>CM056994.1:166467529-166822529 GCA_029891345.1 Dryococelus australis | reverse complement strand
AAGGGTCGTAGGGCCAAGTTATTCTCTGTCTACTTAAAAGCAATGAGTGTTGTAATTTCCAAACCGTGTAAGATACCGACACCAAATTCATAACGTAGGCATCACCACAGATGACAAGAAAGGTTGCAGGACCAAGTATTTCCTATGTCTACATAGAAGCTTAGTTGATGGTAATATAGTTGTCAAATTCATAACATATGCATCACCCTCATCAATGAAAAGATGCACAAGGCCAAGTATGTCCTATGTCTGCTTATAAGTATAGTTGGCTGTATTTTCTGAACCATTTAAGATATAGTTGCCAAATTCACAACATACTAGACATCACCCCACGCAACACAAAGGACCGTAGAGCCTAGTTGTTCTATGTCTACTTATAAGCATAATTGTCTATCCCAGACAAAAAAAGGGTCGTGAGGTCAAGTATGTTCTAAGCACAGTTATAAGCATATATGGATGTAATTTCCGAACCATTTAAAATATAGCCGACAAATTCATAATATACACATTATCTCAGACAAAGAAAAGGGCAATGAGGTTGTGAGGTCAAGTATGTCCTAAGCACACTTATAAGCATAGTTGGATGTCAATTTTGAACCATTTAAAATATAGCCAACAAATTCATAACATAGACATCATCTGAGACAATGAAAATGGTGACGAGTATAAATATGTCCTAAGTGCATTTATATGCATAGTTGGCTGTAATATCCGAACCACTTAAGATAGAGTCACCAAAATTCAAAACATAGACATCCTCTACTATAACAAGAAGGATCGCGAAGTCAAGTAGGTCCTAAATGCACTTATAAACATAGTAAGCTGTAATTTCCAAACTGTTTAAGATATATAAAGGACTGATATATATGTAAATACATCATGAGCACAATTAACTCTCTGTGTATATTGCATGAACATCGAATGCTGTACATTATGTCAGGCAAAAAAAATACCATTGTTAAGTGCAGGAAGGATTTGGCCATCATTGCTACTCGCAGATGCAAACAGATATAAAAAACATAATGAGAAAGAAACAAGTTATAAGCATTTACCAGGCAATACATATTACATATACATCGAGCATTGTATGAGGTGTTAGATGGTGCTAATCAAGACCAGGAAGCTCTGACTAGTATGATAGAATAGCAAACGACTTCAGTACGAATCCCAGTGAAATGAAACCGACAAATTCCGAGTACATATAACACTTAAAACACTAGCAGCAGAACATGTCCGGTACACCCATTGTTATGCGATCAAATAAAAAAAGTGAGATTCTGTAAAGCAGCCCAAGCAGTCTACTGGCAGCATTCAGGTCTTGCCAAGTCGATGGGATGGTACAGAACACTAGCTGAGGGAGAGAGAAAGAGAGACACGCCAGATCTCCCATGTGCTAGACTTGCAAAATCATATATGGGATTTTCTATTACAAGAGTAATTCACTTATCCAGTGCAGCCAAACAGTTTATCTCATTACAAATACAAATACATGTCATTTATAGTGTTAGAACTATAAGCACATACAAAACAACATATATTTTAACCATTAGTCGCAAAAGCGACACATCACTGCTACATAGTGATATAAACAGTTATAAAAGTAAATAGTTGTAGCAATTTAACAAGCCATGTATATTGCACAAGCATCAGGTGTTATGTTAGATGAAAAAAGTGTCATTGTGAAGTGTGGGAACGATAAGGTCAATGCTGTTACACACTGACACAGATATCAAACATAGTTATAAGCATGGTCCCACTATTGCAATCGCATATTACACATGCATTGGATACTGTATGCTTTGTTAAAATATGCTAGACAAGGACAGATCATCCTGGTCAGTACAACAGAATTGCAAACACCTTCCATATGAATCGGGTGAAACAAAGCCATCAATTTCAGCCATCGCTAGCAGCACAATCTGCACGCCCTGTCCAGCATTGAGCTATCAACTAATCTGTAAGGCATCTCTATAAAAGAAACTAGTACCTGTCTTTATTTTAAATATGTATCATTTATGGTGCTTGAACTGTATTAACATACAAAACAGCATACATTAAAACCATTAGCTTTGCAAGAGAGACATCGTCGCTACATGCTGAGGCAACCAGATGTATAAAAAATCATAAGCGTAAATAGTTATAAGCATTTAACAACCTGCTCAAGTATCGAACACCACATGGTACATTAGTCTAAAAAATACTTTTACAAAGCCGAGAAACACAGATGCGACAAGGTCAACACAGCTACACTCTGATGGAAACTGATATAAAAACAAAATGTAAAGGTAAATAGTTTTAAGTACTTACCAACCATCACATTCACATATTACATACACATGCACTGGGTGCTGTATGCTGTATTAAAATATGTCAGTGAAGACCAGATCATCCTGGTCAGTACAATGCCTTCTGCACGTACCAAGTGAAGCAAAACTGTCAAATTCAGCCAACACGCTCATCACTGGCAGCAGAACACGTCCGACCCGGGCGGTGTTTTGCGCTGAAAAAGTGCTGGTTGCTGGAGAGCGATGCGAGCACTGTGCCACTCTCGCCAAGTCAAAGGGATGGTACAGAACATTAAGCGAGAGAGATGTATAACACAAGTGCTTCCCTTTACAAGAAGAATTCAGTACAATGTAATACTTAATTTAATTTAATCATTATCTATACATGTACTTTTTGAATATATATACACATCATTTATAGCATTAGAACTGCCAGCACATACAATACAACATGTATTTAAAAAGCAAAATTGTTATATGGATTTACCATCAAATGCATATTGTGTGGGCAACTAGCACTGTACATAAGCAGTATAATTCCATTGCAAAGTGTGGAAACGATAAGGTCCACTTGTTGCAAACTGTTATAAGCACTTACAATTGCAATAACATATTATTGTTTGTGTCCCTCTACAAGATTAATTCAGTACATGGCAACAATTTACTCAGTTTTAATATATTAAACAGTAAATATTTGCTTGTCACTAAAAATACCACTTCGAATAAATTGGTAGCTGTAGAGGATATTGATTTTGTCTACATTACCACTTTTAGGTCTAGATAAACGGTTCGTACGAACACACATCGCTCCGAATTGCTTTTTCTCGTCGAAAGGAGATAGTAAAAATGGTGACATTCAGTTTTAGTGGTCAAACAATTTGATTGCCTATCATAGCATAAGGAAAGATTTAATCATGTGCAGCCCTCGTCAAAGATACCGAGCTTGCATACCTACCTAAAAATAATTCCTTCTCATGTGACATAAAATAAAATCCGTCCCTATCCACCTATCTGCAACAGGATGAGGAGATTATTGCCTGTCTAGAATGTTGTCGAGGTAGTGCAGCTGTCACAGACACACCACTTTCCAGGAGCTTATATAAGAGACAATGGGAGCGAGTAGCAAAAAGGCACCTCCGACATGGGAAGATGAACGAGCATAAAATTAACTTAAGAGGCGAAATTCACAGGCTAGACAGCAAACGCGTGGATAAGGTAACATATTTCAGTCCAGCAATCATGCATTTGTATGCATCACACAGCTTGATGTACTGAGGCAGCCAGAGATGAGCAATGCAAACTAGAACAGTATACAAGCAAGCATCATGTCAGTTCAGCAGCGAGCTTGGTGGCAAAAAGCAGATCATTACAACGACTGTGATTATGTACTATACTCAATATGAAGATGGAATCATCGGTTGAAGACATACCACCTCCAACACCATGATCATCAACAACAGCATGGAGCCCTGAATAGTCGCTACAAGAATTATGGAAACAATGTTACTATTGACTAATTTAATTTGAGTAAAAAGTGGTAATACACGCCGATGTGAAAGTTGTCATTACATGTCCAGTCCAGCATACAAGACGTTCCATTGTGATAACTGCGATGCTGTGTGTTTACCTGTAGTGATGTCTTGTATATGCACAACAAGAGGTGCAAAGGTAATATTTGTCGTTCATCAGGAAACGAGTGCGAGTATTACGACAAGCCATTCGCTTCCACCACCAGTACCAAATGTAATGAAGAAGATAGTAAATGCTAATTTGCCATTGCCCAAAGACATACCAATGTGTTAACTGCAGTGCACTTTATCCAAATATAGTGCACTGCAGTTAACACATTGGTAAGTGTGCTCACATCCGGAAATGTTCTACAAACGAGCAGGTATCAAGTAGTATGTCAAGTCTGTAAGTAAAGGACAAGTGTATAAATTAATTGTCATATAGTTTACCATATGCTGATATTAGCTTCACCTCCACCATACAGACCTGAAACGTTTCCACATGACTAGGAAAAAATCTTACCAGATTTTGTCTAAAAGAAAATTAATACTTTTGTACAGTTTCAAGTCACGAACTCAGACCACTACGCCTTACCTCACCTTAGAAGATTGTTTAATTATATATATATATCATACATTCATAAACAGAAAATCGAATGTAAAGCCAATCTCACATATGAAAAATACACACATGTAAATTACCCACATGTCAATTGCCCATTCATTTCAACTATTTAAGTACTCTGCTTTTAGAAGATTCGAAACATAAAGAGAAGAGGTTTACCTGGTGCAGCTGTTTTGAGAAAACTTGGAGACTGAGAGCACAGCTTCCGATGCGAACTCGACGAACGGACCTTCCACAATTATCGTTCTGCCTATCCGTACATAGTACATTTTACCGACCAAGAAAGCAACTCAGCACTTGCAAGAACACCACTCTTGAGAAAATGTGCTTACTTACTTTTCTACATACGTTATTGAAAATTACAAGTACTGTAATTACGACACCCTTGGCAAAACGTACATATACTATTGAAATAACTCATGTAGCCTGACGAGTGCTACTTGTGAATAAGATATCGCAGGTTCGATCTCTCTATAAGACTAATCATTTCACAGGTAAAAATACATCATGATACACAATTAAAAAAAAAAACGTATGTGTGTTCTGCTTATTTAAGTGTGTATGTATGTGTGTGTTATATATATATATATATATATATATATATATATATATATATATATATATATATATATATATATATATATATATATATATATGCGCGCGCACGTGTGTGTGTGTGCATATGTAACAAGCAGGTCACATTCTGAAAAGCCGAAATGGACAACATGAACCGACATGCAGTGATAAATGTACACACACATGTGAAAAAATGGTTCCCACTTCATTGTCGAACATGGCGAAAATCAGATCATTACGTCTAGTGCGATCACGTGTGTTGTTGCAATACGAAGAGGGAATCATTGATTGAGAACTTAACATCTGTAACACTGACTGATTCATCAATAGCAAGGGACCTTGGAGAATATCTCTCCTTACATCATGACCACATGAAAATAGTCACTACATCTTCACCTACAGTGATAGTCTGAATAAACATACCTAGACAATGTCTGTTGTTCAACAGGAAGTGAGTGGAAGTATTATGTAAAGACATTTTTAGTTGCAACCTACCAAACACTTATAAATATGTGCATAGCAGCAGGTACATATCTTAGGCGATAGGAATTAAAAAAAAAGTTCTTATTTTTTTAATTTATGAATATACATTACCAAGTCACATACACATACATACATATGTCATTCAATATAGCATCCAGCTCTGAGTTAATCAATAATCACATTTATCTCTTGGCCAACAGAAAGATATCTACTTCTTTGTAGTGAAACCAATAGCCACAGTCTATCAACCAACCCATTGGGGACTTCTATAAATAAGCTGCTAACTCTTCGTGCAAGGTTCACAATACATATATTCTGTGTTTATGTTCTTCTTCCTTGATGAGTAGATTGTGATATGTCTCTGGACCAGAGTACTAGATTAAAATCCATGTTTCTTTTGTCCCAACTTCAAGTATACCTTATCTTCAGCACCACATTTGCGCTTTTGCTTTGCAGATGTCGGCACTTCACTTCATTGATAAAATATTTCACGTCATTGTCTGCAGCAGTCATGGATTTCACATTTTCGTTCTCAGCACCTTCATTTTTCATTTTATATGTTAGTGGCTTGGTTGCTGGTATTGGTGAGTAGAATCACATTCAGGAAGTTGGGTTCCCCCATTGTGAAGAATAGGTGCATTGTTTCAGAACATAAAACTCTTCTGAATCGGTATCGTCTATTTTATAAAGTTATTCTGATGCGACTGGGACTGAATCCTATTCAGATACTGATTCCTCATCGTTCGACATACCTTTGGTCCAAGACTTGCCATATGTCCTTTTGGATATGGCGTTTGGACGTAGAATCGTGGGCGCACGAATAGGTAACAATACATTAGAGACAGATGTGGACATTGATATTTTCTTTCAAAGATGCAAGGCATCCATTTTAAACATAACTTCCATGGCACCCCGCCCTTTCAAAGTTTACATCTCTGTAGCAATGAAATTTTTTAAAAAACACTCCCATTGAGGAAAATTCTACAGATACTTTCCATTTTTCGAGTAAAGCCACTCCCGTCCTCCATTCGTCATATGTTGACGAGATTTATGAAGAAAACTACGTCGCTCCTCTCATTACGAATATTAGTGACTTTCGTGAGAGAGGTAGCAGCTGGAGGATGGAATTGATACTGCAAATGGTTGTTCACATTTCGCAATACAGACCATATACCAGAGGTGCTTCGCATACAAAGCTTCCTAAATTCATTGCCGATAGGAGAGCTTGAATTAATATGAAGTGCTCGGGAAATCAGTGCTTCTTGTATGCCATTATAGCGAATTTATTTCCTGACACAGGCCATGTTTACAGATCCTCTGTGTATACAAATCCTCATTGGATTCTGAATACTAAGGGATTGTCGACTCCTCTAGTGTCACATGATATCAAACACTTTGGGAGCTCAGTGATATTTCCATTTATGTCTACTCTGTAGTAGACCGAAATGGTGATATTGTTGACTAATCATTTGGCAATGCTAAGGCTGGGGTTACTTTACCCATCCACATTTCTTCTGTGCGATGCGATCGCCATGTAAATATGTCGGCGGAGTAAAAATCAACACAAGCACTTTGTCTGAGATCGCTGCCTTCAGTATTTTAGAACCGAGGAGAAACTCGAAAACATAACGATTTGTGCCAACAACATGATACTGTGAGGTGTACTTTCCTGACTGAGGAAAACAAGTACTTGAAATTCACAAATATTGACAAACAGCAAAGAAAGGGTTTTATTGCTTACTGTGATACCGAAGCTTATCTGAGACTCATGTTCACTTGCTTTCCACACAATGACAGCAGCACAATCATCAATCAATATGTACCATATGCTTGTAGGATTCTGCTTGTCTGCTCTTATGATCCAAGTTTGACATATTATCACGAATTGGTGGGTGAAGATTGCATGTATAAGATGATTGATAAATTGGTTGAATTAAAAATGTGGGTTTCAGCCATATATAACAAATTTGTTCCAATGAAGCCATTGACAACAGCCGAAAAAGATAGACTGGTGGCTCAAAAAAGTTGCCATATCTGTAATTATGAGCTCAGCAAAGTTTTTTTGGTTGGCCATGATCATTTGACGGGCGAAGTCAGAGGCCGCGCACATTATCAATACAATTTGTTGGTGTATTCCATAATCTGCAGAATTATGATGCCCACTTTCTTATGAAGTCCTTGGCTCTGAGACATATTATGTAACATGACTGAACATTGGTGATTGAAAATCCAGGTGCTATCAAGGTGTTTGGAACCACCTTGCTGAAATACAAATGCATTACCAAGCACATTCCCCATATTCGACGTTCGCAAGTAGGTATGCGAACTGTGCAATTGTGCTTCATTGATTCTTTTAAATTTATGAGCACACCTCTGGAAACATTGGCAGTGAATATGATGTGTGTACATATGAGTATCACCTGCTGACACTTTCGAGATAACACCCAATTAGATTATGCTTAAAGAAAGGGAGTATTTACTTATGACTCTGTTAAGAGTATGGAATGCCTGCACTGTACGTCACTCCCGCCCAAGGATGCATTTCATAATGTAATGAAAGGCAACGGTATTAGTGATGCAGATTACGTCCATGCTCAATTTGCGTGGAATTAATTCCATTGTCAAAATTTTCTAGAGTACGCAATTTAGTATTTACCTGTGAACACGTGTTTGTTGACTGATGTATTTGATAATTACAGAACCATATATTTGTCAGGATACGGTCTTGACCCTGCCATGTACATGACAGCTCCCTCTCTCTCATGGGATGCTCTTTTTCTTAAAACAGGTGTGCTGCTGGAGCTGATCATGGGCCCAGACATGTACCTTTTTGTGGAAGGTGAGGTCAGGGGTGGTATTACCCAATTTTCAAAAAGGCATGTGAAGCCAACTACATTTACATGGGCTTCAACAACCGCTACGAGGGTCTAAACTCCAGCATGGATATTCCCAATTTTTACATAGGAGAGAGATACTCCCAAATGTGAACCTGTACATACAAGAAGAAGAAGACTGTATATATATTTATTCTAAGAAGATGTTTCTGTACATATTTCTCCTAAGAAGATGAGAAGATGTTTATGTATATATTTATTCTAAGAAGAGAACGGTATATATTTATTGTAAGAAGAGGACTGTATATATTTATTGTAAGAAGATTGTGAATTAATGTGTTGAGATAGAAACTGTGATCCAGATACATGATGTATATACATTTTTGTACATACTGTATATATGTGTAAATATTGTGTTTTTGTGGTTGTTGGGGAATAAAATGGGGAAACTAGTAAAATGTATTACAAACTTATTGTTTTTTTAATGTATTGCTTACCTTACTTCCAAGCAAAGTGTAAACATGTAGTTAATAAAACACTCGAGAAAAAAGGGAGAGAGTCAGTATGTAAAAAATTTGTATATAAATTCACGTGATGCAATAATTTTACACGAGTCCAAACTTCAAACATACAACAGCCAGTCAAGAGCCAGTGAAAGAAAAGACTCTTGTAATGCATATTTGTGTAATTATTCATTGCATGTCTTAGACTATATAATTAATACATTGCTGCATTCACAGGTGCACAAATATATTAAATTAATCTATTTGTTTTTCATTTCGGCGAATCTATTACCGTTACGTCTTTCTGGGTTATAAGCATTCACAGTGAATGCATCTCTTTGGGGAGATGGGAGGGGGGAAAGTGCATTTACAAGGGACACTGGCCTCCTAAAGGCAGCACAATACCATACTTGCAGTTGGTAACTGGCAACGAATGCAACTCTCTGGGGAGTTGGGAGGAGGAGAAAAGTGCATCTTCAAATTTAGGTGGTGGTATATCTCTAAGGAGAGTGGGTGTAAGCCATAAAAATAAACTACAAGGGTCGAAATGCAGAATTGCCTCAAAGTATAATATCTCACTGGCTGAAGGGATGGGGTGGAGAGAGAAAGAGAGAGAGAGATAGAGAGAGAGAGAGAGAGAGAGAGAGAGAGAGGGCGAAAGCCATTAATCAACAAGTCCCAGGGGATACCTGGAGGGGTATCAGAAGTGCAACCAGAATTTGTAGGATTAGCTGGAGGGGGTGGGGGAGGTGCAGGGAGTAGTAAAAAGTGCATTCATTGTCATTTTGAAAACATTTAATCTAGTATCACATGCATTTCCCTTGCAGTCTGCCAGAGTGGACATCAGTTCAGAGCATGCTGTTGTGCTGTGTGGATATGCACTTAGACTCTCGTAATTGTTCATTGCGACATGTAATAATTCCTTTACTGCATACGCAAGTGTGCGATTATTATTACACTTATATATATATTAATTAATATATTTTTATTATATGCATGAATTAAATCAAAACGTATGCAGTTGCATTCTCTTGCTTTCCCTCCCCTCCTCTGCAGCTGCATCACACCTCATCCCGTAGTCAGAGTCCGAAGTGTCAACATCTGAAATGGTACTTGTGTCATTCCTGCTCCAACACCGCAACGACCAATCACAGAAGGGATAAGTACATATATGGTGATGCTCCCACCCCACACACGTCATCTACTTCTTGCTCCCGAACCGACAACCCCTGTAATAACTTACATTATGTAATTGCTAATTCCACAAAAATTAAATATAAGTACCCCGACAAGCATCGAACCAAGTACTGACCGCTGCAACTCCAGCCTGGTGGCCAACGACCCTACAGTGCCCGCTAGAACACCCCTTCACATTCCCGGCACACTCACATGGTAATAGGGCAATTAGGGGGGGGGGAGGGCGCAACTGCATCACCGATTTTGTGAATATATTAAGGTCCAGTAGCACAAATACAATTACAATTACATATGCAATTACAATTAGACATACACCCAAAGTGCAATTGCACTGAAAATGAAGTTGTACTGGAAGTGTAACTACACCGGAAGTGCAACTGTATCGGAAAATGTAATTGCACCAGAAGTGCATCGCCATCAATTTGAATAAATTATGGCCCAGAATCGGCATACACCCCCTACTTACACATTTCATGGGAAAAAAAATACCCTGTTAAGTTTCTTCAGAACTTCGTATTTTTAATTTTCGTGGGTGTTGATCTCGTGAGATTGGTATTCAACATTTCCGTGGTTAATTAGTATCAGCCATGCATGCGCAACGAATATCTGACTAATACTGGTCGAAATAGGGCTAGTTGCATTGTGCCTACTGCCTAATATCAGAATCGTGGAATTCCAGACAGTGTCACGCGGCTTGCGGGCGACGTGAGTCATATCTCGCAACGACCACGACACAACCACGAGTCTGTTATAAGCCGACTTCCTCTGTAATATGATTCATTAGAATGGGGGTTTACTGTATTTAAAAACAAATTTATTAATTCACATTATTTAAGTCATATCCACGTTATTACAGCGGCGAATTTACTTCTTTTCTTATTAAGTCACAGTTATCATTTATCAAATAACCCTATGAACTTAAAAAAGTAGAGGAAAATACAATTGCAAAAGAAAAGTAAATACAGGTTTTTTTTTCTGGCACATTTTAAAATGTAAGAACCCACTCGAATAAAAACTTTGTGAGCAAATTTTGGAGTTATTCTCTGCAAAATTCCATTTAAATTCCTATTTGAAGGAAAGGAGATGCGCAGAACATATAGCACATGTACCTGTCTACAACGATTTTATGGCGCCAAAAAGGGACGTACTTCACGCTCGGTGAGCTCCGCGTGTGCGCTGTAAAGTAAACGAAGCGCAACTTGCTCCGAAGTAAATTACCTTGTCATTGGCGTGTCTGCATGTTTGTATGTCATTGGTTTATGCAATTTAACGGGGACTGGAGATGATTCAATAAAAGATGCAGGTTGGGAATTTATGGATGTCGGATAAAAGAAAATAGCGTTTTGTTCATTCGGGCAGCATTTCAGCTGTAGTAATCATAGGCTGGACATCAGAGCGGGCCTACCATATTTCATTTGATATTTAATTTGTATTGTTTGCTGCACATTACTCAGGGCTGAGGTTTGTCTAGAATTAATTTTAGGTGGAAAAGTGCAGACCAACCGTTTGATATAGTCGCAAAATTGGCTGAGTGTTGAAATAAAAATTCTTATTTCCTGTCGTACCTGATATGGTTGGGAATATTTGAAGTAAGAAAAATTTCCTTCCCGGATTTAAAACTGGGCCTTGCGATATACTTTCTAATTTCTTGCTGAGGAAGGAAACGTCAATTCATCTAGCTTTCATTGTGGTTTGCAAAATAGAGAACTTGCCTGGGAAACGAAATTAGCTTTCCCGTTGAACATTTTATCAGTACTATGTGATGCAGAGGAAGTATTATCGTCTTGAACGCTACATCTCTTTGCGAGGCCAGACATCCGACATTTATAGATTTCTAACACACCATTTTTTACTTGTAAAATTGTTATCATTTAATTTGAGGGTGCTATTTCCTGTCTCGCGAATAATTAAACAAATTAAAACCACATTTTGTATGATGACAGTGTATCATGTAAGCACTGAGTTTAGAAATGGATTACTGTTGGTCTACAATTTTGGAAAATAGTACTACATTAAAAAATAAATCTTTAACGTTATATCTCGAAAACTACTCAACAATTATGCCGAATTTGACACGTAAGTAAAACTATGGTAGACCATGTAGAAACATGCAATTTAAAAGGCTATGACTTTTATTTTCAAATGCATTTATTGAGTATCTATTACAAATATAATATATGCCTATAATTGGCTGGTTTTGTCCAGCATTTTTTAAGATAGCGCTACATGAATACATTAACCTTTTATGCCATAGCTCGGGAAACAATTGAGCGATTACAACCAAATTGGGTAAACAAGTAATACTGCGGCAGGTAATGTAAACTGGCAAGTTTAAAGTGTGTCAGATATTTATTTTTAAAATAGCGGTCATGAAGTTATTTTAGCTTTGTATGTTATATCGCCTCAGTCATGAAATCAATTCCAAGTTATATTTGTATGCTCGCAGTATATATCCCAACTATCAAAAGTGTCTGAACTAAGTTTCTATATACCGTCAAATCGTACCAAATTTGGCCAAGCAGTAGCATTACGAAAGGCCATGTAAATTTATGTTTTTAGTGGGTCGGGCACTTGTTTACAAAATGGCGGCCATGTATACATTTTTGTATGCTGTGCTATAGGGCTAATAAACTACGAAATATAATACAACTTAACATTGTATTCTGGTAGTACCTATTATAACCATCAAATCTGTGTCCATTGTGCCTTTTTCTCCGACTGTTTTGTAAGATAGGCCTACATGAAAAAATAAATTGTTTGTGTTATCTTAGGAAACAATCCAACATGTAACTGCCTGCTGCTTCTTTCAGTTTTCCTGTTCTGGAATGGTATGTGGGATGCTTTATTTTTTTGCATTTGGCTTACTGGTCACAAATAGGTTTTAACATGCTGGAGTGGACATACACGTTGCATTCATGACAGTGATCTTTATCTATAATATTTTAGTCCCTGTGGATTCAACAATTTGGTGTATCCAGAACATACACTAAAGATGAGGTAGACCAATTATTTGTCATCTGCGCATGTCCCCAACAATGAGCTATCTCAAAGGAACATAACTGTCAAAGTCACATGGTCAATAATGATGTACGTGTTTTCTATATCTTAAATTTTAAATGACAGGCACTATTACATTAATAAAATATAAAAATATGTGTATCGACCTATGGAATTCACTTCACACCATAATTCGTGTGTGTATGTGCGTGTGTGTGTGTATATATATATATATATATATATATATATATATATATATATATATATATATATATATATATATATATATATATATATATATATGTGTGTATGTGTGTGTGTGTAAGTTTTCGCCCTTTTTATCCTGATTAACCAACATCCAACGTTTGTCGGTCTAATTTAGACACATCCCTATTGTAGTGTTTGATATACGAAAATAAGTACGTAGCCAAACTGGACTGCCTAGCTGGAAGACTGAGAATGAACCCAGACACGAGAACTTCATTATTTTACAAGAAACTTTCTTCAGGCTGGAGAAGCGCGGGAGCAATAGTGTACACACACATCATTGAGAACAATACTTGGAACTAGCACGCAGTGTACTCGTTGTGCCTGAGTACGTGTAGCTACAGTATCAGTTATAACCGAATCATTTTATTGGTGATAAATATGTGCTAAAGTTCAACGCAGGGTCCTTGGGTATCGTATGTATCTGAAATTTGTATTGTGAGAAAGAGCGCTTCGAAAAAAAAAAAACTGTTTTGAGCTATGTTGGAGTGTTATGTAATGGTAATTGTTATGAGCGCGATGTCCTGAAAGCAGTGAACAGGCATCGTCTGAAGTGTGAGTTCTTTTGGACGATCAGCACATTGGGTGCACATTTAATACTCTCGTGGGAAAACTTATATTCCAAACACGCAGTTCAGGCCCTAGTTCGGAGAGCTAGACTTCCTGCTTACTTTTCCTACATGATATGTAATTCACACGAATTAAAACAGCATTTATCATACGTTGTGACGTTATCTTCTTGATGTATCCTCCTATATCGTAAGAATCAAGTAAAACATGGTAACATGACCAAAGTTATTGAATTTCAGAATTGCACGTAGAAACTCGATTTAAGAAATCTTCACTAGGATTCGTTAGAATATTCGAGAAGCTGAGGTATAGTTGTACGCATGTGTTCGTGTGACATAAACATATCTGATGGGAGCACGCCATTTCTTGGGGCAGGAATAGATTCCCGTGTGTCTGGATTTATTTACAGCTTTCTGCTCGACCAGCTCAGCGATGCATTAGGTTGGTTGGATAAAGGAGAGAGAAGGGGGGGGGGGGAGCAATATTCCCCGGCGGAGAGCCAACCACGTGACCGTACGCAGTGGAAGAGCTCTGAAGTTATTTAGTTAGGGGGAACTTGCGGCGGGCAGCTCTGCTCCCGGCTCGGCCCCGGCCTTCACCTCGAGGCATCCGTAAGGCGTCTGCCTGTTCGCCTCGGCGACCCCTGCTGCCTTCCAGCTTATTGCCGAACCGCGCACTGCAGAGGTTCTCATACTGAGGTCCGCGAACCACTGATATCTTGCGATGTTATCTGAATATGCCCATTAATTATTTATATTCTTATGAGATGTCTTGACATGAAGCTTGATGATTTGGTTCATTCCATTCTCTTCACTGTTGTGTTCAGTTATTTTATTTTGTTTATGTTTTGAAATATAAAAATAATAGTAACTTTTTAAAATTAAATTTTGAATTATCAACAATAACAATAAATTATGGAATTTTTGGAAGATAATGTATTTTAATGAGATATGAAATCATTATACTTACATTTCGGTTCTTTTATTGAAGATGTGCCAACGCAGGTGTCAAGAGTAAGATTACCATTCTACATATTGTAGTCTGTGGTACCTAAAGGAAATTCTGAGACCCACTGTTGCGAAGACGGGAAAAACGGATAGTGTGAACATGTATGTTAAGCAGTAGCCACTCAACATGTCCCAACAATGTACTTTCTTTCAGCTAACAACACTATAAAAAACAACATATACAGGATTTGATGTTAGAACACTGTTCATGCAAACCCATGTTCTGGGCATCTCTGCAATTTATCTATACTAGTTCTATGCTAATTGCAATATTTCAAATAGAACGCCATAAATGATTCATATAAGGTGTGTCTGTTCAAAATGCTATTGTAAACAAATATGTCTGTTAGTGTGGGTGACGTGTCTGACAGTTGTAATGGAGATAGACGAGTAAGTTTGGGCGATGAGACTGAAAGTTGCATTGGAGATGGCCGAGCAGTTTCGGCGATGTATCTGTCAGTTGTATTTGAGATGGCCGCGTGAGTGTCACCGATGTGACTGACAGTTGTATATGCGGTGGATGAGTCGGTGTCGGTGACGTGACTGACAGTTGTATTGGAGATGAGCAAGACAATGTCGGTGACGTGAATGACACATATATTGGAGATAGATGAGCCAGTGTTGGCGACGTGACTGACAGTTGCATTGGAGATGGGCGAGTCAGTATCGGCAATGTGACGGACAGTTGTACTGGAGAAGGGCGAGTCAGTGTCGTCGACGTGACGGACAATGCTATTAGAAATGGGCGAGTCAGTGTCTGCGATGTGACTGACAGTTGCACTAGAGATAGACAAGTCAGTTTCGACGATGTGACAAACAGTTGTATTGGAGATGGCTGAGTCAGTGTCGGGGACATGACTGACAGATTTATTGGAAATGGCCGAGTCAGTGTCGGCGACATGACTGACAGTTGTATTGGAGATGGTCGAGTCAATGTCGTGACGTGACTGGCAATTTGTATTGGAGATGGGCGAGTCAGTGTTGGCGACGTGACTGACAGTTGTATTGGAGATGGCCGAGTCCGTGTCCGTGACATGATTGACAATTGTATTGGAGATGGGCAAGTCAATGTCGGTGATGTGAATGACAGTTGTATTGTATATGGGCGAGTCTGTGTCGGCGAAGTGACAGACAGTTGTTTTGGAGATGGTGGAGACAGTGTCGGTGATGTTTCTTACAGTTGTATTGGAGATGGGCAAGTAGGTGTCAGCGGCGTAACTGCCAGTTTTAATGGAGATGGCCAAGTCAGCCTCGGTGACGGGACTAACTGTTGTGACAGAGATGGGCCAGTCGTTGTCGGTGACATGACTGACAGACATATTGGAGATTAGCGAGAAGATGTCGGAGACATGACAGACAGTTTTATTGGAGATAGGCGAGTCAATATCGGTGATGTGTCTGACATTTGTTTTGGAGATGGGCGAGTGGATGTGGTGACGAGGAAACTACCAGTTTTATTGGAGATGGCCGAGTCAGTGTCCGCGACGTGACTGACAGTTGTACTGGAGATAGACGAGTCAGTGTCGGTGATGTGACTGACAGATCTATTGGAGATGAGCGAGTCGGGTTCGGTGAAGTGACTGAAAGTTGTATTGAAAATGTTTCAGCCAGTGTTGCCGACGTGACTGACAGTTGTATTTAAGATGGGCGAGTCAGTGTCGGCGGCATGTATGACAGTTTTTTGGAGATGGGCGGGTCAGATAAGGCGATGTAAATGACAGTTTTTTTTTTTAGATGGGCGAGTCAGTGTCGTCGATATGACTGACAATGATATTAGAAATGGGAGAGTCAGTGTCGGCGATGTGGCTGACAGTTGCACTGGAGATAGGCAAGTCAGTTTCGTCGATGTGATATACAGTTGTATTGGAGATGGGTGAGTCAGTCTCGACAGCGTGACTTGCAGTTGTACTGGAGATGGGCGAGTCAGTGTCGGTGACGTGACTGGCAGTTGTAATGGAGATGAGCGTGTCAATGTCTTCGACGTGACTGACAATGCTATTAGAAATGGGTGAATCAATGTCGACGACGTGACTGACAGTTGCACTGGAGATAGACAAGTATTTTCGACGATGTGACAAATATTTGTTTTGGAGATTGCTGAGTCAGTGTCGGAGAACGGGACTGACGATTTTTATTGGAGATGGCCGAGTCAGTGTCGGTGACATGACTGACAGTTGTATTGTAGATGGTCGAGTCATTGTCGGTGATGTGACTGACAATTGTATTGGTGATAGGCCAGTCAGTGTTGACGACTTTACTGACAGATGTATTGGAGATGGCCGAGTCCGTGTCCGTGACATGACTGACAGTCGTATTGGAGATGGGCAAGTCAATGTCACTGATGTGACTTATAGTTTAATTGGAGATGGGCGGATCAGTTTCAGCGATGTGACTGATTGATGTTTTGGAGATGGTCGAGCCAGTGACAGCGACAATACTGATGGATGTATTGGAGACGGAAGAGTCAGTGTCCGTGACATGAGTGATAGTTGCAGTGGATATGGTCAATTCAATGTCGATAATGTGACTGACAGTGGTATTGGATATGGGCGAGTCAGTGTCGGCGTAATGACAGACAGTTGTATTGGAGATGGCGGAGTCAGTGTATGTGATGAGACTGACACTTTTATGGAGATGGGTGAGTCAGTGTCAGTGACATGACTGACAGTTGTATTGGAGATGGGCGAGTCAGTGTCACTGATGTGACTTACAGTTGTATTAGAGATGGGCAAGTCAGTTTCGGTGACGTGACTAACGGATATTTTGGAGATGGACGGGCCAGGGTCGGTGACGTGACTGACATTTGTACTGGAGTTGCGACTGACAGTTGTATTGGAAATAGGCGAGTCAGTATCGGTGACATGACTGACAGTCGTATAAGGAGATGGGCGTGTCAGTGTCAGAGACATAACTGACAGTTGTATTAAAAATGGGCGAATAAGTGTCACCGATGTGACTTACAATTCTATTGGATATGGGCGAGTCGGTGTCGGCGATGTGACTGACAGATGTGATGGAGGTGGACGGGCAAGTGTCAGCGAAGTGACTGACAGTTGTTCTGGAGATAGATGAGTCAGTTTCGGCGATGTGATTGACAGTTGTATTGGAGATGGCCGAGTCAGTGTCGGCGACGTGACTGACTGTTGTACTGGAGATAGAAAGTAGATGTATTAAGAGAGAGCTGGGTCACACAACTTTCTTCTTAGATTACGCCAATAAACACAATGCACTACATAGGTCTATATAGTCTAAAATTACAGGAAATAATAAAACACTTATCCTGAAATTCGACGAAAAATCAAAGAAATATTTATTATTTTTCTTTGTTGAAAAATTATATTTTTCAGTCTAAATAAGGCTGTAATTTGTTTTTAAAAAGAAGTTCTCATAACTAAGATATTTTGCCCCGAAAGCAGCAAGCAATTTTCTGCAAAAGAAAAAAAAAAGGCAATTTTAACAGTATTTCAATAATTAGCATGCTGGCTTTGACACAGGTTATAAACATAAAAAATCATTCAAAGAACAAGTGAATTGCTTTTAGAAAACGAGCGATTCGCTTGTTTAGACATGTTGTTTAGACGCGTTGTTGTCTAGACATGCTAATTTTGCGAGCGAGATATTGAAATCATCATTATCGAAGCTCTACTAATTTTTATTAAACTTGTTCTTTTTACGTTAGATTTTCACTAATTTCTCGAGGTTCATATTTATCATCAATGTTATCTATGATTGATATTTGCAAACTTTGCAAATTTGAATTAAATTTGCGAGCCATATTTTTAACAGCTTCATATGCATTATCATCTAATCTATAGGAAGGTGGTCTCGAATCTCTACCACGATGTTAGTCAAATTGCATGGAAACGAAGGCATTTTTATTTATAATGAAAATTAATTTATTAAGAGAGAAAAAACTAATTTAGAATTATGAAAATGGTTTTTTTTTAAATCAAAAATCGTAAATCATTTAAATGTAACCACACATCTATAAGTTCAAAACATTGCTTTAAAATATAGGGACAATTTGTTGATTCCTCTATTTAATAATATTAAAAATGTATCATTCTTCAGTAATTATTTATTTCAAATAATTATAAGTAATATTCGTTCGACTATTTAAAATAACTACAAATGGCACCTGCTTCTTCAAATGTTTCATTAAAATTAACACAAATTTTTATATTTGTTTTTTTTTTTTTTACTACAGGTGTTTTTCTATATGAACAATCAATAACATATAAAGGCTTTCGCCCCCAAAATGAATAGTAATTCATATCACCATCAAAGTTTACGGTTGATTTATAATTAAGTTCATTTATTATAAAGTCAGTATCTAGTTTGGTTTTTGAATTTCTAAAAGTACTATAAGCAAGATATTTTTTAAGATGAATACCGTTTATAATGTCTAGATTCCAGTTTTCTTAAGGGAAAATTTCATTTCTACCATTTTTAACATAAATATTTCTCACATTACAATGATCAAACATAGCGTGTTTATGTTGTTCAGCACGATTTTCTTATTAAATTGAAAGCCTACAATTACAAAATTGGGCATGTCAAATTGTAAATTATTAAACTGATCTCTTATATCAATGCTTAGAAAATTGTTCCTTTAGGAAATCCTTTGTCTAAAAATTGCCAATAATTAAATCTTATAGGTATTTTAGGTTCTTTATATGTTTTTTATATAAAAGCAATGGCCATTTTAGATTCATATTCAACAATTGGCCACATAAAATCTAATCTTTCTATAACAATTTTACCAGGATCAGGACGATGTTTCGTAACTTTATCATCTTTATCAAAATATTCTTAAGTAAATAAACCATTGTTATCAGATGAATTACGAAAAAAGATAATTTTATAGCCACCTTTCCAATAAAAGTCATAGTTATTACGGCTTAAACCAAACATATATCTAAGAGGATATATTATTTCATTTGTTTTAACACATGAAAAAGTTTTAACCTCTATCGTAATTTTTTTTACTAGAAGCAGATTTTTCTCGATATAGATTATCAACACCAGTAAATTTTTATTAATTTTGTTCACTTGGCAATCTTAATAAAGCATTCATTATTGTTGTTGCAATACCCGGATTATCAACAGCTTCAGTAATATATCCATGTTTTAAATTTGTACTCTAGAAACTAGAAAATTGGAAAGGAAAAAAGTTCGAACAAACATCAATATTGTCTTCTTCATTATATTTTGCATCATCTCCAACTTTATCTCTCTTTAGTAGACTAAATTGCTCATAAACATAAGCATATTTTGGAAAAGAAAAGCCATGGACTATAGGAATATCAAATTCATTCACTAATTTGTAAACATTTAAATTCCTCCCAGTTTATTAGTTGGGGGAAAAGTTGGCCTCTCGAAGCTCTCAATAATTTTATAACTCATTTATAAGTAAACAATTTATATATAAATGATAGAATCGAAGGGGGTTTCTCAAGTCAAATTACTCATTGAAAGACATAAGAAATATAAAAAGCATCATCAAAAAGTATATGAAAACTGACGAATTACGAAATATTGGAAAAAAGGAGAAAAAGCAGGTAAAGAAAATAAAAATTTTATAACAACACTAATCCCTGTTGCAGTAAAAAAATTAATATTATCCACCAACTCAAGAAGATACATAGTTTTAAAGAGAAGTGTTTGCAGAACAAGAATCTCCTTATTTGAAAGAGCAAATTGGTATTATTCCGTTAAAAGATTGGCTACCTATAGCACGTGTCTCTACTATAAATCTGGGAATAGAAATTGCAAAAACCATAAATGTTATTATTGAAAAATTTCGTTTACATGGAGTTGGGGAACATTTTTCATTGGTGTTACGCAATGCTGTGACCAACTCCTTCGAGGGCAGCCCAGCGTCGCACTGCGGCGAGGTGCGGGGCGACCTCGGCCAGTTGACACTCTGTTTTCAATAACAGACCTCGGGGGATCAATCACGAGGTCAGAGGGGTTGTATATAAGCTCAGGGCGCTGGAGACTCTGGGCGCCATCTTACCTGCTGCCGCCGGAGGCGCTGCCCGTGAGACGCCCAGACGAGGGGACCACAGCTCGAGGTCCGCCATCAACGCCCGGCGAGAGCTCGTCGTCAAGAGAGCTGTGCTGCTGCGACGAGACCTTGGGTAAATATTGAATCCCTGGTAGGGCGACGTAAGGCACTGTAGGGCGCAGGACTCGCGACGGCCTAAGCTCTTTAAAGCATTGCTTAGCCGATTCAAATTAAAGTTAATCCAAGTTTGACTTGGGGCATCAGCGCCTTGTTGAGCTATTACTGAATTGAACGACTTGCGTATTGAATATTTGCAGAAATTTGCTACCTGTTTCAAGAGCCTACTTGAGGCTTAGTTGTAATTGTTTAGTAAATTAATAAAAGTAGTATTTTGTAGACGAGTGCTTTATCCTTGAGCTACCTTGATCCCCCTAGTTAATGCGTTATCCGCTGCCACAGGAGAGGCCACAGAAAATGGTGGAGGTGCACGGCTCGCCCATCCTCCTATTGAAATTAAAGTAAATTAAATTGTAAACAGTAAAGTAAAGTTATTAGTAAAAATGTGTAGCGCCGTCGACCTGCCTTCAGGGTTTGAATTCCCTTGCGTAGACCGGGTCAATGCATCTGGATTAGTAAAGGTTGAAAGCAATAATAAGCACTCATTTACGCCAGCACTGTTGTGTCAGTCAGCACTTTATTCGCGGCCACACCAGAACACATGGGTCAGAATTGCCGCGTTGCGAAAAGTTGTCAGGCTGAACGTTCGCCCAGTTTATGCCTTAGAATAAATGTGTGTGCTTGCCTAAAGTAAGTAATGCATGTTCCAAACATAAGTAATGCATGTTCAAAACACGGTTCCGCTTTTCGGACCGTATTGCACCGATTGTTTTTTGCAAATTTTCCACAATTGTGGAGCCGATGTGGAAATAGTAGAGAGTAGAAAAGCTTGCTTCACTATTTAGTGCTATATCACACATGTTACACACACTACACACAAACAACTTACATATCAGAAAAAATTACTACATCTCTTGTTAAAACTGCCAGAAATATACTGAAACCCACTACTATTGGTTTAACGGAATCGCAGAAAAAGATTTCAAATGCAAACTACACCCAGATTAGAAAAATTCCAAAATCTCATAGCATCGGCAGAAAAACTATTAACAGAGAACCCTGACATAGTAGACAAATTTGACACTACATCAACTCACAGCCTAGTCAGTAAAATAACACACAGCGGCCTTCAGCCATCGACACCCCCACCCTCAGATAAAAACATTCAACAACAGGACACCTATTATTTAACACCTCTAAAAAAATTGACACCAAGATGGAAAACGAATACGCTAACTTACACGAAGTTACAGATGAACACACTTACCAGAACTCACCTTTGAAATCACCAATACCAACACAAGAACACAGTATGGCGAACCTACCGCCAATAAATGTAATTATGCAACATCCAATGACAGTGAACAAATTTTCGGGCGATGCTAGAGACAAATGGTCGAAGTTTTTAGAACAGTACAACCAAGCGGCCAAAAATAATAATTGGGATGACACAGAAAAATTACGCAGATTGAAATTTTATCTCACAGGTTGAGCCAAACACTCACTAGACAACAATATACAAAGTCATGCAGGACAAGCCACATAGGCCGACACAATTGCCAAAATGAAAAAGACCTTCCTGACACCGGCCAAAGAAGGACACTCACGCAGTTTTCTATACATGACAAACCAAAAACTGCATGAAAGCGTCCTCACACACATAGAAAACTTGTTGTTTTATATAATGAAATACAACCCCATGGTAACTGACATGGAATTGATAAGCATCGTGTGGCGATCTCTGCTCCCATCCATTTCGGACAAGATAGTAGGGCTTAAGAACGAAACAATTGAGGACCTCCTCACTGATATCCTAAGAGTCGAAGTAGAATTGTTTCAATAAAACCAGACAATATCAGGTCAACAAAGTCATGCCGAAACAGACACTCTCCGAATAGAAATGATAAAGCCAAAAGGGTTGGTAGCAAATCTCACGCTGCAAAATCAAAATCCCTTCCACAACAGAAACCGACACAGACAATACGTCACACAGAATAAAAAAATATGCAAACTCAAACATGAACCACGTACTACTCCACACCGAATAATAAGGAACAAACGAGGGGGCAGTACGTATCATCCCCACAGACAAAACAGTAAGGTGCAGCATAAAAAAATTTACTATGACAAACAGGCAAGGGCCTTAAGCAGGAAAGATGGCAAGTACAGAAAATCGCAAAACGGCGAAAAGAACCCAGCTCAAATTAATGACAGGGGCCATACTACCATAAAGAGAAGTACAAATGATGTAAATTCCACAAAAAGTCAGTCATTAGTAAATATAAGTCCAGAAAATAAAGTAAGACATATAATTAATGCCTGCAAGGCACTTTTTAGTAAAATAATTCCTATACGATTGCATGCGGAAATTGCTAACTTTAATTCACGTCTGGTGAAATTTCAACAACCCCAGAGACAGAAAAGTCAAGTTACACAGCAAAGAGACAAACACGATACCATCGAAACCATGCCGTCAGGTATCACCTTCAAATTTCAAAATTGCAGGTTATGGGACAAACAGTGGAATCCCGACACCACACACAAGACCACTGAGTCATGTCACCAAAACATGGCGCCTGTGAAAGCCGAAACAGTAGACACTAAGGAAGCGGCGCGGCAAGCGGAGGTCGGGCCTGTGGAATGCACACATAAGCGCGATCGTGACTTCAGCGCGGTCGTGACATCAGCGCACTTAAAGCCTTCATTGGACCACGTTTGCTGACAGCCGTGACATGTGCGCTCTGCTCTTACCAAGAGCATCGAGCCAGGGAATGCTCGCTCTTTCTGAATAAAACAGATTACTTCCACACAGACATACAGGACAGATTCAAAAATTAAAAAGACGTTTCGGATTAACGAAAGTCAAAGTACGCATCCCATTAACTGATACTAAGAATGCACAACATCCTGCAAATAACACAAACAAGGAAAACTGTGGTAATGGGGACAAGGAAAAACTAAGCTTCAATAACATCCAAGCCCTACTGACTGGCAAGGACGAATGTCACGCGCAAAACGTGCAAACGTCGACACTGCGTGTCCTTGTCCGGCTTGTGGGCAAGTCTTATAATGGATTGCTCGATAAGGGATGCTCTCATTCTTGCATAGCTACTGCACTTATTAACAAACATTACCGGCAACCAGTCACCGAAATATTTTCATTAGTGGATGCCACAACAGATATCGAAATACCTAAATACAAAACAAATTTAAATATAAATATCGCAGGATACAATTTTAACCGGGATTTCCTACTTATTGACAATTTAAAACTGGACATTATATTTGGAGTGGACTTTATCAAAAGATACGACATCATGGCAGTACTCACCAAAGACATTATGTACGTACATTCATACCATAACAAAGTTGTTATTGAGGTCCCAATAAATACAAATCAACTGTGCTACAAATCAAATAATTGTATTGAATATTACATTAATACAATTGCAGCTCAACACAACATAAGCTTAACAAAACCTAGACCAAGATAAATGAAAAATTACCCGCACACATGAGAGATCAATCACAGGAAGTCCTTGACGTATATAAAGATCAGTTCGCAAGCAAAATTACAGAATTAACTGAAACAAAAGACTATGAGATAAAGTTAGAATTAACAACAACCAAACCGATTCACACCAGGCCATACCGAATTAATCCTAAAGTGTGCGAACAAGTAATGGAACAAATCCAGCAGATGCTCAATGCGCAGATAATCACCCTTTCTGAGTAACCCTATGCAGTGCCAAGCCTTGTAATAAAGAGACACCAGGGCGGCATCAGATTCTTAATGGACTTCAGACTACTCAATCAACATCTTAAAAAGGTTCAATACACCATCTCCAGAACTGAGGACATAATTAATACCTTGAAAAATTCCAAGTACATTTCTTCCATAGATATGTTTAGTGGGTTTTACGCCATCCCAGTAAGGGTGCAGGACAGGGAAAAATTGGCCCTTAATATGGACGGCGTCGGGTTATATGATTACACCCATTTGCGAATGGGATTGGCCACAAGCTCAAACTACTTTCAAAATTTTGTGGACATCATGCTCGGTCCCTCCGCTGAACACAGCAGTAGCATACATAGATGAAATGTTTACTATAGGAAATTCTTTCCAAGAACACATAGACAATATTCAAAAAGTCATGGAAAGACTACATAAATTTAATTTAAAAATGAATGCAAAAAATATCACTTTGTGGAACAAGAGATAAAGATATTAGGTCACTATATAACACCAGAAGGGATACAAATGGACCCCGATAAAATTGAGGCAATAAAACAAATGGCCCCACCAAAAACCCTTAAGAAATTACGCACATTTTTAGGGTTCACATCATACCTATGGAGGTACATACCCAATTATGCCAAATTAGCGGAACCACTTACAGATCTCATAAAATATTCATTACCGTTCACATGGAAAGACGAACACCAGACAGCATTTAATAATCTAAAAAACTGCCCTATCAAATCCGCCGATACTAAAAAAGTTTCAGGACAATCATCATACTATACTAGCGTGCGACACGTCACAGGCAGCGATAGGCGTAGTACTAATGCAAGAGTTTCCAGTGTCCAAAGAGTGTAATATAATCGCATTCAAATCAAAAAGGCTTTTGCTGAACAAAAACAAATGGTCAGCAACGGAATGCGACCTTTCGGACATTAAATATTTTGTAATATATTTTAAACAGTATTTTTATGGTAGAAAATTCGTTATCGGAACAGACCATGCCAGCCTTCGATACCTTAAAACAATGGCCGAACATAATGTACGGATACAAAAAACTGGTGATTGGATTAACGGAGTATGATTTCGAACCCAGAATAGTCAAACGAAAGCTAAATACACTGGCGGACGCCATGAGTACAATCCCTACGACAGGTAAAGCAGATATCATTCACATTAAGGTAGACAGTCAACAATATCCAACAAAACCTGAATACGTCATTTTACAAAGAACACGCTGAAACTCTACTACAAAATCCACACAAAGCTGAATGAAGTAAAGAATAATAGCTAAATATATAACCAATAATTGGAACAAAATAAAGCATCTGATTAAACCAGAAATCGCGACAACTGACAAAAGCTGCATAGCAAAGCTAATTATAAATGAGGAATACCTACCTCTTGAAGCGATAGCAAAAATAACGGCAATAAACCAAGTTAATTTTGAAATTATAAGGGAAGGCGCCACAAACGTAATTAAGTCAACCTGTATCGACCAAAGACTCCAGTGTAAGATCGTGATCTCTACAAAGAACGATCAACCCCTATAACATCACATTTACATACACGAGCAGGAATATATTAAGGTCGAAGATGAAACTCACCTATTCCTAGCCCCTATCACACAAATCGTCACCATTCTTAACAGAATATGCCAACGACTCTCACATAGATCAACTCAAATTGGCACTCACTGAACCACAGAAGGCACCACCCATATATTTAAAATTAGCACGACGGCACGGAGTAACTGGAAATGGCGAAATATTTTACAAAATCCATACCTTCAATAGGGAAAAGAAACTAACGTTGGTACCCCAGTACTACATACCTGAAATCATTATGGTGCACCACGATACGGTACTAGATGGGGGACATTGGCCAATTTAAAACTCTAGAAAAAATAAACAACCAATACCACTGGGACACCATGGCCACAGACATCAAGAATTATATCAAAAGTTGCCCCACCTGTCAAAAGGTCAAACACAGCAATCAAAAACCAATAGGCCTCATGGCCCCAATTAGCGCACCCCCTATTTTCCATTCTTGGGGCCTTGATGCGAAAAGCCCACTTCAAACAGCAAAATCGGGAAACAAATACATATTAGTAATGACCTAATTCTTCATACGATATGTAGTGGCAAACTATAGATGCTAACAAGTGCGCGAGATTTATCAAATATGTCATCTTGACGTATGGCTGTCGTAAATCCATCCTCACAGACCGCGGAACCTCTTTCATTTACGAGCTCATCGCAAGAACTACTTCAAAAATTGCAACTCAAAAATCTGCAAATAACAGCATACAATCCGTTATACAATGGGATGACGGAACAAGTAAATAAAGTCCTATCGCAGCAACTTACAGCATGTGCAAATGAGGACTAAGCTCACTGGGACGAATATGTCCAATATATAGATTTTAATTACAATTCAACTATGAAGACAAGCACAAAGTACTCCCCGTTTTTTTCACTACATGGTGTAGAAGCCATTCAGCCAAGCCATGTCGTTTCCCACACATTCTCACAACGTTCAGCAGACTGGTGTGAACAGCTGCACCAAGCCCGTGAACAGGCACAAGTGAATTTAATTGAATCACAAAAATTACGAAAAGAACTTTTTGATAAGAGATTTCGCTCAAATGACCTAGAAATAGGACAATACGTATCATGCCCGACAGAAGGCGACGACCTTAAAATATCACGGACCATACAGGCTACATTACATATTGGGACCATCAACAATATCGATCGAAATTAAAAAGCGTGGGTTTACTATAATATGTACGGTTAACACGAGAAATATTCAAGTTGCGAATATAAGAAATTAACACTAATATGTATGTTACAGGTAACGAGTTACTGCAATGGGAAATACGAGTGTGGTGCTCCTGATGTTACTCACACATTACGCGAGACAACTTCACCTAGAGCTCCGATTTTCAAGATCCGCAGTGGGATCTAATTCCAAGAACTGTCTCCCGACATTGCTCACGAAGAGACGATACCACTGGCCTACAACATACCACTTCACCAACCGGCAACTTCTAGCAACATCGATGTGTGGTACAACAAGAAATTCGACAGTCTGCAAAAATGCCGAGCACTTACTTCAATACTTTAATGATACAACCCAAAACATTGTACAAGAATTTATAGCAGAAGTATCTGTGTTAAATAAAAGAAAATGTGGCATTACCTTCCTCGGGGATGTCGCAACATGGTGTTGCGACATTCTCACTTCCGACACTTAAAAGCACTCCTCACTAAAGAAGAATCATTAGCTCTACAACTAAACGAATTAGAAAACAATGCTATTACCACCCACAATAACATTAATATCACTATTCATAGTATATCAGAAATAAAAGGTCAGGTCGAGAACAAGGTAAATGACCTCAGTCACAATATAGGGGCGATGTCACACAAATTGTATACACGCACTAAAGAATTAGAGTTGGAGCAAATTAAATCTCAAATACTCACCAGTATGGCGCTAGAAATAACAAATGATGTTGTCAATGAACTAAGACTAAGTACATACATACAGCAATGCCAACAAAAATTCTTGTCACTCGAAGCGGTGCCTAAAGCAATATTAAAAGCCGACCTCCTTACGTTGCAAGACCATATTTACACCCTTGGCTTAGTATTAAGTATTCCAACGAACTAGATATTAAAGTACTATACATCACCACTAACAGAATGCTTGCTGTCCCCTACTCAAATGTTAATTAAAATACAGGTTCCTTTGAAAAATATAAAAAGTACATGGACATTTTTCAGGTCTACCAATGTCCTATACAAATTTCATAATTAAATATGCACAGTGAGAACACCATCAAACATTATAGCAATTGACATCCACATAGGAAACGAGGGAACTTTACGATACCACGAATCAAACCCAGGGTATTTACTTCCTCTCTAAACAAGTCGTGGACAATCCGCAAACAAATTGCCTGAAAGCCGCAATATGTCTCAAAGATTTGCACAGTCTGTTCGAACATTGTAAATTCAAATGCGAGCCAAGAAATGCATTCCACGTCCACGCGACCGAACCCCGTCATTGTGTCACAACAAAGGCGCCTGGCGAGCTTATACTTAGATGCACAAATAAAACACTCAGTAAAGTTATTCCCAACCCTAAGGTCGGAACCATAGACTTAACCGTACCATGTGGCTGTGAAATTACATCTAATAAAATAACAATCATTAAAGCCATCCACATTTATGACATTAAAAGTCCTAAGACAGGAAAGATGCATTCAATATTGCTGGCACAGTGGTTGAAAAATAACAACATTAAAGCTCAGCAGTTAAAAGTAAGTGAGGGTATTTCCTTTTATTCAGTAAACGACACAATTAATGATAAGTGGCAGATAACACTCGCAGCATGCCTACTATAACGTACACGGAATACCTGTCTGCAATTCACCAGACGCACGTGTTCTCTGTCCTCTCATAGGAACATTATGATTACATCATCTGTTCCACCATCATAATTCTGACAAAAGCACTTGCAGGTATTTATTATAAGTTAATCAAAATCGCTGTTCTTATGAATAATATGGCCAAAGCGGCACAACCATCAGCACCTTGTTGAGCTATTACTGAATTGAATGTCTTGAGTATTGAATAATTGTAGAAATTGCTACCTGTTTGAAGAGCCTATTTGAAGCTTAGTTGTAATTGTTTAGTAAATTCAGAAAAGTAGTATTTTTTAGACGAGAGCTTTATCCTTGAGATACCTTGATCCCCCTAGTTAAAGTATTATCCGCTCCCACAGGAGAGGCCACAGCAACAAGTAACGATAAATATTGATACATTATTTGTTAAGGATAAAGAATATTTTTTAACACCAGGATTTTGTAATTTGTTAACAGAAAATTAACCAGAAGCTCTTATGGGTAAATACACTGCTAATGACTATGAAAACTACGCAGAAATGGTTAAAACGTCCAATGCTGCATTCCAACAATATAATCCTAAAAAAAAATCCGGCTTCGAGTGTATGTTGGAAGTATAATAATATAATAAAACCGAATAATGTAGTGTATATAAAACCATAATTAGGATCAGCAGCAAACACACCAGAAAAAACAACTTCTACAAATGCTCGTAGATCTGGAAAATGTATAAAAAATACAACAATTTGCCAAAAGAATATGTTTGAATGGATGATGTTAGAAAATTGGTTGGTAGATTATTAGTTATTCATGGCGAAGAAACTGCTGGAAATAAAAATGATTACAATGAAAAAGTTAACATAATGAATATGCTAAACAATAAATTTTCTGATTTTGTTGTTTATAATCCAAAAGGAATATCAGAAATATTAAATATTTAATTTATTGGACGGATGTGTGATGACCTTAAAAAATAAACTTAGCAAGTACTTGAAAAGTACTCCGGAAACCGGAACACTTGTTTCTTGTCTTTGAAGGGTTCTGTCAACACCAGGTTTTTTTTTTTTTTTTTTTTTTTTTTTTTTGTTATTTTTCTGAGTGAAAACTATCAAAGGTGAGCCAACAGTCTTTTATACATTTACGATACCCCAAAGGGAATATTTCCCAATTATTTATATAAAATAACTTATTATATATTAAGAACTTACTTTTATGGAAGTTAACGAACAGTGCTCGCACAATTTTGCTAAATACGTTTATAGTATCTGAAGTTTGTAAATTCTTTAGAAATATTTTATTAATATTACAATATTAAATCAGACATTTCACCATAGTCCACCAGGTCCTCTTAGATTAACTCAGGCGGATGAAACGTATGTCGACATACCAAACTTCATGAGTCAAGATGTTTGTAAACATAAAAGAAAATAACACGAAGAATATGATCTCACCAAAGCTAACGAAGTTCTTTCACTGCAGATTCCATTCGCTAGACTTGGAGACCAATAAATATACGAAATGAATCACTGTTACACATATCTGAAACGGTGTGTATAGTAGTCATCCACCCTTTGAATCATTTCAAAACCAGCAGCCATAAAATATTCCAATATATTTGAACAAAATTTTACGTCTTGACAAAATAATAAAATGTTGCATGTTGTATCGCACCAATGCCGTCACTGTTCGTCCAACTTGGAGTCTCAAATGCTGCCTTATGAAGTACAAATGCCATAACATTGTTGTAAATCGAGGAAGCTGAAATGTGACATGGCGGTTCACAGAACAAAAAAATTGTTATTTTTATCTTGTGTAATGGTTTCTACATCATCGCATCAAGGTCACTAGAATGGCTTGGTCTAAAACAACATTCTGTGTGATCTCGCACCGCAAAGCCTTTTATATATTGTTATTTCGAGAGGGCAGACCCTTTTATATATTGTTATTTCGAGAGGGCAGACTTAGCACATTTGTTCTGGAAGGGAAGTGTCATTGCAGCCGCCAACCCCATCTTCTGTCGCTCTCTCTTACTGCTATACGCTTCCCAATCCTGAGCATCTAGAATGTTCTAGAAGAATGCAGGGTAAACTTGTGCCCTCGTGTCATTACTACTGGTATAGCCTGTTAGTATAATATAATAACCGAGTTGAGTGCAATGCGCTAGGGGCTTGAAGCACCAGAGCCAGAAGGCCGCCATTTTGTGACGTTAACCCGGCGGCCATATTTGATCCATTTGACTTAAACCTTTGACCTTGACTTTTGTGACTTCTTGCCCCAAAACCCCAAAAATCCCAAAGAAAACAAAAAAAAAATTCCAAGAAATCCCAAAAAAGTATTAAAAATTCCAAAAAATCATAAAAAAAAATCTCCAAAAGTTTACTAAATTAAAATGAGTAAAACTTATTAAAATGATTAAAAAGGATTCCCAGAAATTTCCATTTTTTTTTCAGAGAAGGTGACCGGGATTAGCGACTCTGGTGACACCAATCAGCGACCTAGGATCACGAAGGCTGGACTTAGGACCCCTGGCCTTTGACCTTGACCGTTGACCATTAACCAGAAAATCCCAAAAAATCCGGATAAATTAAAATAATGCACAAAAAGTTCCAAACATCCCAAACAAATTATTATTACAATATTATAACAAAATTTATTTAAATAAATTTCCTGTGAGTTCCCCCCTTCAAACCCCCCACACAACAAATTAGTCGGCGTGCCTCCAACCCTTCGTCCATACCCAGTCAGCCGTCTTGGTGCTGTCAGCCATCGCAGCAACCATTTTGGATGGAGATGACATGGGACTGATGACCTTGAATGACCTGGAAAACAAAAACTCTAGAAAAATACACAAAAGGTAGCAAGCATAGTAAGTTACACACTACTATCGCCATATTAGATGCAGACGACCTTGACCTTAAACCCATGAGCACTTTGAATGACCTTGAAAACAAAAATCGAGAAAAAATACATGAAAGTCAACAAGCATATTATGTTACATACTACTACAATGATATTAGATGCAGGTAACCTCGACCTGGACCCAATGACCTTGTAAAAACACTCGAGAAAAAATGCTTAACAGTCAGCAAGCATATTATATTACAGACAACTACCAACATATTGAATGCAGATGACCTCAATCCAGACCCAATGAACTTGAAAACAAAAGCTCCATAAAAATCAATAAAAGTCATGAAGCGTATGATGTTACAGACTACGACCACCATATTTGATGCAGATGACCATGACACCATGATCTTCGATGACATTGAAAACAAAACTCAACAAAAATACATAAAAGTCAGCAGGCATATTACTTTACTGGCCACTACCACCATCATGGGCGTAGGTGACCTTGGCACACTGTGAAGGGCAGGTTATGTAGGTAACTACACTTTGAGGACATGTACCGAAGTCACAAGAGACCTGCTTGCAATAAACCTGGTACAAAGGTATTGAAGAGAAATACACTTCCTTTAAAGGTCTTTGTATGTCGAAGTAAATTGTCGCTACAGCTGAATTGCTTGCCGTACCTGTCCCACTAATATGACATACGACACTGAGTCTTGGCATACTTAAAGCACTTATGTCGTCGTACATTATGGTCGAAAGTAAATGTGTCACACAAGTTACACTACCGACCAAGTAGTGGTTTAGGCAAAGACTCGAAAGGTCCTGTAGGAGATGTAGGTGCTGGAGCTAGAGAAGCAGATAATGTAGTTATACTGGTTGAAGTAGATGCTGCTAGTTATGTAGTCATCACAGCTGAAGAAGTCCATAGTGAGAAACCATTGGCAGGCAACATCCACTCCACTTTAACGTAACTAGCCATGGATTACCTGATGTAGAAGCTAGCCGAGACGATGTTTCTATTCATGGCAGCTGTTTTCAAACTAAAACTCTTTGCTGACCTCCCTACTGCTCATAGTGTATAATTATGCAAGGCCAATAACGTCATATTGACTTCGAACCAATCGTATTACACTATTAATACACTGTTTGCAAACTGACCAGCCAGTCTCCGAGTTGCCACGTGATTGCAGCTGATCAATCGTATAAAGGAATTGACACATCATACACAGTCAGGTAGGCAGGCTTTAGATGCCTGTTCCTTGATCACATTACCATGCAATTATATCTTAACGAGTTTCTTCCAGACAAGTTCTTCGCTCACCTGTAAACCATGGTCACACATAAAGCAGACAACCTACTCCTGTCGTCAGACCAACCCCTCGCAAGACTGAACCATTGACCATTGACCCATGACTCAATGACCCATTGACCCATAATTATCCCTGATTGTGATGACCCCTAATGACTCCCAAATGACTTATAATGACACCGAAATGACTCCAAAATGTCTCCTAATGGCATCAAAATTACTCATATGACTCCTGATTGTGGTGCTTGACTCATGACTCGTAATGACTACAAAATTACTTTTAATGACTACGAAATGACTCTAAAATGACTCCTGATTGCGGAGATGGTGGCGGAGGCGGAGCCGATTGTAGTACAGAGAACCAGCGCCACAAGTTTTAGAATGCCTCATCAAAATATCACTCCGTGCAAACTGCCTCTGGCAGTAATCGCAATGAAACGAGATTCTTGAAGTTTTCATTCCGCAGGTCGTTATTTCATGTCATCGTAAATTCCGAAAAACTGTAAATGCTTTACCGCAAAAGTAAAACAGCAGATGCATAATTGGCATTGTACTTCCGTACTTCTCCAAGTCTAGAATGATACTGAAACGAAAATGTACAAAAGGAGCGTATTTACACGTTTTACAAAGTATATATCCAGGTCCCTCGGTATATTTAATCGCTTCTTGGGTAAACTGTATTTACAATTTGCAATAAAAGTGCTCAGAACTTCTGCAGGCTTCCACTACGATTCGCCATTGGTCAATACACAACACGGACTTTGTACTGAACAGTGCGACACCACCGCAGGCCACCACCATGCTTTCCAATTTATCGTGCGTGCGAAAAGGACTGTTCGTACAAACAGTACTCTCATTCCGACGTGCATTCTGAACACAGGTGAAAACTTGACACAGAATAGGCACTGGTATCAACCAGTTAGCGATTATGCAGGTCGCGACTCTATGGTCGTCGAGGAAAAAGGCAGGCCTTCGTATTCTCAATACATTTTCATACGGTAGGGTAGCACTCTGAGAAAACCCAAATAATCGTTCTCCCCAGAATAAAACATGCAAGTACTAAATTTACTGTATAGATAGTTATATAATTATGTACCTATATTATATATAATTCTATGTATAATTATATATATTCCTATCTTATATATTCCTATCTTATATATTCCTGTCTTATATATACCTATCATATATATAATAGTACATGCATATTTTCGTCTGGGGCGAACGAGTATGAGACTCCGAAGAGTGCCAGACATTGCTTGCCACCATGGGACCCACGCCAAGTGGTGCACTAAGAGCCAAATGGCCAAATAATCACTACAGACCTGTACTCTTAACGTTTATAACATGTGCAAAAGGCACTGAAGCAATAACCAGCGCCAGTTAATCGCAAGGGTGTAAAGCTCATTTCCGACAATGTCAATCCTCTTGTGGCTTTGGTGGCAAGGGATACGATAGAGAGACTTCGCTGGGAGAGACTGTGTCATCCATCGCATTACCCGAACCTTGCATCAACAGATTATCACCTCTTGCATTTCTTGGGCAAACCACATTCGTAAGATATCCTTCTCAAATGACGCAAACTTGCGGCAGGCACTCATTAACTTCTTTTCATCCAAGACTCTTGAATTTACCGCCAGAGCGTTACGCAGCTCAAGATATGCTGTCATAAGCTGCTGGTTGTCTATGGGTATTATTTTGAGGACTTTTATAATACGAAATTTGCAGTGAATTATTTTTATTTCTGAAGATACACGAGTTTCTTTGATTGCCTTGTTAACATACGCTAGCTTCCTTTGACGATTTTTTTCGGGGCATATCTCGACCTCGCTGAATTGATAGCGCGATGGATATGGTTTGATCCTAGACTGATCACAAAACTTTAGGTATGAGTCGCTTTGAAAAAGGATGCTGCTATTGTAACCGGCGTTACGTTACTAATTGTAGATATGTAAACAGCTTGCGCCTCGCGTAAATATATATTAAACCTGCAATAACGCAGTTCCTCCATTAGAGTATAAAACAAACACTTATTAGCTATTTAATATGATTTTCTCAGTGTATTTTTATTCGGTTATCTATCTTATATAATTTACGTATTAAAATTCTGGTAGTGGTAGAACAAACGCCACTGTCTTTGAGGTGATTTCATATGTGGTTCGTGTATTTTGATAAATATAATCTCTAAATTATTCATGAGCAGTGTTTCAATTACATGTTTAAAATTCACACCCTGTCAAATGCATTTGTTAATGGAACAACTTTGCAGAATTAATCAAAATAATATTATTCCCCAGTTATACTAGGCTAGCCCTAAAATAAAAAAATAACCGCCTGCGACTTTATATGTATTGTCTATAAAAATAAGAGTGAAAACGAAAACTTTTGGTTAACTGTAGGACAGAATATTGGTATTTCCGATTGCCTTAGAACATACTTCGATAAACAAATAAATAAGACGAGTTTCCGTCTTTACACTGTCAGAAATAAAGATGGTGCAGTGGTAACCCACTGAACTCCCATTCGGGAGGACATAATCTCGATTCCCGGTCCAGCTATGCAAACCTCAATATTCCATTGTTTTCCGAAACCACTCCAGGCGGGCGAATTTTGGGATTGTAACTTACTAAAGATAATGGCCGTTTCCTTGCCCGTTCTTGCGCTGTGCTAACTACGACTCTAATGACGTCACTGTTGAAGCGTTAAGCGAAACCTATCTATCTCCATATTGTCGAACTATATACCTTTCCTTGTACACTCTTTACATGCAGATTAATTTTTTTAGTTTCCATACCAAGGTAGTAAATTATACCTAACTAACGAAGTGTGTATGCATACAGGGCCCGAAAAAAAGAAATCAACTATTGGAATACTTATTCTGTGTTAGAAACTCGAAAAATAGGAAATGTTCTTCCTGAAGAAGGCTATCGTCCATCAAGTACTACAATTAGCACCTTAATGCGGTTTTTAAAATACAAAAAATCATCTGCCTCTCTGTGTAAAATAAAACTTAAAATCAATGTGCAGTCACCCTTAAAATATTTTACAGATTAACCGTTCTATGTACATGTTATAATTCTACTTTTGTTAATTTGTTACGAACGGAAAGGAATAAGACTCAAATGCCGAAATATATAGTACATTATATCACAGACGGGCAGTTTGCATGGTTGTGGTCACGAAGGCGCTTTCTTCAGAGGTTTTGGGTTCAAATTAATTAGTAGATCTGGGATGTGTGTGTTGTTTATACATGTAGCCCTTGTTATTACAAAATGTAAGCCGCACTCGTTGTTAGCTTACTGGCCTAAAAACCCAGGAATTAATAGGACCATTTATAAAACTTCAAATACCGCACATTTTCTGCGTATTTTAAACTAGTCTGGTCTATGTAATTGTAAAATTTAAACATAATCCGTCAGCAGGTCAGGGGGCCAAGGTGGCTGAGCGGCTAGACTACTCACCTCCTACCAACGCGAACCGGGTTCAATCTCCGGCCGGATCGCTCCCGGATTTTCCAAATGTGGGAATCGTGCCTGAAAATACCGCTGGTCAGCGGGTTTTATGAGATCTTCCGTTTCCCCCGCCCTTGAATCCCGGCGCTGCTCTATTCTCATCTCACTTCACCCTCATCAACTCTCAAGACCTCGTTAAATCTTTCAACTCAACACAACGTAAGCAGATCAGTATTATTTAGCTGTGAAGTGTGTTAGGTAATTCAACTGAAGGCGCTACGCATACCCGTGCTGTGAAATCTCTTCGTCAGCGACGTTAACATTTTTTCTGCGAAATTGGCACTGCCACATCTGAAATAGGGTATTTGTGCTAAGATTTTGTATTCGACGCATTCCAGATTCACGAAATATGCTTATAGATACAGAGTGCACGATTATCAACTATATTTCTTAAAATAAACACACAGAGTGTTTGCCGGAAACGGTTCTTTCGTATGCTTGACTAGAAAGAGGTTACGTCACATCATAAAAAAATGTATTTATTTGATCATTTGAAAGTTATCTCAAGAGTTTTCGTGCATTTCTTACCTCGCTATGAAAATAACTGTTTCTATTATAAAACAGGTTAAGTATGTAATTCACAGTCCCCTCAAATCCAGATATGACATGCATTTTAAGTGTGGAAATGTTCGATATAGTAGTGGGATTAAGTAACTACTGTATGTAATAAAAGAGTAAGCCAACACGGCTGAACTTGATAGCTAGATTGAGCTCCATATCGTTAGCTGCTGAGATACTGTTTAAATCGCGAAATAATCATTTCTTCGCGTTTAAGGTATTCTGATATTTGAACACTTCAGGTTTTTCAATTTCGTTTCCCAACGACCACTCTGCAATATGTATCATGTACCGAAAATCAGATTCCGCCGTCTCTTCACTAATTGGTTTATTCATGTATTTCATCAAAACGAAAAATCACGTGACTTAGTTCTTTACATTTTTATGCCTCGAATGTTACGCCACAATAGTTAAGGCCATGTTATTCCATTTATACAGTTTTTGTGAGAATTAATTTTTTTAACCCAAACGGGAGCCGATTTTGTAAAATCCTCTTACAATTTTGTTTGGAAATTATTTTTATTATGTAGTTTAATATTTTGAAGGCCAAAAAATTATAACTTTGACTAATTATTAAATAAACAAAATTTTGTTAATTATTTGATTGGAAAAAAGTATAGAGTTTTTTTGTGCTTGAAAAAATTAAACAACATAATAAAAACAATTTCTAACAACATTGTAAGAGGATTTTATAATATCGGCTCCCGTTTGGGTTCAAAAAATTAATTCTTGCAAAAGTTGTAGAAATGGAAGGTCGTAGCCTTAAGAAAGAATAAAATTAGCACTGCGAGGAGAAAGGACGGGGGAAGAAATGTGAGAAGGGAATGTAATTCGAGGTAGCTGATGTTGTCAGAGCCAGAGAGAACTCAAACTCTGGAGATGACATTTCAAGTGAGACTGATACACGACATGGCTACGAATGTCGCAAGGCAATGTCATTCGTCGCGATGTTTATCCAATTTGAAACTACAGACTTTCTACACCAACGACAATAAAATTGAAACCCTCGATTTACGAGGTCATATATCATACGTATCCCGCCTAAAATAATTGAAGGGAAAAGTAAACTATTTTCTCTAACATCAGTGCTTGAACGTGTACGGCTACTTCGGCAAACCGGTTTTTTGGAAATGTAATTTTCCCAGGAATGATATATATATATATATATATATATATATATATATATATATATATATATATATATATATATATATATATATATATATATATTATACACACAGCCACAATTGTATACTTTATCCTATTAAATATATATAAAAAAAAAGAAAAAAATTAAATCTTAACAATACTATTATTTTAGAGATTTCCTACTAGGTTTCATTAAGTGAACTGGGTCTTGAGAGCCGATGAAGGCGAAGCGAAGTGGAAATGGAGCAGCGTTGGAATGCAATGGCGGAAAAACGGAAGTAACGTGAGAAAACTCGCCGTCCAGCGGCATCGTCCAGCACGATTCCCACGTGCGAAAATTCGGGAGCTGCTCCGCCGGTAATTGAATCCGGTTCGCTGTGGTGGGAGGCGGCTCGTCTGACCACTACAGCACCGCTGCCCCAGTCTCCTTGCAGAGCATGAGAAAATCACAAAGCGGCATCTGCATTTCAATCTCTCGCCTTACATCGCGTGTTATACAATTTGAATACATATTATAAATCTAGTTTGCGACAAACTAATCTTCCCAGGAATTAGTCGAGACCCTAAGGAAACACGAGTAGGCGAAAACTTTCGGACGGATTTTCTCTTTAGACTCTCTAACGACACTTTCGGACGGATTTTCTCTTTAGACTCTCTAGCGACACTTTCAACGATGTAGAAACAAATGTTGCCACCTAAACTTCTGGTCGCTCTTTCTTTGAGCGTCATTAATGATGGCTCACGAGTTAGTTCATTTTAATATCATTGTCTGCATAGCCGATCATTTGATTTCTATTATTCACTTTTCATCTTAAAGGTAATTCTATTTCCTTTAAAAGTTATTATAATGCATTTGTTTAAATCTCTAGTTTTTTTTTTTAGGTTAAAAAGTAAAACTCATTAATTATGTAGCAATATGTAGGCTTGTTCTACTATATGTGATGATGCTCACTTTGCCCATCAGGTTTGTGAGAGGAAAGCAAAGTTAGATAAATAGATGTTTTGCAAGAAACCAGTAGCGCTCCCCTCTCTCCTTTTTCCTCATTGAGTTGTTGTGCCCGCGCGCGTGTACCTCTACATTCTAGTCATAGTCACGTTGTGCATTGTGTTTTTGTTCTGTGAAACAGCAAGCAAATACACAAACTAAAGAAGTATTTGACGTTCAAAAAATTGTACTGTGCTGAGTTCGACGAGAATATCGTCTGAAGTTAATTGCAAGTTATGAGCTGCTCGACAGTCCTAGCGCTTTGTCAGACAAGGATTGTTATGTGAAAATCAACTGTGCTGGAGATTTGAAGCACATTTTGTCATAATGCAACTGATTAATACAAATATGTTATTTGATGGGATGGCTCTCGTGTTGATTGTACAGCTAGCCAATATACGATTAAGAGAGAGCTTTATGTCACGTTATACTTTTAAAAAGCATACCTCCCGAGACGCAGTCGGTTGGTACGCCACCGATTTGTGGAGCGGGAGGCTCTGGGTTCGAATCCAGGGTAAGGAATGGTTGTTAATTTAAGTTAAGTTATAAGTTAGTCTGTAAGCCGTCCTCTGCTAAGCTTTGAAGCATAAAACAGGGCGACGTTAAAAAAACCCTTTACAATACAATACCCTTATAAAGCCAAAAATACAATCACAAATCTCCTTTCCTACATAAGTGAACATCTTAGATCTGCTTACTAATGCAATATGTTGCTGGTCCGCTCGCTCCCCTTGTCACGTGCCACACGAAGGGGCGAGACAGTATGTCAAAGGCAGAGTAGTTAACCGACGAGAAGCCGGCGGCGATTTACAAAGGTGAGCCACCGCGTGTACGAGATATGCCTGTCGGTACTTATGTGCTCTTCACCTTCAGTGTATTACATTTATTAGAATATCTTTGAAAGAATGTTCTGGTCATTGCCCTAGCATCTCTCAGCGAGACACGAAGTGCAGGTAAACCTTATATATCAGGCCAGCGAGATTACTTATGCCGCGACGGGCCTACGAGCCGACAGTCTATAGAGTTTAGAAGAAGGTTATGAGATGTTGAAAGCGAGTGGAGTCTGCAGACTGCGAGCATCCCTACAGTGGACAGTGAGACTAACGGGCGGGACTATTTATCTGAATGCGTGATGCATTTGGAATGATGGCGATAGACATATTGGATATGTGTGAAAAATTAGTTTGAATTAAGTGACTATCCAACATAGGGACATTGAGAAGGTTTTTAACTCTAACTGAGATAGACACTTACTATTACGCTCTCTGTGAATATCAAGAGTATCTAGTGGTTATTATTGGTTTAATGTTCTACGTAATATATGCGTGTGTGAATAAATTATAAATTAAAATTACTCTGATATGACCCTATGACTTCTTGTCACACTATGATACATAACAACGTTACACGTTTCATAAGAAGCGTGACAAATAAACAAGAATCGGTCAGATTCCTTTGTCAGACTGTAAATGAGTACCAAGCACGGAACGATAAGAAACAATTAGTGATGTATGGAGGATTTATTGATGAAACTAAAAGTTTTACAATTCAAGGAAACGTTATGGTACAAGTTTGCGAACTAAAGTCAAACAATACAGAAGACGACAAAAGGATTTACTTTTATGGAAATGCTTTCCATGCTGTACAGGATGGCTCAAAAATATGTTATTCACACCTCTGACACTTGTTTTTGTCTTGGCTGTACTTTTTTGGCCAAAACTAAATGATTACAATTGTTATTGATTTGGTTACAAATGACAAACAAACGATTTCGCATTGTGAAGTGCCACATATATAGTATCATGCGAATTAGGACTCGCAACTACCAGTGTCCTAACAAATTACCGCGCCTTTACTGGATGTGACACAACCAACAGAATATATACAAAAAGTGCTGTTCTTAAACAAAAAAACTAGTGACTTTTAAGACTCTCTTAAGCGATAAAAAAATTATTGCCTCTTAACATCTCCACAAAAATTATACTTAATATTATTAATAAAACATTTCAAACTGTTGACGAAGCTCGATATTTCTGCATTTTCGGTCTTTAGGTGTAGTGAAACTTGCATGCACGGCAGTTTCATTATATTTACATGTGCTACAAGCATCTACCCAAATGTATATTAGGATTAAGTTGAAAGAAAAATTTAAATGTATAGAAGTACGTGCTTGTATAGCCGAAGATTGTAAATTATATAAAAGGCCAATGGTAAATACTAGACTGATATTATAAGTTTACCGCTAACATTTTCCAATAAATAAAGTTTAGAAATGTGACTGTTAAGGTATAAGTATAGACTTGAAGTTATGCGACAATGTTTAATTAGTAATATATAAATGTTATTGTTTTATCTATTCACGGAAAATGTGCTTCCTCATATTTAAAATTTTTTTTATTGTTTACAAGATTTCAAATTGGTAAATCCTGAGATGTTACGTAATCTGGGCTGGTATAGCAACCTGAAAGTAGATAATGGTTTTTCCATTTTACTTTACAATCACAATAAATATCAACAAATGAAATGCAACAACATTTTAAGGCATTTAATTACCGTTCGGATGAAAGAATAATTATTGAAGTCGGATGAGCATTTTAGCAGATAACGGCATAAAAGTGAACTGACCCGTTCACCATTTTGTAATGTCCACCCAAAGTAAGCCATAAAACAACTGTTGGTATTAATCCGTGTTTCGCTACATCCTTACTCAGCTGGACTAACTTCGCTCCAAGTGCGTAGCTGGATGCAACCATGTAGAAATACATAGCACATTGTATGGAGTGATGGATAACATGCTCAGTCAGAAACAACTCTTCACAACCTCAAAAGCTCTCTGCCGCTTCTCTGACCAGGTCCATGGAACGCTCGAATAAAGGCAAACGTACTCCTGCCACATTATCGGAGTAATTCAGGTAGAAACCAACCATTCCAATAAACACTCGTAACTGCTCTTCATTTCTTCACGACAAAATAATGACTTCTTCAGTTTTACAGTCTTGCCAGCCTTAGTCAATTTCTTAAATGCACTTTGGAAGTTTTCTAGGTGCTCTTCGAAAATGGCCGAAACAATCAAAATATCGTCAAGATAGCACCTTGCAAAGTTGGCACACTCATCTCCTAATGTGACACTAACACAGCGGGTAAACTGCGAGACAGCACCACACAACCCAGACGGAAGTACCTGAAAAATACTTTGCTGGTTGTGAAACAGAAATCCTGTGTATGGCAGGGATTCTTCTGCCAAAGACACCTGCCAATATTCGTGCATCAAATCTATCGTAGACATAAATTGTATACCTTGATACAACTGTACAAACTCTTCTGTGGGTCTTGAGCTGTCTCTTTACTTTATAGTGATGCCATTTAGCTTACATGCATCCGAGCACAAACATACTGAAACGTCATGCTTCCTAACACATACCATCGGGTTACAGTAAGGGCCAGAGGCATGGCAGATTATGCTCCAAGACAGCATTAAAAAGTGGTATTCTTCTGCTTCCTTGGAATAATTTCTGGTATAGGGTAGGATTACAATAGAAGAATTCTCCTGGTTCTACCTTGATGTCCACTTTATACCACCTGTACCTTCCTGGCGGGTCTAAGATAATGTACTGATTAGAGAATAACAGCTGTTCCAGAAAACATTTCTGGTTGTGGTCGAGAAATTTCACGCTCCCCAGTGATTGAAAAATTTCTTCGGATGAGTGCGAACCATTAACGTGCAGCACCTTGTCAATGTGGCGCAAATTTCTCTGTAACTGGCTGACAAACTTGTCGGACCACCGCCAACTATCCGGTGTCGTCACGGCGCTCACAGTGCTGTCTGATGTTCTCACTAACCATCCACCAAAATCCAAATTTTATTTTATACAGTAAGAAAGCTTCTACACCAAGTATCACTTGTTTAGTGAGGCCTTTAATTACCAAGGCTGAGAGTTCTTTACGTTTACCCAAGCCTTCAATTGTTAATCAAACCTGCTGGCTGACTATATGGTTAGATTTTGAAGTGACCTTTAGTTAGGGTACTGTCACTATAGGTAACTTGTATCCAGTAGCTAGTATTATGCCCACAAAGTTCTCCGACACACAGCTCACCTCTGCGCTGCTGTCTAGAAAACAGGGTATTCCAATGCTGCAAACTGTGAGTACTAATTCCGGACAAAAAGTCTCCTGATAATTGATGATCTCGTTGGCTGAGCCATTAATAAGGAATTTTCTGTCAGTTTCTCCTAATAATACAGCTGTTTGAAACCTTCTAGGGTGTCTAGGTGTATGCAAATGTACGTGTTACTGAAAACTTTATTAAAACTCAAAATGTTTCCTTAGCTGGTGTTACTGTAGACCTGCAGGTACTGTATTTTATTTCATTCTAGGACGTGACGTAGGCGGGCCTCTCCCGTTGCAGGATATGTAGAATAAGAGGACGTCATCAATAAATTACATATGCAAGGTCGCGGCTTATGAACCAACGGGCAGCAGCAAAAGCTAGTATTTAACTACGGACAGCTATTGCGGAGGGTGCGTTCTCGGGACGTCTTAATTCTTCACATGACATCACTCCATTATATAAAACAACAGGCAGGTCAATACACGGACTACCTATCATTAGTTGTTTTAAATCATCTCGCAAACACCCTATTTCAAATGTGCAGCCTACCACCGTCCTGTCCCTTCGGTGACGTGACGTTAAGTGCTTAACTACCTACTACGCTAGCCTGTCTTAAGGAAGGTTCTGATCCTTCCGACCAATCACTGGGCTCCAAACACAAAACCGATTCAAAATGCCACTCGAACGACCGCAACGTCCTAAATACATCGAGTTATAGGTCTCGAAACGGCGAATTTACAAAACACATATTAAGAAACACTTCCAAATATGTGAGAAATTGAAAAAAAAAAAAAAAAAAAAAAAAAAATATTACATTGAAAAATCTAACTGACCTGAAATATCAAAACACACAAAAATATGCCATGCTAAAAGTTGATAATAAAGAAAAAAATTTAATCTTAATTAAAAAAATGTAAAATATTAATTTCGTGTGAAAAATGCAAAAATTAAAAATTAAAAGTTCTCAAATGTTATAAAATATGTATGCTACAATGTTCATCTGCATGGCCATCAGACTACAAAGTCCTACAAATACCTGCTCTCAGTAATGGCAGGTAATATGTGAACAATCATTACTTGAATTTCAGCAAATGTGGTAATCATGAATAAGGGTTTTCTGAAGAAAATAAATAAATATGTATATGTATGTATATATATATATATATATATATATATATATATATATATATGTGTGTGTGTGTGTGTGTGTGTGTGTGTGTGTGTGTGTGTGTGTGTAAGGAAATATAATAGTGGTAGAGCTACAAAGAGCAGAAAAATTGTGAAGTAAAATTAATAGAAAATTAAAAATAACATTACTAGAAATGTTAAAAGTAATGAAAAGTGTGGCTATAGCAATTTGAGTTCAAGCTCACACTACGCCACTCTGTTCCTGAAAGTTCGAACAATGAGAAAGGCAAAGGGCATGCAGATTTACCTCCTTCATACAGTTTTACCAGCTACACACAAAGCAGGCAAATCTGTCCTCCTCCATGCTCGGAATCACTCACAAACCTGGAAGTAATGTAGTTCAGATTTGTAAGAAATTTTCTTTTATGGAGCTAGGTGGAAGTCTGTACATAGTCTCAAAAGTTGTAAACTACAAAAGAAGGAAGTACAAGAACATAACTATGACCAACACCACTAATTTTCCTTGCCGAAAATATATCTTAACATTTCACCTTCTATTCCATACTACTAGCACATGTTCTAAAGGACCATTGCGACAGAGATCAATCGCTGTCCATAGCCATATTAATAATTATGTACAAGTATTCAAAAAATCAAGGCTAAGTTGCAACTCACAATTCCAACACGTTTATGAACATGCACATCATATATACAATAAGGTTTAACAAATGCGACTATCAAATTTTTACCACTCTAACCGAAAAACCTACTATGGCCCAATTGTGAATTTTCAACTTGGGAAAATTGGGAAGTCCAAATAGTATTCAACTTTCATACCGTATATGTATTTCCTTTATATAAGCCCCTAATTTTCATAAGTACCACATATGCATTCCTCTCATTAACAACACAGTTATTTGTGTTTTTTCTGTGTGTGTTCGATGAAATGGTATCCATCCACAAATATTCCATACAGTTTCAATTCTGAATACACTGGTTGGTTAAATTAGCATAGAGTGTATGTTTTGATAAGTTTTATCAATTAGAAATAAATATAATTTTTATCGGTTATATTACTACATAGCTGCTGCTCACAGTATTTACATTTATGGCAGACGTAAACAAACTATTGTTTTTAAAACATCATTCGTGGCATATACTTACACTTGTGTTATTGAAACAGATGCAAACTTAACTAATTTTATAAATACCATTGAAGGGCCCTTAGTATTGAAATAGCTAATAATTCATACACAAGTTACATAATGAAAAAGAAACACCCAAAAATATTGATATTACAGTAAACCATTAGCAAGGACATTTATTTTCAAGTACTTAAAAAATTTATTATTTCACACGCCACTGTATATTTTAATATAAAAATAAATAAATTCCTTTAGGTGGGAGAAATATGCCGAAAACAAAAATTAATAACACCAAAACTAACTGTAAAATGCATTATACAAAATCATATTTCCGGGTTAGCACCACTGGCCAGCTCCTGACACCAACATGGCAAAAAAAAATCACTCTCTACCAGGTTTTTCTAATAACTCCTTTGGATCCAGAATGCTCTATCCAGTGGTAGGATTGTCAGCGATGTGAGGCATAGAATGCTTTCAGCGCTCAGGGCCTCAGTAGTTGGAACTTCTAATATCGTAGACATACGAACAGTGTGGGCCAGGTAGGCCCTGCCACACTCTCCTTGATAATGGAGGCATTCATTACTGCGATTTTGCAAACACATATGTTATCGACAAAGTATTGCTGTCATAAACAATGGCAATCGACCTTTGAATAAGGGTGCTTTGTGCGAGAATTCATGACTATATCACTAACAAGTTTCTTTGTAGGTACAGTACAACTCATGTTGTACTTAATGCTGTGTTGAGCTTGTTGAGTAATTGGTGCAATTCTTACAATTAACTGTGAAATACATTAATCAAAATCACATTTAAGTGCAAGGAGTAATTGTAGATAAGTGGAAACAGCTACAACTACAGGTGCGAATGACAGAGATATGGAGGATGTCGTTTGTACTCTGTGCAAGAGATATGCTGCAAATTCGTTGCAAAATATACTGACTGCAAGTAGTTTAAGCTGTAATAAATAAAATTTCGAAATTAAACATGGTAGTAAATAATTGGGCCTGCTTTTAAGTACAAATGTTTAACTTAAAATGGTAATTATCTAGACTTGGGGCTCATCCGAAGGAAAGGTTTCTCCAGTTAAATTATGCTAAACTTTATTTCTATTCCTCCTCAAATTGCTAATACGTGGTCACGTTTTTGCACAAAAAAAACCAATGTTGCAGAGTGACAAACCTTCATGTTTCCATAAACATGTATGAAGAGGGTCGATTTTGGTTACTGTTAAATACACAAGCTTACAGTGATGGAATTATGTGTTTCCGAGGTATGTCATTCCATGTTTCGAAGAAGAAAAAAATTAGGCACGTAATTAGATACCAGCCCTTGTTTACACCATTTGTCATGATGCTACCCTTGACCCTGTGGTAACGGTGCCGTGTAAAGTCATTAATAATTTAGTACCATACAACTTTTGTCATTTTTTATCCTTTATCTTATATGAACATTGTTTGCAATTATGTGTATACTCATAGAAAATTTATTTTTGTCCATTTGTTTAATTTTCGCTTAATGATACGGTGTAAATATTGTTATATTTTCTGACGAGCCCTATATTCAGCGAAAATTCTGCTCATCAACTTATTCTGCGGGGGAAATGGAATAGAAAAAATTAATAAATAAAGTGTAACAAAAGTATTTGGCATTACCTTTTAACATTATTGTGAGTGATTTTATCTCATGTAGTTTCTTTATTGAAGGTAGTGAATTTGTCTTACGTGCCACGAAACATTTTGTTGATGTTTGTAATCGATATTTTCGTGTTACTACCATGTGAATAAATTATATTTACTAATTATTATCGAATGCTCATAAGTATCAGAGCTTAGAGGTTATATTTTCCCGTTTACAAATATCTGCCCGCTCTACTATGGTACCAAAATATTGCCACAAAACTTACATTTCGCGCAAAAACTTTGCCACTCAGCTACCCGAAACCTGAGCGAAGCAACCTTAAAGGGCCGCACCAATAGGGGTTTTTCCGAAAAAAATTATCTCGTGGGAAATGGTTTATATTGACATTACTTATCACACAGAACATACTACCAAATGCGATAGCGGGGAGGGCTATGAAGATGAGGGAAATTGTGCTGTGAAACACTTAAAGGTCATGTAAATTACAGGTCATTTAGGTTCCTTAACTAAGTTAATTGCAAGAAGACCTAACCTAACTCAACCTAACTTTCTTATATATGATAACAGGGGGAGACTGCCGACACGCTATAGTGTTTTACGAAAAATTATAATAAGTAAGCTTGCGTCGGGTCATCCACCTTTTGTGATTGATGTGCTGTGAAGTTAGCTTTAAATTCGTTAGGTATGCTGCATTTCATATGACTGGTGGCAAAAGTACGTAAGCCCTTCAATTACCGCAGTAACATGCAATACTACACAGTACAGTTCACTACACTATATACACTTTCCATGCTAAAACTCCACATGTATTACGTTACTGACCCCCGAAAGCGGCAAATATAAATCCTTGGTGATGTATTGCAGATAACGCACGTAAGGCCTCTTAACATCTATTCAATTTGTCGAAACTCCACAGAAACTCACATTTCCGCACAATTATTATATTTTGACACTTTACGTGGACATAACTACACATATACACTCGTATTTTCGCACAATAAATTGACTGAACACGTCAAACGGAATGAATCGCAACGAAACACACTAACAGCACTCGTAAATCACAAACCTTCGCACAGTCAAATTCACATGGTACACTGAATTTGCGCACATTATCAGCATACAAATGTGGCGTAAACCAAAATCGATGTACATTTGTTTCCTGTCTCTGTGCATCATTGTTCAACGAATGTATCATGGCGATACACGTCTACTGCTTGCAAACACCACCTGTGAACGTATTTTTGTATCATAATATACTATTTATATTTTGCTGCTACTAATATGTTACGTAGTAGAATCCTATCGTGAATATAGACAAGGTAGATCTTGGAAAATTCTAGTGAATTAAATAATATTCCGACACTACTTGATTACCGTAGTTTATACCTGTACAAAGAACCTCATTAACCTCATTAACTCCCGTTCTTAATAACGTTCCTTACCATTATATTTCATGGTATATACTGCAAATTATGTGAAGCCCCAATAAAATTCCTATTAAGTGCGATTAGTAATGATCATATATGATATTTGCGGGTATTATTTCCCCGATTTTCGGAAAAGCCCCTATTTTATGTAATTTTGACCAAAATAAATTAAACACATAAATTATTGCGGCCCTTCGCCCTAGCTTCGTTTGCACTTCGGGAGAGAGTAGCGCAGTTTTAGTTAAAATTTTCAATTTTATATCTTTTTAAATTAAAAAAAATCATTTATTTCGGTGGATTGACAGTTGTATTAATTTTTTAATTTAAATTTTTTGTTTATTACCCTACAATCTTCATGTTCTTCGCAACCCTCCCCTCTACCGCAAATCTTACCTTGTAATGAAAATACAATAATGCAACCATGAAATCGTATTGAAAACCTTTCCTCTAGATGATCCCCTAGTCTAGATAATTACACTAAAGATTATTAAACTTCACACAGAAAGAACTTAGTCACTTAAAATCCCATTGTAAAAAGTTTAATTAGTTTAGCGCTAATTTAACATGGAAAACTACGAGTTATCCAAGAACATGATAGATAAAGTACAACAATTTAACAACATATATCACCTCATTCAATATCAACTATCCCAAACAACTTTAAATTGGTTAGGAAACTATTGACATAGGCCTTAAATTACATGAGGTGTTTCCTATTTTATGGATTCATTAGCAAGCCAAACCTAACCTTACATTGCGGTTTCGTTTATACCTATTTCCTAGTTACACCCCACAATTTCCCTACCCTTCATATCCTTCTCCATTACAGGGTATTTTATGGCATAGGATTGTAGCTGTACTGGATTCCCTCTTCCCTTTCCAATCCTACAACATTTTACAGGTACTGATAAGCAACTTGCATATAAACCGCCAAAACACGCGTATCGGGTTTCTCCCAGAACATTCGCTACTTTACAAACTACCCAATGCTAACCACAACATAATACTCGTGGCTAATGTGTAACCAAAAATTCAACACGGCACCAAAACTTGACACTGGTACACTAGGTCTTAACTTTCTCTACACTGTAAACAGCTGTATTATTCTGAATGCATATTCTTCCCTGGCTGACTCTCTGCACTATACCCAGCAATTTTTTCTCCTCACTAATTACAAATACGGGTGTATTGGCACATTCAAGTATCACATTGTTTAACCTAATTTGAACAAAACCTTATGCTTACCTTATAGGTGTTGCCTAAGAACTGCATCAGCATTGATGCGGTTTGCTGTTGGGGAAAGCATTCTGCTATTACAAATGAGAGTTATTTACAATTACTTCGTTTAGAAGCTCAGATTTTTTTACTTGCTTTAACATGGCGAATCTTGCTACATATTTCACTGGCATTCAGTGTGTGTTTTATTTTTATTTAATAACTCCAAGAACACAAATATATCCATATATGGTTTGCAATAATCTGTACCAAGCACATTGACAAAAACAGGGCGTTACCAGGTGACGAAATCCCAAATAAACAGACACGATTCAAAATTACTTTAACGGCGCCATTATGACAAAACACCAAGAGTTTATTCTGAAAAAAAAGTCATTAAATGCTACTACTAGCTCCTCCAGTGGTTGCTGTTCAAGTTTATTCTGACTGATATTCGTTCTTTATTGTCGGACGGCCCTGTGGCCCACTGTGCGATTCCGATAGTAGCTGTGACAAATACCACCAGATATCTCCTGCTTATTATCCCAGACATGCCTGGTGTCCTTCTATAAGGGCAGTGAATAGGCATTTAAACTTCCCTCTCTATATTACATAACAGCTGCCATTTTGAATTCACTGTTTCAAGAAATTTCCACCAGGGAAGCTGTGAGTCAGAAGAGGCATTGAACATTTTGGCCATTTTAACAGATGGGAGAGCGCCATACTTCTGGTCATCATTATGATGTAGAAATGTGAGTTTATTTCTGTTAATTACATGAAATTGTTACATGTATTCATTGGAATGTATTCATTGGTGTCTTAGTAGGACAGTAGGCTTATATACAGTAAATTTTTGTATAATTTGTATCTAACCTTTTTTATTATAAAAAACTATAATTTATACATTTTGTTTTTTCATTTATTTACAATGCTTTTTCGAACCTTTTATTTTGTTTGTACTTCTTATCAATTCTGTATAACAAGTACATTATCTGCTTTTGCTGTGTCACTTATTTTTATTCATTTACACGTAAAAATATGTATATTTTCTATATCATTTGCAGAAAGGCAAACATTTATTTAATTTCCTAGTTTTCAGTGTAATTCTGTTATTCTGTTGTTTTAAGGGACTCACATTGCATGAACTGATGTCAATACTAGAGGATAATGAGGATTCTTCTGACCACGAGGAGGTTGCAGTTACCATAATGTCACCTACAAATGCTAATAGTGATCTCACAGATGAAGATTCTGTCGATGAAGAAAACGTTACCATCAGTTATCTCCCTGCTACACAACTTCAAGTTGAAGCATCTATTGTTTCCAGGAGGAGGGACGACTGCTGCGAAGATATCACTTAGGGCCTATATTCCCAGTAAAATTCAAGAGCAATAAATGCCAAATTCGTCCACTTCTGAAGTAGTTTATCATGAAGAATTCAAATGGATAAAAGTTCGTCTAGACAATAAAACATTAAACAGTGTCCTTTACTTTTAGGTGCCATTAATGAACAAACTCCTTTACAGATATTTGAACAATTTATAGATGCAGAAGTTATTGACATGCTTGTTGACCAAACTAATAGTTATGCTGCTAGCAAAAACAAAATTGGTGATGTCAGTGACAATGAAAAGAAGTGCTTTATAAGCATTCTATTGCTGAGTGGTCACATGTCTGTTTCAAGGAGGATGATGTTCTGGGAAGGCTCTAAAGACTATTACAATGAACTTGTTGCAAGTTCCTTGTCACGGGATAGATTTGAATTTATCATGACACATTTACACTGCTGTGACAATGAGAACCTTGATGATGCTGAACGGTTTGCCAAAGTACGTCCTTGTATAACATGATAAATGAAAGACTTGCTGTTACCATAATGTCACCTACAAATGCTAATAGTGATCTCACAGATGAAGATTCTGTCGATGAAGAAAACGTTACCATCAGTTATCTCCCTGCTACACAACTTCAAGTTGAAGCATCTATTGTTTCCAGGAGGAGGGACGACTGCTGCGAAGATATCACTTAGGGCCTATATTCCCAGTTCTGTCCACAATTTTGCTCCACAAGTTGAAATTCACAGCATAGAAGAAGCCATTGTTCAAACCTCGGCAGCCATGGCTGCAAACAATTTATAATGGGAAATCCCATTATGTATGGATACAAACTTTTGGTCGGTGCAACGAACAAGGGGTATGCTGCATGGATGGAAACATATCAAGGCATGAAAATTAAAATAAACGATAAGTACAAGAGGTTTGGTGTTGGAGCATCTGTTGTTTTAGAATATATCGACATACTTTGGCACTTTGCAATTTCCCATACCATGTATTATTTGATAACAATTTCACAACGGTGCCTCTGCTCAAGGAGCTTGCGAAACGAAGATTGAAAATATCTGGGATAATACGACAGAACCGAAGTTCTAAATGACCATTGCCTTCAAAAGCAGTTACGAAGAAAAAGTAACGTGGTGCTTATGAATCCAGAGTAACACATGACCAATCTGTCGTGATCTGTAAGTGGAACGATATCAATGTTGTTTTTGTAGAATCGAATGCTGCATCCGTGGAACCCCTACACGATGTGTCACGCTTCTCACAAAAATAAAAGAAACGAATCACTATTCCTCAACCCAGATTGATCAACAAATACAACAAAGTTTGGGTAGTGTTGATCGCGGTGATCAAAACATTAGCCTTTAACTTGTTGCAATTAGAGGGGAAAATTGACATTTCCAACTTTTCAGCCATGCATTTGATATTGCTGTACAGAATTCATGGCATCTCCACAAACTACAATGACAACGACTAGATAAGTTGACATTCCGAAGGAACATAGTGTCCGAAGGAACATAGAGTCGTCCATTTAATTTTGAAAATGTCGATTCATGTCTCAGCAGACTCGATCATTTAGTTGCATCACAGGGAAAGCAATCAAGATGCAGAATTTGTCACAAGAAAGTGTCGACCAAGTGTACCAAGTGTGAGGTTGCATTACATATTGACTGTTTTTCGAGGCATCGTACAAAGTAGAAATGTTATATAGGATCTAACTCTATGCACTGCAAGAAAGACTGACTAATCAGAATGTGTGGGACAATTTTGTTCCTGGAAAATTTGTAGTCAAATGTTATCATGGTGTGCATATTATTATATTTTTAGTTTTCAATATTATAAAATAATTGTTTTTTCTTGTTTTTTTTAGTATAAAAAAATTAAGCATTAAAGTTAAATTTATGATAATACCAAACCTTGTACCTAATGTCATTTTAAATGGTCACCTGTTTCTGACTAACTGACACAAAAAACAGACTTTAAAACATTTTAGGTGTTATTTTCAAAGCATTAACTTAATCAATTTACTTAAAAACATTTTAAATTTAGTAAAAAAAATTTCAGGAATATCTGGATTAGACAGTGTCCCAATCTAGCTTAGAATACAAGAAATGAAAAGCGGGAGTTGAAAGCCGGCCATGTTACGATGCCATTAGACAAGATATGAAGCGCGAAGGTAGTGTTTTATTATTTATGGTCGAGTAGAAGATAGTAATAAATATAGGTAAGTATACAAATAAATATATGTTCTTAAGTGTTCTCTGATAATCTGATGTATGAGCTTTCGAAAATATAAAGAATGTTCAATGTTCTTTGAAATGTTTTTATGTAAAAGGAATACTAATGCAACGAAATGTATTTTCTGCTAGGATCCTAAAGTGGTCATAGCAGGCCACCTTGGGAACCTAATGGGTTACCTTAGGAACAGCATAATTTCTGCAATTGTGAAAATGGTTAAAGGTGTTATATATGTTACATTTCGTTTTGAAATTTTTATATAAATATGTTATAATTGAAATATTGATAGAGACAAAACTACATAAAATTTTATAAAGGCAAAACTATTAACATAAGAAGGAGTTTTTAATTAGACGTTTTAATTTTAGCTTTATGATAAGTAAATTTTAGGATTATAATCATCCATACTAACAGAACTCGTGTGGACATGCAATACATAATCACGAAAATTAAAATGTAAATTTTTTAACAGCTACAAAATAATTACCAATTATTACATGGTTATGTTTCAGATCAAGACGGTCAATAAATTAGGCAAATGGACTCCGAACAGCTGACTCAAGCTATGGATACAGTTTTGAAGGAAAAAAATGGCAGTAAGGAGGGCAGCTGTCATTTTTGATGTTCCAAGTAGGACACTAAGAAACCATCTAGCATTTGGGAACCCTAAAAAGTCACAGGTAGGCCAACTGTTTTGTCAATTGATCAGGAATTAGAACTTTATAGGAGAATTCACTGACCTTCAGAGGTAAGAATGGCTATAACACCCAAATCCGTAAGCGAACAGTGTATAATTTATGTTCGATGAATAACATAAAGCTTCCATTCAACATACAAGTGGGATGGGCTGGCAGGAAATGGCTCAGGTTGTTTCTGCGAAGGCACCCTGATGTCAGAAGGAAATCTTAGAATTTGAATCCAGCAAGTGCACAAAAACTAAATAGATTAATTTTTAAGGATCATTCTGAAAAGTTGAAAAGTGTAATGATCGAGATGGATATAATGCAGAAGCCTACACAATATCGACGAAAATGGAAACAGACTTTGTTTGTACAAATCTCAAGTTGTTTTAGCTCAGAAAGGGGCAAGACATGGGCATAGCATAGCTTCAGAACATTGTGAGAATTTTGCCATCGTCTCGTGTGGAAATGTTTTAGTGCATGTTATACCACCAGTAATCTTCTACAAAGGTGATCGTTTAAGACCAGAACGGAACGACATCTTACAACCTTGGAGTAAAGTCTTTATGACCCCAAAAGGCTCTATGAATGTATACACCTTTATGAAGTGGCTTTCCCATTTTGCAGAATACACCACTGGGTCTTCACTTTTAATTTTGATGGTGCATCTTCATATGTGGATGCAAATACTCTGCATGCAGCAGACGCTGATGTTATCACATTGTTTTGTCTTCCTAGTAATACAATGTATGAACTCCAACAAATGGATAAAAACATTTTGAAATCATATCAAGTATATTGGGACAATGAGTTAACGTTGTTTTGGACAAGATGTGAATGTCGACTGGAAGAGAAGAATAAGTCAATTCGGGAACCTTTTCTCACGAGCGCGGGTGAAGTCTGCGACACCTGCCTATGTTTCATAGGATTTTAAAGGAACTGGTATCTAACATCCTTTTGTGATTGCAGATGAAGCTTTTGCATCTAGCAAACCTACTGGCATACCTGAAGACAGTAGAAAGAGGTTCGACTGTGATCCAGAAAGACTAACAAACTGCTCAGTTCTTGGTCAAGTCAACCACAGGCGTTCATAAAGTGATGAAGTGAAACAGTATTCATTAAAACAAACAGCAAAGAAACCCCGGAAGAAGATGCAGTATCCCGAGACAGTAACATTTCAATTCTCGATACAGATATTTTTCTAAGCATAACATCGCCATCGTTGTCTGGTATCCTCTATGTGCCTCAAGGTCATGCGAATAAAAGTGTAAAACCAAGGAAAACAGCTATCAACTGCCATGCCCAGAAGTTTATAGCAAGCCTGTTTCAGTCCAAAACTCTTATTAGAGAATACAGAATAATCACTCGTCAAACAAAAAATTGCCGGAAAACAACAGAAACGTCATGTGTCTGCGGTAGAATACGCTCACAAATAAACAAAAATCAAGAAGGAGAAACAGAAGAAACAAGAGTCTGTGATATTTGAAGTTCGTCCATCTACCAGTGGGTTGCAGCAACAAAACAAGCAAAGGATAGCTGGTATTATCATATATGTAAATTTGACAAAATATATGACATGTTACTATGTAATCAATGCATGAGATATGTTCATGAGAACTGCAAAAGACAAAATTCCAAATTACATGGGCTCATTTTGCATAGATTCTGATTAATTTTCTTAAATTTAATTTAAAGGGCTCTTATTAAAATGTTTCATTTTAATATATCTTAATAATAAATATATGAAGGGTACTGAATGTTCATTTGTAAGCATGGTTATTTTCTTTGAAGATGCATGGATGCCTATAACATCCAAAGTCTTTTCCTCGATGTTAAAATGTTTTTTAGAATGCCTGTACAGATATATTTAGTGCTTAAAATTGTTATCCACATTAATACAACACATATTAAAAGCTGTGTTCCTTTGTAACATACCTGAGTGGTTTGAGTGGTTTATGTCAACATTGGAAATTGTGAAACTTAGTATGTGGGCCACCTTTCGAACCATTCGAGGGCCACGTTTAGATCACTATATTCTAAATAAGGCCCACATACAACATCTTACGAAAATATAAAAATATCTTGGAAAATTAAAAATGTATATATAAATTCCTTGTAGCTGTTAGTTGCTACCTCTGGGTTAAGGATAAAGTATACTTTCCCAAAATTTGAACATTTTAACTCTATTATGAATATGACTTATGGCCATATTCACATGACAGAGGTTAGAGACATAGCAGAATGAGAAGACGAAATAGTAGAGCATAACAATTGATGAGGGGTTTTAATGTGATATGAGGCACAGACAATACAAGCACTCTAATATTAAATGTTCGGGGGATCTAATATAACTGATATTAAATTTTTATTACATTACTATTTTAACTGACGTCATTCTAAGGATACTCTATAATGGACTGTCCCCACATTAAACTTGATGCAAGAGGCTAGTATCTAACTGATCGGTTGACGGTAGTCGGACACACCCAAGCTGTGATCTTTCCTGGACACTGGCTGGGGATGGAAATATGACACTCCCCACCTCGTAACGGCCTGTATTGGCGCATTGTTTAGGCGTCCACGTCTCTGATCGCTGGTTGGTGGAGAGGATTAGTTGATGCAATTCTGGCGTCTTGGTTTACTGAAGGTGTGAGACCGGGTTCAGACGTTCCCAACCAACAAGAGGGCAGAAGACAACACCTCTAAGTAGTTCATCCATCTCATGCCTTGTACCGTTGGGTAGGTACTACTCTGAACTACGAAGGCCCATTCTTAATCTTTATTATGTGTCCTTTTTACACATACATTGGGTACAACGCTTGGATAGCCCTTTTCTCCTCCACTCAGTGCATGCTAATCGTGGAGATAAGAGGATACCCTACCAAGCTACGTAAGACACATAATAAGAGGTAGGTTAATTTCGCAAATTCATTTGGCAGCAGCCTAGAATACTCAGCACTGTGCACACTAGGGGCACCATTAATTGTTCATTGTTTGATGCCAGCATGGAAGCTATTTTTTAGTTATTCGATTTGGTTCCATGTGACACGGTCACAGTATGTCTTCCAATTTATTTGTGGCAAAAGAATAGACTTGTATTATTTCGCGTCATAATTCGGTACCAAGTTAGACAGCACACGAGTATGTTAGTTTCTCGCGTGTCATTAGATCTCCGCTCAACCGAAATGCCCTTCATGACTCAAAACCAATAGTAAACATTCGTGACTCTATAGCTGCTATATTCCGTGTTGCCAGATTTAAGAGGAGAATGAGTTCTGCCTGCGACGCCAGCCAATGAACAAGTGACTTTTTCTTGAGTGCGCGTAGGACCTTGAAGTGTAGCTTGGTGTCATATTAAAATAAGAAATGGTACGGTCTCTACGAAAGAGTCGCCTAGGACGTGTAAAAACCAGTGCGGTACAGTAGTAATCCGATTACAAGAGTAACATGCTTCAAGTCTATGTACTTATAAACCCCCTCCAAATGAATTTGCAAAATTTTCGGATATCTACATATAACTGGCCCTTTTACTTTATTGGAGACTTGCAGAAGCTCTAAGGCACACTCTAAATTCGAATCAGTGGGTAACCACTGGTTCGCAGTGAAACTTAACAACTCTTATCAGCGAAAAGGGCTCTACTTTGAATCAGTGGAAACCACTGATTGTTTCAGTGAAAAAAATTTCAGTTATTGAATTAGTGACGTGAAACAATTTCACTTATTGAATAAGTGACGGCCGACTGCAGTGGCGAAGCAAATATTGCGTTTACTGAATGTAGCCAAATAATTACGTGAAATAATCTTATTTGCAACAGTTTAATATTTATATTGTGCAATTTACCGTAATTTAAAAAAGGAAAAAATCTTCGCAGGTGATCGTGATTAAACTTATAGTTCCGTTGCGAAATTGTGTAGTTTGAAGTTGTATGCTCATACTTTTCGTGTTTGGTTTGATTTTTACCGTTAGTAATGTTAAAACGAATAGTATGTATAAGAACACTCTTCGCCACATTAAATACAGTTTAAAATTTCAAACAAACCGCTGTGACGAGTTAATGGAATCTGAATGAAAGACGTGCAAATGGAATGAAAGGCAGTGTGCTCATACTACCTCGTAAAATTGAGTTTTGAAAGACGAAACACATTTCATAAAGTATTTCGTATTAGTCTTATTCGTGTATTCGTTGTTACTACACGTTATTTAACATCCATTTTTACACGCAGTTTCACTGATACATCAGTCGAAAATAATTAGAGACAGAGAGGAAGTAGATGAGATGTTTCACTGATCTATCAGTCAAAAGTAAACCACTGAGTTAACAGCGAAAAAAAATACTGACGAATCAGTGGGAAATATCACTGATTCAATAAGTGAAGTAAATAAACCATTTTTTTCACTGGTTCATCAGTTAAATTCACTGAAGTGACTGTTGTATAAGTCAGTTATGTTTGACTGATTGGAATTGTGAAATTCTCACTGATTCAGATTTATAGTGTTCTAGGTCTTAACATAAGCTCATACGCCTCAAGCGAGCGTTTTTAATACTAGGCACCAGTCTGCTTCTGCCGCTGCAGCCGAAACCGTATACTGTGACTCCCAAAACTCGTAAGTGCAGTCAAATTCTCTGTAATCAGGAGCCCTTGCCGTCTTTGGTATTTATGTACAATTGTGCAATAAAAATCAAACTTTTAACTAAGCGCCTGCATTGGTGTCTTCGTCTACCACAATCCGCAGCATGACTATTGATAAGACGATATGTTCCGAGCCTTACAATTACAACGCGGTGCTTGTGAACCCAGTCTTGCTGGAGAAAAGGCGCTGTCACCGGGTTGGCTTCCTCTCTACTTCAGCTCCGTGACGAGCACGCTCATCGTGTATCTGTCATGATTTAAAACTTTCCAGAATAGTGTAAATTGCAAATGGTTCTTAACGCGCTATAAATAAGGGATCCGGTCACCCTTGGAATTAATGTGCCTAACCGTGGAATGTAATACTGAAGGTTTAGTAACATGCTTTCCTCTAGCGTAAAGATCGCGTCTTTTACTGCATTGTTACGAAAAATTCTGCTCGGTTCTGCTGCGAGAAACAATAATAAGACTTCTTTATTTCCCCTAGAATCTGTGTTATCACGAGAATGAAAATGTCTAGACGCAATACTTCAGAATAATATTGAGGTATGAAAATTCAGGAAGAATGAGTGAGTGAAGAGGTTTGGGCAACTCTTAACATCGAGGTATTGAGATCCGATGAGGGTGAAGTGATGTGAGTATTGAGCAGCGCCAGAATGAAGGCATGTGGGAAGCTGGAAATCCCCGAGAAAACCCGCCGACCAGTGTCATCTTCCGGCATTATTCCCACATGCGAAAATCCGGGGAGCGGCTTCGCAGGGAATCGTAACCGGTTCACCATGATGGAAGGCGAGTAGTCTAACCACTACACCACCGCAACCCCTTCAAGAAGAGAAATTGTTAAATTCCATAACGATAAATTAACCCCAAGTTTATTCAACGCGACTGAAATAATTCACGCCAGTTCGATTGCCTTTCCTTCAGTTCTAAGGACAAGCTAATTTCTTTTTTGAGATGAGATACTGAAACTTTTGCTGTCAGCTAAATTTTCTCCGTGAAACTGGCGAAGGTTGTCGACTTTAGTAGTGTTCTACATTTCTGTTGGCGTATGTTTGCCGTTGGCTTATCGGTTAGACCGAGTCTCCCTCTGTGAAGGTCGCCAGTTATTTTTCGGGACGCCACCCATTGGAGAATTTTCTCAACGGTTATTCGCGTTCATAACGTCACCTTGAGTTCGGTAATTTCCAAAATTATGCTACTTCTGACGATTATTTCAAACACAGAAAATTAACTTTTCAAATAAAACCGTGTTAAGAGGGTTTAGTCGTTGTCTAACTATTTTTATAGATTTTTGCTACAAGTTCAATTTCAGGAGGTGCATTATAATTTTTTTTTGGCGCTTAATGTTCTCGAACTGTTACAGCTTCTCTGCATTTGATATTTTTTTTGTAATTGCAACAGCCGATGAAAAATAATTGATTATTTTGTGGGAGCTACTACAGAGGTCATAATAGGTACGGCAGTCGAACAGAACAGATTTCAGTAAACAAATTAAGTTATACCCTATGTTATGTCGTCCGTAAAGATCCATCCAAAATACTTATTTGTGGGTAGTAGCCGAAAATGTCAAAATCTAAATTGGCGGGGCTTGATCCCCCTTAAGCGACTTTTATCGGTCGTTGCTTACAACAGTACGTGGCTATTTTTTCTAGGTTATATTATGTTGTGTAAAAAAACACTTTTCGTAGGAGGAGAGAGGGCAGTACGTAACACGGGAGTAACATCCATATTAGTGATGGCACTTTGGACGCGATAAAAGGCAGTCATCTTCACTGAGAACACCCCGAGAAAACCCATTGGCTGTCGGCCACGTATTCCACGTTTCCCACACGCAAAAATCCGGACTCAAATTCGCCGGAATCAGAATCGAAACGCATCCGGGGCAGTGGCATGCCAGTTGCATGTTATATCTATAATATTTTGAAGTTTGTTACTACACCCCTGCTGTTTGTCTTTCAGTCGACCGTAGGTAAGAGGGAATGTAAGTGGGTTGCATGTTAAGTCAACGTAAGCCCACATCTCTAAGCGGCATAGCATCCATGCTTAACCAAAACTCCAACCCGAAGAGATTTTTTCGGAAATAAACGCCTTAGAGCGCCCGCCATTAGGAATGGTTGCTTTCTTTTTTAACTTAGTGATATGTAAAAAAATAATTTTGGGCCAAAGTTTTTATGGGTCTACAGGCCCAACATATTTTTGCAGTATTTGACATCTAAGGAATACACGTACATACTATTTATCTAAGCGAACTTTTTCTTCCGCCTTCTCTTTGCACGGGTCCTAATTCACTTTTGGTTAATTATATAGTCGATTTGATATCAAACTAATTGATCGGATTAATCCGGTAATTATTACGTTAAATAATCTGAACAAATACTGGACCAAGAAAATCTTAATCCGATAAAGTAAATGTGATAAAATTTTATTGATTGATTAGCTGATTGATTTAAAAAATTGAGTAATTAAAAAAAAAAATTCTGTGATTATATAGTTGATATGTGATAAGGGTTATTAATTTTTATTTTTTATATTTATGTTAAGTAGCAGCATCCCTGTTCACCTTTGGATGATTGGCGGTAGACTGAGATGTGATGTATGGGGGAAGGGGTGTGCGTATATATATGTATTGTGTGATATTAATGATTAATTATGAAATTGAGTAGGAGGACAAGAGGTTTTCAGGAGCGATCACACATCCGGTGACTTGGGAAGTCAGTGTAGGACTGTGGTCGGAGGCTGGGTGAGGGAGGGGGAGCAGCATGACACTTCCACCGGGGGCTATGTTTGAATGTAGACTGAGCTCAATATATGCGAAATGGAGGAGTTCGAAAAGGCACATTTAAAAATATCGAAGAATAGTATTTCGGTGAAATGATATTATAAACAATACGGAACATCTATTGAAAGACGACGTATTTAATTAGAAATGACTATCTAATGACAATAAAATATTCTTAGTATATCGACTGAGGAGTAGCACCAAGAGACGTCTGTCGTGGGCAGTGTTTGAATGTAGGCTGAGCTGTAAATATGTTAAATGGCAGAGTTCGGAAATGTGTATTTGTAAATAATGAAGTGTAGTATTTCGGCGACATCAAATTATTAGGAAATATCTCTACTAATGAAAAGCAATTAATCGCAATGAAACAAACAAAAGAGAGTCCTACATTACAAAATCAGTCTTTGGTAAACAAAACATATTTAAGTACAAATGAAACATGCATACTAGGTGTCATAAAGTAACGAATTATTAAAAAAAGAATCGAAAAATGCACATGTCCAAAATTCAAACTCACAAAACAATAAAAATTATTTAGCCCTACTGAAGAATGGATCACAAATATAAAATATTAATAAAACATCTGTTTACTATCCCAAAACTATTTCTTTGCTAATTTAAGTTATGCCAAAGAGCATGTGAACTTAACGAAATAATGAAGGACATGATTTGCACACTAGTCATAATCATCTGGAATTATACCTACAACCAAGTAATAACAAAGCTAAAAAAAATTGACTTCTTAAAAAATAATCGGAAAATGCACACGGCCAACTTTCTTGCATCTACGAAACGATTCAACATACAACTTTATATTAATACCCTACAATCTAGGTGTTATAAAACATTTCAGTAAAAGTATATTTCACCCTCATCAGATCTACAACATAAAGTTTGAACTTCGTACAAAGTTATTAAACTATTATATATAATCTATAAAAAATCTCAGAAATGTAAAAATACCTGAACGGAAATACTAGCTAATCACGATACACCCTGGTGACTTGAATGAGATAACGAACAAAAATATCCCACGCATTCCCTAGAAAAATTAAGCAATTTTTAAAACTATGTTATGTTTAAAAAATAATAGAACCACATAGCATTTGAAGTTTGAACAAAGTTATTTACTAACACGTATGATTGGTAGAAAGTAAAAATAGTGGAAATGTTTCAAATGAAATTTTTAAACATGGACAAAAAATTATATAATAATTGAAAGAAAACCAATCACAGAAACAAGTCAATCCCGGAATGGCACACAAAACGAACAACTTACCTGGTTCCAAGATTTAAAATAATTCATAAACGTAGTTTACCAGTCTGTATATGTTTCCCTAGCATGAAAAAGGCATTAAAATAAATTATTAAAAAAAAAAGCAGTTGAAAGCCTACCGACTATCGCGAGGGGTAGTGATCACTTTCTTTAGATGTAGATCAGCTTCAAAAACGGAATTCACATGCATGTTACCCGATAATCTACACTTTATAAAAAAAAGGATTTCTTATATGAAAACACGTAACTATTATTTGGTCTCCTATTGTATTGTATCTTATGAAGGGAAGGGTAAGAGCAAAGTGGTGTGTCCATCCGTGCAGCAACATGGGGATTACTCGACCAATAAAGAAGGGGTTTCGATCATCAGAGAACTTAAGGATCGGGGTTATTTCAGATGATGCAATGATCTGCTTTCTTCTTAAAATGTAATAACAAACTAATAATATATTATTTATTAGAAAAAAAATGTTTTTTCCATTACATATTGTGTGTTGTATCATATTATTCCTCACAACTTTAAAGAGGTCCTATGAGGACTCGCTTATAAATATCAAGATCTGTAAATAGAGTGACAAAAAAACTTTTGTATAAAAATGCATGGATAGCTAATTGCATACACAAACATTAATTCTGTCGACAAGTACAAATTTTGGATACAATAAGTGAAACCATTTTTTCTTATATGTATGGATAGAGGCAGCCAGCAAGCCCATGGATTGCTAAATATTGATCGAAGTGTTGGGTTGGATTTAAGGACTGGGATTGATTGGTGTGTATTTGTGCAGATAAATGTGTGGATTGGTGTGGATTGATGTGTGGATTGGTGTGGATTGGTGTGGATTGGTGTGAATTGGTGTGAATCGGTATGTGGATTGGTGTGAATTGTTGTGGAATGGTGTGTTGATTTGTGTGGATTGTGGTGTGGAATGGTGTCTTAGAAGAGCATGAATGATTATCATCCTAGTTGCCTTCGTACAGTCCATGCCTCAACAGCCTGCAGTATTGAAATTTAAATAAATACTAATTAAGCATATGTAATTGCTTATACATACCATGATGATAACATACTCGTGCATGTGGTCGCTATTGGTATGATGGGCCTGGTTTAGTCACATAAACATGGTCACCTGATCTAATATGGCGGTAGTGGTCTGTAGGGTCATATATTTGCTGACTTTTATGTATTATTTCTCGTGCTATTGTTTATAAGTTAATTCAAGGTCATGGGGTGAAGGTAGTCTGCATCTAATATGGTGGCAGTTGAATTTAATGGCATATGCTTGTTGAATTTTATGTATTTATTTTAAACTTATTTTCAACGTCATTCAAGGTCATGGGATCAAGGTCGAGGTAGTCTGCTTCCAATATTGTGGTAGTTGTCTATAATGTCATATGATTGTTGACATATGTGTATTTATACTCGAGTTTTTGTTTTTAAGGTTGTTCGAAGTCATGGAGTCAAGTTTAAGGTTAGGGGTCAGGGCCCACCGGTCAAATATCAATTGCTAATAAGCACTGGCTTCAAAATGGCCCACAAGTGGTGTATATCAAAATGGCGGTCGCCGACAAAGTTAGCAGTCAGCTACCAAGATGGTGGTTACCTACCAAGTTGGCTCACTGGGTATGGGCGAGGGGTTGGAGGACTGCAAACTAATTTGTTAGGTGAAGGATGTGGGTGGAACCTTGGGAAATTGAAGTATTTTAGTACATTTTTAATTATTGTAATAAATAATTTTAAATAAATATTTTGATAATTTTTAATGATATTTTTGTTGGTATTTTTTTTAGAAAATTTCCCGATTTTTAAATTTTTTTAAAAAATTGTTTTGAATTTTTAAAAAATCTGCAAGGTCAATGGACAAGGTCAAAGGTCATGCTATTCTGGCTTGGAGTCACTCATCCACTTTGCCGGAGTCACGCTCTGGGAAAATTTGAACTTTTTGGGGATCATTTTTTAACAGTTTTAAATAATTTTAAATAATTTTTAGTAAAAAATTTATTCGGATTTTTTACGATATGTTTGTATTTTTTTGGTTTTTAAAGGGTTTCTAGGTTTTTTGCACTTTTTAGTTTTTTAGGTTTTTTGTGGTCAAAGGTCAAGTTCAAAAGTCATGGGTCAAGGGAAAAGGTCTATGACATCCAATATGGTGGCCTAGTGGCAATCACAACATGGCTTACCCTGGCTCCTGCGCTTATAAGCCTGAATTCATTATGCCTCATCCGACTATTCCCTACTACTATCGTGCTCCAAGAATCCTCAATCGGAAGTATACCAATGTAGAATATGTTTACGTTTGTTAAAAATGTCGTTGCACTAAGGAATCATGAGATTATTTGAAAATTTCCTTTACAAAAATTATTAATGATTCTATTACATCTTCACACTCTAGAATTGAAGAGATACAAACCACATCACCAGTGTAAATCCTGTGAGAAGAAATTTACTTCACTTTGGAAATTGAGATATCGCTATAAAATAAATTTTTATTAAACAAACTTAGAAAGAAATGTTCTTGCGATAAGTGTCAATCTGTGTTCTACTCATATACAGCTTGATAAACATGTGTCATCTTGCAGCGAAGGTGATGAGCTGGGAATCTCGCCTGCTTCTGGAAATCACTGTCCATTTTGCAGGAAGTTATTAACTTTACATATTAATATGCATCGTCACATGATGAATTATTTTTTAAAAAGCCCTGTGTGTGTTGTAGACAGATATATGATGTATGGCCAATATTTTACCAGATTGTCTGGATTAAAGGATGTAAGAAATATGTGTTTGATAATACTAATGTTTTTATTTGGTGCTATATAGGTTTTGTTTGAATTGCAATAGTATATATATATTATATATAAGATTTGGGTTGTTACACAAAGGTAATGTCGAATGCATATGTGGCTGCAGTCCGCTCTGCAGGAATATAAGTTCTTTTGATGGAAGAATGTATGGAACTGTTTTGAGTTGTTGGTATCGAGAGTTTCTGAATTTTTGGGGTTATTACAGAAAAAAAGATGAATTAATAGTGTAATGATGCAGATTATTGTCACAACATGTTCGGCTGACGTATTTGCAAAATGGTTATATATGCCAATATTATAAAGAGGTAATTCTTTCACTGGTAAGTAGCCTTGACCTTTTGGCTGAACATATATATATATATATATATATATATATATATATATATATATATATATATATATATATATATATATATATATATGACATTATGACACAAGGGGAAATTTTAAATACAAAAAACTTAAATAAACATAAAACCATTAAATTATTATATATTTATGTACGTTCATAACCGAAACTGTAGGTTTCAGACAAAATTTTCAAATAAATTCTTTAAAATTTGAGAAAATAAATTTTCTTACTTTAACTTACAATTATGGCAAAATAACTATGAATATATACGGTATGAATAATTTTTTTTTTTTGAGAATTTTAATAGCTGCTAAATTATATTTTTGCCATACCTGTATTAGTTTATCAACAATTGTTAGGTTTTGTACTTAATTTTAAATACAAATTTGAAAGATAGTAATAAATTTTTTTTAAATAATACATTTATACCCAGCAAATGGGTTTGTTAAAGATTTATTGATTATTTAGAGTCTCTTTTGTAAGCAAAAGATCTTATATTGTTTGTTTGCGCATTAGCTTAATGATTTAATGTTTTTAAGACATAGCCCTACTATATAATATTGGATATCGATTTTTGAAAATGATAACTGGAAAAGGCAAGTTTACTTACAAATAATTGTTTTTTAATTTGTCTAGATTAATAATTAATTATTTGACTTTATTTGATTGTTTTCCATAGATAATGCCAATGATGATTAAGTTAAATAGCCAATTAAAAAGCCTGTTATCTTACTGCATGTATATATTGGCAGTTTTAATTATAATCTAGAACATAATTCTCCAATGGATAACGTAAAATTAATAATTAACACCGACCCTAAACCACAAAATCAACATCGAGGGCAATACAATTCGCCTACAGTAAACTAAGTTGCTGTGTTATTAGTCGATGAAGATGAAGGATCCATGAATATAGGCCTAGTGCTGCACTGCAAAGACAGTCAACTAAAAAGTGTCAGAATTGCATTGTACCATGATCCGTTACAAGATCCTTTAAGATTTGTAAAAGTAGATGATGGCAATTATCTAACCATCCCTCAGCAAAATTCACAACCGAAATAAAACTGTTTCATGTATGTAATTTTATGCATACAGATTAATGGTCATAGTAAACACTTTTAGTACTATACATCATTACAAAGAATTGTTCAGTTAATACTGTGATTAAATTACATATTTCGAAACAGAACATATTGCAGACTCTCGTTTATATACATTTAAGTGATGCTTTAAATCAGTATGCGAACATAAATGCTGCAAATATTGGACAACACATTATTTTGTCATTATCTTTTACCGGTTATCCCCGATATTTGCATGAAAAACCCCAGGATACTGGACTATGACCGAAATTATGACACAATCTATTTATTTATTTATTACATTTACATGCAATCCTGAATGGTCAGAAATCAAACAAGTACTTTTTCCCGGCCAGCGCTCTTTCGACCGACACGAGGTTATTTCTAGGGTTTTCCATTTGAAAAAAAAATTAATTATTTAATTAAAGTATAAATGAAGCAATTTTTGGAAATGTCAAATGTCAGATGATGAGTGTTGAGTGGCAAAAATGGGGCTTACCACACTGTCATACGTTATTCTGGTTAGAAAGAAAGATGTAACCTCGCGAAATTGACAATATCATAGTTGCTGAACTACCCGATAAAGAAAACTACACAGCATTGTTTGATAATGCGACCAAACACATGATCCATGGTCCATGCAGGGAACAAAATCAAACATCAACATGTACGAAAAACGGGATCTATTCTAAGAAATATCCCCAACCTTTCGTTACTGAAACAGAGACCATTGAAAATTACAATCCTGTTTATCGATGCCGATACGCTAATAATGGCGGTCAAGTTGCTATCTTAAATATTCGTGGAAGGACTATTACAGTAGATAATAGATGGATCGTTCCATACTCTCCAACATTGTGTCGAACTTTTAACGTGTAAATCAATATAGAATATTGTCATTCCGTGCAAACCATTAAATACATAAATAAGTGGTCAGATTAAGCCACTTTTTCTGTCCAAAATGCCAATGATGAAGCCCAAAATTATTTAAATGGGGCTACATAAGCACATCGCAAGCAGTATGGAGACTGCTGGAATTTTCCATTCATGACAGACACTCTATTGTTGTACATTTAGCCGTACACTTAGAAAACATACAAAGAGTGTATTTGTTCACCAGACAATGTGAGACAGGCAATTGAAAATACAACGAAAACAACTCTCACAGTTTTTTTTTTATCTATGCAACTCTGATGAATTCGCAAAATGCTTGTTTTATCACGAAATTCCACTTAGTTTACTTGGGCCAACAACACAATTTGTCGATGGGTATTCCGGAATAAAAAATATGCTGCTTTGGGAAGAGTTTACAGTGTTCATCCTGCCCAGTCAGAATGTTTGTATCTCAAAATTTTGCTTCATCATGTACGCGGTCCTACCTCATTTCTGCTCTTAAGAACAGTGGATGGAGTGGTAGAAGAAACGTATCAAGCAGCTTGCCGAGATAGAGGTTTATTAGAAAATGATAATAATTGATAAAATTCTTAAGGGAGGCCGTGGTTTCGCATTTACATTAAAGCTAAGGGAGTTATTTGTAGTTGTACTATTATTTTGCAAACCATCTGAACCACTTAAACTGTGGGAAACATTAAAAGAGGATCTGGTGAAGATATTAGACCCAAAATTCACCAACAAAATCAGGACATTACTTTGCCGTCTAATGAGGACATGTATAATGAAGGTTTAAACCAAACAGAAAATAAACTGTTAGAACTGAATGACAAAAGTATGTGTGATTTTTATTTACATTCGCCTAATTGGCTATATAATGTGCCATTTGATACAATGCTGAGATGTCCGTATGACATGAATGAGTGGTCAGTTCTGGCAACGAAAATTTGCCAAATTTACTCACATATAAAAGTCAATATTCTGTTCCTATAATTGATAGTGTAGCAAATAATGGGTGTCACAGGGAAAACGTTTATTACAAATGTAATATTAGCAAAAGTGACACAATAGGGAAAATTTCACTTCTAGGATTTACACAACACTATTAATTGATGGGAAAACCGCACATGTCACCTTTGAGCTACCAGTAACATTATCTTTACAGCAAAATTCAGTATGTTCCATACTTAAAATGGACCTCTTGGCAAATTGTTACAAGATGCATCATTTATTATGTGGGACGAATGTTCTACGGGCCATAGAGCTCACATTAAAGCAGTAAACCGGATGCTCAAAGCTGTCAGAAACTCAAATGTACTCATGGGTGGTGTCATTTTTGTTTTTGCGGGTGATTTTTGCCAAAAACTTCCTGCCATAGCAAAAGGAACACGTACATACATATTAACAGCATGAACTCATCTCTTTTATGGTGTCAGTTCATATACTTAATTTGTGCACTAACATGAAAACCAATATGCACGATTAAATTTTCCAACTAAATAAACTTATTATTCATTCAATACGATACGTACTCTCTCTGTTACTTAAATACTACATACACAAGGATGTACATACTCCTGTGCACAAGTATATAGTAAACATGGGACATGGCGCACCCCACTTTTTCTGGCAATTTCCACCTAAGTACAAGAAAAAAGTAATATTAACTATTTCCTGTTATTCTTAACAAAAGTACAAGAAAAATTAAAAATTAAAATCTGAAATTCGATGAAAATCGATCAAAATCAAGCAAACTTAAGCTAAAATCAAGCAAATCTATCGTTTTAAAGCAACATTTACGTGTTTCTAGAAACTACAATTTCGAATTTTAAAAACAAGCAATTTTCATCGAAAATCAAGCAATTTAAGCCCAAAATCGAGCAAATTTTTCAATATTTCATAAAATGGCCGGCCAGATCTTTTCATACAATAAAAGCAAGCAATTTTCATCGCAAATAAAGCAATTATTTGAAATATATAATTGATGGATTAAAATTTTTTTAATATTACCGTTGTTAAGAGAATTCTAAATAATGCATATTTTCCCCATCTTTTGTTTCTTTTCAACCTTTATAAAGGTATAAAAACTTGTTTCTCATTCATAAATTATAAAGCGTTTTTATCAAGTATATTTTATAACGATCTGGTAAAGTCATTTTATATTTACACCTAGAACACAATTTATTTGTTTCCCAAATTTAGATTCGTATATTTGAATTTCGGAAGCAGTTTACTTTATAATTTTGCTAGGTCATGTAGTTTAGTCAATTTAAATAACTAGTTCAACTTGTTGAGCAGCAATTCCATTTTTTATTTAAAAGGAAATACATTTTAACAATAAAAAAATATTTAATTAAAATGAAAATCAAACTACGACTAAAGGTAAAATAAAAATAAAAACAATAAAATAATAATTGAATTAAAATTAAAAGTTAAATTAACAATAAGGTAAAAATTAAAGTTCAAAATAATAAAATTAAAATAAAAATAATTTTTTTATTATTTAAATTTTTTTCCCTTTTAAATAAACAAAAAAATGGAATCGCTGCTCAACAATGAAACTGAAAATATTACCATATCTAAGCAATGTATAAAGTGTGGTGAAGTGTTAATCATAGAACATTTTTACTGCCATAAAACACATGAGGATAGACTTTATAACAACTGTAAAAAATATGTCATTGAAAATGCCAAAAATAAATTTGTGTTAAAATTGGGGAAAGTGTTGTGTGAATGTGGAAAATATGCTTGTGTTGTATCTCTTAAAGAGCATAAAAATACTAAATCACACAATGTGTTAGTAGATATTCTACATGAAATTCAACCTGATAATAACCCAACAAAAACATGTAGAGTGTGCAATAAGAATAAATATATAAAATTAATTTTCATTCATACAAGAAATAATGACAAACTTCGAACAATATGTAAAAATTGTATTATTGAATATAATAAGAATGATCACCTTAATTTAAAGAAAAAGAACACCTTTAAACACACAACCAAATGTAAATTACACAGTTAAAATAATTCCACTTAATATCACTAATTAAAATATTTTATAGACTTCATTTTCCAATAAGTTTACTATTTTCATGGCTCTTCAATGTCTATATAAAATTTAAATGCTTCATAATTTTTTCTTTATATATAAACAATCAAAAATGTAATCGAACAATCTTGCAGTTGAGTTTGGTGAGAAGACAGTGCGGGAGACTTAAAAACTTGATATTGGCATAAGGAAAGATGATTTAGTTAAATGTTTGTATACTCTAAAGAAAGATGATTTAATAACAGCTATTATACCATGTATTATAAATGAGGAAATAAAAAGAGACTTTGCCAATTTACCAATTCAATATTTCAATATCGAACAACTATATTCAAAAGATAAAAATGAATTAAAAGGAACATTTTCAATCTCTAATGATTTATTCGTTTAGATTAGAAACAAAAGTAAGAGGATATAAGAATGGATAATATAGAACACTTTTAATAAAATTTACCTTAATCAGATGCCAATATCAATTAATTATACAAGCAAGTAAAAATGACTTAAAAGAAATATTTCCTTTCACTATAAATGTATTCACAAATAAAAGAAATAGAAGAATCAATGAAAATTATATAATTATTAAAGCTATTCATGGTAGGATATCCAGACATAACATTGAAAATCATGTCAATTTAGTAAAGCCAGATCAATTTTTAAATTCCGTAAAAAATAAGGTTTCTGACATAATATGGGATTATCTTAGAACATTTAGAGGGCTAAAAACCAGCATTATATTATGTACTTACATTCGCAAACAAGAGAACAATCAAGTCGAATCATTTAAATTTTAGTCATTTAATGATAGAATACTAAATGAAGGAGAATTTATTAAGATTTTTGAAATTATAAAACAGGAATTACTTACACAATGATCTAAATTGCAAAGAAGAGGTTCAGGATGGACTTGAGATAGCATAATTGGAATACAATTAGCTATAAATAAGTATAATTCATTAAATGGAGCACCATATATTAAACTATCAGAAGCAATTAAAAATGGAAACCATGCATTAATGTGAAGAATGATGATCAAAAATGTTTTCTTTGGGCAATAAAATCTGCATTGTTTCCAGTAGAAAAATATCCACAAAGACTATCTAAATATAAAAATTTGGAGCTTCTTATACATAAAGCAATAGATACATGCGAATAACCTATTAAAATTGATGATATACCAAAAATAGAAAATGAAATTGATACATCTATAGATATATACTCTATTGAAGATGAGTCTACAATATATCCACTAAAACATAGAAAAAATAAAAAGGAAAACATATAAATATACTTTATTTTAAATATGATAGAAATTTTCTTTATTGTTGGGTAAAAGATTTATCGAAACAACTTTCTGCACAAAAAAGAATCATAAAATTAAAACATATATATGTGATATGTGTTTTCGACTATATTATTCTCAATAAAGATTAAATAAACATACAAAAGGTTACTCTAAAAATCAATTGGTAAGAATAACTTTATCATCGAAAGGCCAACAAATAAAATTTAAGAATTGTAAAAAAAAAAAAAAAAAAAAAAAACAATGAAGGTTCCTTTTACAATATATGCAGACTTTCAATCAATTCTAAACAAAATATCAACCACTAAACCAAACCAAAGGGAATAGAATAAATTTAACCTTATCAAAAAATATCCAACTTTAACTAAATATATTGATAATGGCCTTTATAAATAGATACTTAAAGAAAGATGTAATCTTACCAATGATAAATAAATACCATTTATTTAAAGTTAAATGACAAATCATATACTATGAATGATCTATTACATGGAACGTCTTGTTTTTGCTATTATATTGTATCTAGTTATGGTGATTATAAGCCTCCAGTTGTATATCGTGGTCCAAATGTACATAAGATGTTTAAACAATCAATAACAAGGGAAGTAGAAGAAATTGGAAAAATATATTCACAAATTGAACCAATGCATCCACTAACAAAAGAAGAAAAAATATTATATAAAATAAACAAATGTGCTGCATGTGTATGTGAATATAGGGGGAGGGGGCAGTAAAAAAGTACATCATGATCAAATAAGTGAAAAATGCATCAATCCTGTATGTAATGATTGTATTCTGCAATGATGATAAAAATATAGATTTAATAGCAAATAATGAAGAAAACTTTATTGCTTTTGGGAAAAACCCAGAAAATTTCCAAATTAAATTTATAGACACATTTAAATTTATACCAGTGGTTTAGATAATTTATCATCTAATTTAAGTAAATATGAAATGTAACATAACTAAAAATATTTTGCAGAAGATCAAGTAGATTTAGTAATAAGAAAATGGGATTATCCATAAGATTATATGGATAGTTGTGAGAAATTCAAAGAAACTCAACTTCCACCAAAGAACAAATTTTACAATAAATTTGATGAATCTGCCTTAAGTGACGATGGGGGTCAATTTAATATTAAAAATCATGGCGAATATCAAAATTTATGTTTAAAAAGTGATGCATTATTATTATCAAATATATTCGAAAATTTCAGAAAGACGTGTATAAATTCATATAAATGAGATACTGCATGATATTTTACAGCACCATTATTAACTTGGGATGCAATGTTATAAATGACTCAACAACCACTAGATTTATTACTTAACTATGATATGATTTTAATTATTGAAATAGGAATTAGAGGTGGAATATCGCAATGTTGTATGCGATATGTTAAAGCCAATGACAAATATTTAGATGATTTTAATCCAAATCAGGAGTCCAACTATTTAGCATGTCTTGATGCTACTAATTTATATGGTTGGGCAATGTCACAATACTTACCATATGAAGTGAGTAATATTAGATTTGGAGGATAATTCTGACTATGGTTGTACATTTCAAGTCGATAAAGAATATCCACAATAACTAAATAACTTACATTAAGATCCACAATTTTGTCCAGAAACTAAGTTAATGCTAGGAACAATTAAATCAAAATTGTTAACATCTTTACTTTATAAACAAAAGAATATACTACACTATCACAATTTGAAACTGTGTTTAAATAATGGTTTAAAACTTACTAAAATATATAGAAGAGAAAATAGTGAATAATTAGTAGCAAAACCAAATTTCAAAAGAAGTACTATATTTAATAAGAGTTTTGCAGCCATGTATATGAATAAAACAAGCATAAGAATTAATAAGCCTATTTATGTTGGCATATCCAGTTTAGATATATCAAAAGAATTGATGTACATTTTCATTATAAAGTATTGAAACCTAAATATGGAGACAACAATAGTTTATTCTATCAAGACCCCAATTCGTACATTTATAACACAAAACAGAAGATTTTTACAAATCCATAAAAACAATGATGGAAAAATTTGATACAAGTGATTATTCAAAGGATAATATATATACATACCTCAAATAAATAAGAAAGTAATCGGTAAAATCAAAGACGAATGTAATGGGAAAATAATGAACGAATTTATTGGTTAAAGAGCTAAAAAGTATGCATAAAAAGTTGATAATAAAGAAAATAATTTATTAAAACATTTAAAGAAGTTTGTTGTTAACAAGAGAATTACATTTGAGGACTATAAGAATTGCTTTTTTAAAGAAAAAATAGAATATAGAACAATGAATTTAATAAGTGAAAAGCACAACATATATACAGTAGAAGTTAATAACATTGCATTAAGTTCTTATGATATTAAAATGATTATATTAGAAAATAAAATATATATGTTACCATATGGTTATCAAAATGAGTAATTTGAATTGACTTTTATATTGTGATAGTATAAACATCTTTATTTTACAAAACAATATCGATATCGACACCATCAAAATCAATCAGTTTAGCATATTCATCCCTAATTTTTAAAACAATGTGATTAAACCAATCATTATTGATTATATACAACATTGGATACGTAGGCTTATAACTAATATAATCTCTGAAGCGAAACATAATTTTTGGTGGAAAACTACCAGTTACATCAGTTTCAAAAGATTAGATTCGTCATACTTTATCAACATTCCTAATGCCAAACTACAATGAATATTTACTGTTTTAAATGAAATAGAATTAGGTACTTAGTGCCTACAACAATTTTATTTTCAGTTGTCATATTTCTCTCAAAGCTAAGAATTGTGAACAATCGATCATCAAATTTAACATCAAACTCAGATTTAATCGATATTCTGTTTTTCTCATTGTCTGCTGTCACTTCAGTGTTATTTGTTGAAAATAGAGATATTGAATTTATAGTTACTTTTAATGATTCAATATCATATTGGCCTCAATTTTTCAATTGTTGATAAAGTATTATTGTCTATATTTGGTGCTTAAAATTTTGCATGTAAACTAATTAATGCAATCAATTTATATTTATGAAACATATCATAGTGAAGTTTCCTCTTCAGTATAGAACTAACATTTGTTAACTTAATCAATTTATTATCCATTTATTACAAAAATTATCATATTAAATGAAAAATGTTAATTGGGGTGTTGGTGTTTTAATTAATGAAAAATCCTTAAAATAAAAAGAATGATGATTTTTTGCCTGGTAACATAAGGGGCTTACTTGTTGGGCCAAGCAATTTGACAAGACACATTTACTGATCAATTTTATTTACAAGCCAGGATGGCTTAATTTTCATAATTTGTATATTTGCTGAAAAAGTTTAAACCAAATTAAATATATTGAGTTACAAAAAGAATTCGAAGCAATATCTAAAGAGTTCGATGAAAAAATGGCTTTTTAAATAGCAATAATGAAATTATTCCTCTAGATCAGTGTGATAAGTCTCTAGTTATATTTAATGAAATCATGCTATAAAACCAGGATGTCATTAGCAAATATTTTAAAATGGGAAGTCAAAAAATATTGATTTATTTTATTTAGCACAATTATATTCGAAATACCCAAACAATTTATAAGGCATCATGCAAACCTTTTATGCATATTTTCACCAGATAACACAAATTTCATGTCATATTCATAGCGATTTTGTTGGTGGAGATATGACATTTGAAAAATTCAAAAAGCTTTGTGCAAAGTTCTAGGACAAAGATTTTGGTTTTATCACAATAGATTTGAGCAGAAAAATGAAAGATGGTAAATAAAGAAGCCAGATCCAACATTTTATAATGTAACTCTTAGTTTCTCTTGTATATGAGAATTCCTTATCTACTTACTAAAGAGGCAATTCAGCACATTCTCATCGCAATAGGATAAACTTATTTGAATGGTCATCTGCGACAGAACTTTAGCAGGCTCTTGCAGCAGCAGGAAGCACCTTATCTCATCTGTGTCACTGTCTACTCCCAATGCAGCAAACACTCTGTACTACTCGATAATGAGATCCCAGCTCAAAACAGCTCTCCATAAGATGCTTTATAATAATCACATCGCTTGTCTTATCACCATGGCTCAGTTACTAGGAATTTGATTTCAAATGCGCAGGTTGTGGGTTCGATCTCTGGTCTGAGGAGATAATTTAGTAGTGTGAATATGAGTCACCCATATGTGCAGTATTAGATTATCACCAAAACAGTCAAAATGTGAGCAAAACATCTTTGATGTTGCTCATACAGCAATGTATAAGTATGGATGCAAATAAAAATGGTACCTCAAGCTTTAGTAAAAAATGCTCTCTATGCTACACTTGTAGTGTAACAGATAAGTAACTGGGAGTGTTCGCATAGAGTGAATGGTGCCTCGCTATTTGAGAAGGTGTGTGATAAGAAATAAAAAATAAATAATAAAAAAAAATATCTCTTACATTTCCACAAAAAAAAAACATTTATTTGCAATTGGAGTTTTGCAGGTACTAAATGAGGCTGGAAAATATATAACAGGTCACTGGTGAGGTATAACAACCCCTAAAACTGGGAGGTCCCTAAGCATAGTATAATAACCCCTAAACCTTTTGTAAATTTGAAAAATAAAGCTTATTATATGTGAAATGTGTGTTTAATGAATGATGAACCAATAATGAACGAATATTGAACAAACATTGACCACATTTTATGTACATTAAACAAGCATTAAAATGGTTTTTTTGTGTTTAAAATGATTAGCCTTCATGATCATGATCAAGCACGATTAATGATCCTGCATAACTGTGCTCCTGCACAATTAATGATCCTGCATAACTGTGATCCTGCACAATTAATGATCCTGCAAGAATAATAATCCTGCATGACTGTGATCCTGTAAGAATAATGATCCTGCATGACTGTGATCCTGCAAGAATAATGATCCTGCATGACTGTGCTCCTTACAGAAAAATTTATAAATTCACAAAACATCTGTTTTATTAATCCAAGTATTATGTGAGTTATCAAAATGCAACAATTTTACATAAATTTATAGTCTTCAGTTTTTGAGACTCTTTCAACCAAATATTCATCAGGATAGTCAGTTTTAATAATTTTGTATTCATAAAAACTGCCTTTTATTTCTTCTCCTTTGTGATCTTTCAGTTTGTAAGTTGGCACATCATTATGTATAACCTCAAATATGGCAAATAATTATGTTGTTTAATTAGCTGTATAATCCTTTTTCAATGATTTGTTTACTCTTGCTTATACAAACAATATTGCCAACTTTGTATTTCAGCTTAGAAAATCATGACTACAATATTCCTTTTCATTAATTTTTTATTCATTAGTAATAACTTAAATTGGTTTCATACAAATGGTTCTATGTTTTGTATTGTTGTATTCCCTAACTAAATCATCTACTGTATTTAGCAATTTGTAATTGGCACTAAAAGAAAATTTCTTCCACTTTTTGTTCTTCATTTTATGATTATATCTTTCCACAAAACTGGCTTTAAGTTTACTAAATGTTGAATAGTGATTGATGTTATATTTTTCCATAAGGTCTTTAAACATTTTACTATAAAATTCGGGCCCATTATTGCTATTAATACTACATGGTTTTATTTTAACTAATATAGATTCTAAAGCAATTGATATACTCTTGGCTGTTTTATCTTTAATTGTTATAGCAAATGCATATTAAAGAGAACATCAATAATTATCATAATATACTTGTATCCATTGTTTATATGTGATATGCATTTTAAATTTCCAGTATCCACATCAACAAGAACGATTAGTCATAAATCATCAATACTATACGAAATTGTTGTTTTCTTGGAACATTTTTTGTCCAGGTTCATATAAATATTTGATTATTCCTTCTCTTACATTGGGCATTTTTTTTAGTAATGTTGATTTTTTAGAATTACACATCGAGCATATGTTTTTCTGAACTGATCATCCATATTTGGAAATTTCGATTTTTATATTATTATTTTTGGTGAATCACACATCGAGCATATGCTTTTCTGAACTAATCGTCCATTTTTTAGTATTTTAAATTTTGATATTATTATTTTTGGTGACATTCTTGCACTTCAAGCATCAAATATTCTTCATTACATAAGAATAAAAACTAATTAATATTTATATTTTATGATTATTCCTATAATTATAATCAGACCATTAACATATTCACACATTTTTATTTTATTTTAATAGTTATATTACTGCCTCTTTTAACATCAAAAGGCCTACTGTCATCTGTTTTATTGATTCCCTTAATAACTGTCATAGTATCACCAGGTAAATAATCATCAGGTAAAGTATTTATTTTATAAACAGTGCAGTCCATCAAAAATGAAGATAAGGAAGTATCATTACCTAAGTGATAAACATTCTTATTTTTCTCCCACTTTACAGAAAAATAAAATATTTGTGATAATTCTTCACCTACCGACTTAGCAAATGCATTAAAATGTTAGGCAATTTCTTTGATTGCAACTTGTAATTTAAGATTTGTTTCTTGATCAACAGCTTCTTTGGTTTCTTCAACTTTTAGGTTAACATATGTATTAAAATAATTCGAAACTGATTGGATTAAATTTTGTAATTTAAGATCTAATTATTTACCATAAACTTCTTTACATTTTCCACTTCCGAATAAACAATTGTATCACAATAATTCAAAACTGAATGGTTTAAATTTTGTAATTTATCTGTTATTTCTTTATCAAGAAATCTTTTATGACTGCATCTTTTCCATCTATAAGATCAGCCATATTATTAATTCTACAATTTTGAAGAGAAATGTAATCTTTTGTGTAAACAAAAACTTCACTAAGTTGATGTTGTAAAGTGGTAACAATGATATTGTATGATTCTGCATTTTTGTTTTTAAAGAATAATAAGCAGTTTATTTAACAAAAAAATTTTTTATTGAGTGCATAATCTTCATCTATAGGATCCTCTAGACTATTAATTATACAATGTCGAAAAATTATATGACTGTTGTATAAACAAAAAGTTTACTTAGTTGATTTTGTAATTTATCAACTATTCCTTTATCAAAAAATCTTTTATTAACTGGGCATTTATCATCTCTAGGATAATCTAAATTAACAATTGTATGCCCTAAAAAAGTAACATAAGATTCTGTATAATCAAAGCAAGTGCTTAGTTTACTTTGAAAATCAGAAACACCGTAACTGCATTGTGAATCTATATATGTGTTTTAAAGCATAATCAGAAGCAATATTTTTGTATTTTAAATCAAGATATTTTTTGAAAGCATAAACACTAGTGTCAAAAATATTATTTAATGATTTTATTCATGGTTTTCCAAATATATGTCATCTAATAACAAAGAAATTATATTGTTAAACAGAATATCTTTCGAAAGAATATGTAATACAATTAAACATAAATGTTCACAGTAACTGAACTAAAATTCTGAATTCTATCATCATTGTAATAAAAATTTATATTTTTTAAGTAATTAGTTGAATTAGTAGGAATATTACCTCTAAATGAATCAGAATAGTAAACATCATAATTTTCTTCAAAGTATCAAACTCAATTGAGAAAAAAGGATTTAAGGAAATGTCGAAATTAACCACAGAACATTCATTTTTGTTCAAAATTCTAGGTAATTCATCAATCATATAAACAGTTCTGAAATTTTCTATATTTAATATTTTTACATATTTTTCAATATCGATATTGGATAGTGGGTATATATATATTTTTTTTTTGGCGTTCCTCTTTTTGCAACTACAAAACTCTATGCTTTATTTTCCATTGCCTAATTGTATATCTGTTGTTATTGTAATTCTTTTTTATTTTTTCTAGTTTGTTAAACAGAATTGTAAATTTCACTAGTTCTTCAAGTTAAGGTGCCAAGTGTACCTAAAGCAGTAAGTATAATAGGAATAATTCCTCCATGGTGTAAACCACTTCCAGATTTTTCTTTGTCCACCTTTTTGACTGCTGTTAGTGACAAAGTTAATTTGAAACTTTCCTCTTCTATAATTTTTTTTCTCTCAATTTGATCTTTAGGTAAAATTTTATCTATTCCCAGTATCTTTTAATTCCTCAAAGGGAATATCAAAAGTTATATTTGTTATCTTCATTTATAAGTAAATATATATGTATAATTAATAAAACATTTCCATTCCCCAACCATATTTTCTTTTTGTAGTCATAGTTGGGCAACAGCAGCAGAAACAATATTTTCTCCAATTGGAGTATTTTTAATCAGGCATAATTTCTTTTGCTTCTTTTTGTAAAATGTTATCAGTTTCATGTCTAGATTCTTTTGTTTTTTGTTCTCTATACGCAATATTGTAATATTTGCATGCTTCATCTAATTTATTTATTCCTCTGTCCCCTCTTTCTAATCTTTCGTTTAATTTTGTAAATGGTCCACAATAATTATAACCTGGCAAATGCATTTTGGGTAAATTTAAATTATTAATGCCCAACGTATTACTCTTTTGAAGTGATGTTCAGAATTCCAAAATGACTTTGGAATTATGCTTAAAACTCATATTAGATATGGAATTTCTTTGGAATATTAATAACGAAATCAGAAAATTTATTGTTCGACATATTTATTATGTTAACTTTTTCATTGTAATAATTTTTATTTCCAGTATTTTCTTCACCATGAATAACTTATAATCTAACAACCAATTTTCTAACATCATCTATCCAGACATATTCGTTTGGAAAATTATTGCATTTTTTATACCTTCTACAGGTCTGGAGTTCTTGGAGTAATAGTTCTTTATGGTGTGTTTGGTGTTCTTGAATGTGATTCTCTTATATAGTATTGATAAATTGGTCCAATTACATTTCCATATTTCCAACCTCAACTCGTATCTACTTTTTTATTAGGATTATATTGTTGGAATGCAGCATTGGTTGTTTTATCGAATTCTGCATAATTTACATAATCTTCATCATCAAATTTACCCACATAAGCTACTGGTAAATTTTCTGTTAACAAATTACAAAATCCTGGTGTTAATTTATATTCTTTATCTTTAACAAATAGTGGATCATTATTTATCATTAGTTGTGTTTCACGAATGCAATAAATCTTGCTTAACTCCACATAAGCCAAATTTTTCATCAATCGCATTTATTCTTCTTCCAATTTCTTTTCCGAGATTTATAGAAGAATCAGAGGCGCACTGCATCAATTTTTTATGTGTACAATGTCCATTTGCTCTACCAAATTAGGAGATTTTTGTTCTGACAATAATTCTATTTCAATTGATGTTTCTTCTGATGTTGGTGGGTAATATAAATTTTTTCTGCAGCTCGAACTAATGTATTTATTAAATTTTTATTTTCATTACTCACTATTCTATTTTTTTTACTAATATTTCGTAATTCATCGATTAATGGTTGCTTTTTATTCTTATTTTTCATTTTTTTTTCCAATATGGTTTTTTGTTTTTTATATCTTTAAATGAGTAATGTTACTCGAGAAACTCCCTTTGATTCCATTATTTATGTATTGATTTCTTTCTTATAAACGAGTTATAATAGTATTGAGTGTTTCGAGAGAGAAAATTTTCCCCCAACTGATCAAACTAAGGGGAATTTTAATGTTTACAATAATATAATTGAATTTGATATTCCTATAGGCGATGGATTTTCTTTTCCAAATTATGCTCATGTTTATTAACAGTTTAGTTTACTAAAGAGAGATAAGTTTGGAGCTGAGGCAAATTATGATGGATTGGAAAATATTTATGTTTGTTCTAATCTTTTTCCTTTTCAATTTTTTAGAGTAGAAATTTCAAATCATGGAAATATTATTGAAGCTATTGATAATCCAGGTATAATATCAACAATGATGAATACTTTATAATGATCACCAAGTGAAAAAATTATTAAAAATTTACTGGTTTTGATAATCTATATCGAGATAAATCTTTTAATAGTAATATAACAAAAGAGGGTTTCTGGTGATAAAACAAATGAAATAGTGTATCCACTGAGATATTAGTTTGGTTTTATTCGAGATAACAATGAGGTTTATTGCAAAGGTGGTAATAATATTACTTTTTTAAATTCATCTGATAACAACTGTTTATTTCTTTATGAATCTTTAGCTAAAGATAAAGTTACGATACATCGTTCTGATCCTGGTAAAATGTTACACAGAATATAGAAATTATGTGGCCTATTTATGAATTCGAATCTAATGTGGCCCTTGCAATAACAGAAAAAATATACAAAGATCCAAAAATACCTATTATTTTTTAATATTGGAAATTTTTAGAAAATTAAGTCCCTGCTGGAACAACTGAATTTAAGTTTGATTTAAAAGATCAGTTAAATATTTGAAAATTTTATATGCCTGATTTTGTAATTGTAGGTTTTCAACTTAATAGAAGAAATTGTGCTCCGCAGCATAAACATGCTACTATGTTTGATGATTGTAATGTGAGAAATATTTATATTAAAAACAGTAGAAATGAAATTTTTCCTATATAAAACTGGAATCAAGACATTGAACACGGTTTTGTCTTAATTGCTTGCTTATAATGATTTTAGTAATTAGAAAATTAAACTAGATAATGGCTATAAAATTATGAACTTTATTATAAACCAATTTTAAAATTTGATGGTGACATTAATTACTATTCATTTTGGGGGCGAAGGCCTTTTATGTTATTGAGTGTTCATACAGGAAACAACTGTTGTTAAAGAAAAAACAAATATAAGAATTAGTGTTGATTTTAATAAAATGGCTGAAGAAGTACGTACCATTTGTATTGTTGTTTTAGTTAGCAAACGAAATCTTACTTCTGATTATTTGAAAGAGAGAATTACTGAAGATTTTTAAATTTTTAAAATTAATAAATGGAATAATCAACAAGATGTTTCGATATTTTAATACAATATTTTAGACTTACAGTTGACCAGTTTAAAGTTTTACGAATTTTTAGAAATATAGATGAATTATTTGATCACATAAAAAATAATTTTCATAAGCCTAAATGAGTTTTTCTTTCTCTTAATAAACTTATTTTCTTTATAAATAAAATAAAAATGCCTTTGCTTCCATACAGTTTGACTAACATTTTAAAAGGTGACGGTAGTGGTTCAAGACCACCTTCTTATAAATTAGATAATGAATTTGAAGATCTTAAATATATGGTTCCCAAATTTCATTCAAATTTACAAAGCTTACGATTGTCAATCTTAGGTAACATTTACAATAAATATGAACTTCAAGATATTTGGAGAAAATCTAGAGCAAATAGAAGTTAAAAAAAATAGTAGTACTTCGAATATAAACAGTAAAGAATAATAACATAATATTTCATCTGTTGTTTAGCTTAAATTAGCTTGTTTTTAGCTTAAATGTGCTTGATTTTGAGAATGAATAAATCATCCGAGCACCTATTTTGGAAAAATGGTAAATTTGCTTGATTTTGGGCTAAAATTGCTTGATTTTCCATTAGAATAGCTTGTTTTTATAGCATGAAAAGTTCTACATGGACATTTTGTGAAATATTGAAAAATTAACTCTATTTTAGTTTTATTTTAGCACAAATTAGCTTGATTTTGATAGAATTTCAGATTTTGAATATGTTATTTTTTCTTGTACTTTCGTTAAAAATAACTGGAAATATCTAATGTTCCTTTTTTTGTACTTTTTGCGGAAATCGCCAGACAAAAGAGGGGTGCGTCAGGTCCCGCATTTACTATCTACTTGCACATGCAAGTGAGTGTAGTAAGTTATTGCACTATTATATAATTTAACTATTCTAATTGTTTATTCAATGCACAATTCGACTGTCTTGAACTTATTCTACCCCTCTCCCCTTATCCAAATGCATTTATCTTCCAGATCCCGAACAGATAAGACCTATCCATCCCCCTCACCATGCCAACCTCGTCAGAGTCCATCCGTGCATCCGACACCAACCAGACAACATGTGTACTTGCTCTCATTGCTCATTGTGTAAAATATAAGTACCACAAGCACCAGTTACTGCAACCCCTTTAGTCTGACGACCACCGAATCCACAACACCCGCCAGAACACCCCTTCAAATATCTGGCACACTAAAAGGGTCAGGGGGAAGGGGAAAATGCAACTTCAAATGTCGTTAGCAGGGTTGGGGTGGGTTAGGGATGGGGACAAGCACTCACACAACAGCACCATGGGGGTGGGGAACACGTTAACAGATGTTGTATGTTGGGCTTGTGGTGGGGAGGGTGAAGCACTTAGCCTAGATCTCCATGGGGCTGACAGATAATGCATTAAAGGAAACTAATGTTGCTGGAGGGAGGAGTGGGACGGGGACATAAGCAATCACCTCCCTGGGGGGTTGGGCGGCACAATTGTTTCAATGGAAGTAGGACACGGGGTGCCGACGTGGCTGACGATAAATGCATCCGACGTTATTAATGGAGAAAATGGGCCAGTAGGCCCATGCAGCACCTACTCACGGGTCCACATTTCCTCGTTATGGACAACGCCCATACGCATAGGGCAGCATTGTTTAATGACTACTCGGATACCGAGTAAATCCCCAAGTTGGATTAATTGTCCAGTCCTCCGATCTAACATTTTCAAATTAGTCGTATTGCAGGATGACTACTACTTCCATGAACCAGCCAGGCGGTTCAGGTGGCTTTAATGCAGGAATAAAACTCCACGCCGTAGCTCCATGCGTAGAATTAAGGGTGTGTGTGTGTGTATGTATATATATATATATATATATATATATATATATATATATATATATATATATATATATATATATATATATATATATATATTGTAGAGTGAATTATTTCTGGGTTGTGGTTGGTTTACGTGTTTATCATGTACCTCTCATAAACTTTTTAAAACTAAGCAGTATTCCAGGTTAATGTGCAAATATAAGTGTATTTATAAATTCGTTGGTACAATGTTTTATTTTAACTTAAAAGTAACACTGTAGGTTAGTTTACCCTATTCATTATACATAACATAATTTTTTGCCTTACAAACACTTTCCTGTCATTTTTGCAAGAAACTTAGAGAATTTACGACGTAAATATAAATGGTAAACTTTTTCACTTATGCATGTATGATTTATGTAAAAATGAAATGCTTAGTGAAACTACCTGAACTTTTAATTCAGTGTTGACTTAATTTCAGTCCTACATGTAACTTTTAAGTGAAAATATGTATGGTGAGCCATTATTTGTAATGTATAACCCTTTTTTTTCTGTTGTCAATAAATGATTAAAATATTTTTTTTAAGTGTTAAAATGTGAACAGACCCAGTCTTTATTCCACTTTTGTTTTTACCATTTATTGGCGAGGAATATGTTACTTTTATTTTTTTGTGTGTGGGCTGCATATTTGTATATGATTGGAATTGGAAAGGGCTTGTTAACGTCCCCGGTTTTGTGCGTGAAAGGCTTATCAGGAGACGGCTTACAAACTGACTTATGACCGAACTTTAACACCCATGTCTTACCTAGGATTTTAAACCAGAACCTCCGCACTCCAGACCGGTGACGCACCAACCGTTTTTATAAGAAAAAGAAGAATTTTAAACAATTATACATTTTGTAATAACTAAACATGTGTTCTGCCTGTCACTATGGAGAGGGGGAAGAAAAAAGCTAGCATTATCGCTGCGAGAGTAATACGGGGTTTGCAGAAGTTGTCGCATCTCGTCGTTGTTACCAGCAGGGCGTTCTGCTAGCTCGCAGAAGAGCGTGCATGCAATGGAGGCCTCTAGGAGACAGCAAAATGGGAGCAGTGTATGCTCGCATTGTTTACTAGTAGCTGGAGTAGTAGGATCTCATGGAGGGTGAAGGTGGAAGCGCTAGAGGGGGCGGAGCGCTGGACAGCCTTGAGCAGCGCCTGCCCTCTCCTGCTCCTGGATCAATAGGCTGCCAGCTTCCCGCTTCCCAGTTAACCTCTCCCTTAACTCTTTATCTCTCTCCCACGCCGCCGCTGCTTGTCGCACAGGCTCTCTCATCCCTAGCTACTACAAGCCCTTTCTTCACGTAATCACGCCGTCCTCACCCTCGAGTCTTCATTATGCTCCACTCCACTACAATTACATAGCCCCATAGATAAAATTAATACCCGACTTTCATTTTCCACACACTTTCTTTACATGTTATCACTGAGAGCATATTATACTAAATTGAAGTTAGAAGTTACCAGTATGTGTGAGTTTAGAAAATATCTGATAAATTGATACTTACCATAATTAAAGAATTTATTTCGAACCCAGTATTGAAACTGTTTTAGTTCTATTGCCTATCGTTAACATAACTTCATAAACGCTTTCTCACCCATATGATTTATAGGAATGTTACATTTACAAAAGGCAATGGTTCATATCTTGTCGCACTACTCGCCCAAAGAAGATTATATCGTCCCGATGTTATGCTGATAGTAGGAGATATGGAGAACTGACAGCAAATTAAGCACAGACATCTGACATACTGCAACGACCGCAGGTGAAAATAATGCTTTTGTGCTCTCTTGCATGTGCGTCCATCATACTATTGCTTAGGTATTTATTATTAATTTAACGTCACTTTGACCAGCTTATACTCAACTGAGGATTGTACATGACCACTATTTTACGTTACCCAAGATATTTCTTATGTGTTCTGCTCTCTTCTGTTGCTTTACATAGGTATTCTTGGTCTGGGAAATGTGCCAAATGTGTACATCTTAAACGTTATGTTTGCAGATACTATAGTTTATACAAGCTGTTATAGAAATTATCACTGATGGCGTACACCGTGAGACTTTTAAATTAAAATATTGATTAAAATACAAGCTTGGTCGAAACATTTAAATGGTATGGCTTACATATAAAATTAACTTAAAATGTTGAATAACTGCCATTTTGAAATTAAGTGTCTCACACATTAAAATCTCAAATGTAAGAATCGCCTACCATAGTAATAGTTACCTGACAGCTTACAAAGTTTGGTTGAAATTGATTTCGTAATTTCGTAGATATAACATACTAATAAAAAGTTCACATGGCCATCATTTTGGAAATAAGTGCCTCCCTTACATAAAACATACAATTTTACGTGGCATACCATAGTATCTCTTGTTTCTCGAATTTGGTAGCAATATGCTGATAGTTTTGCGACATACGATACATCTGTATTTCTGCATTTGTTGCTATCGTTTTCTCATATTCAATGACAGCAGTTGATATTTTAGCACACCAATTTTGTCTTAATTGGCACTGTATGATGTATATACCCATTTAAACTAAAATATTGATATGGCCGTGCCATGTTGATAATTAGAGTCTTATTCTTTTAAGGTGTATATGGGGAAATGGCCTACTATAGTATTAGTTACCTGGTAAATTTGGCGAAATTCATGGGGTAATTGCCGAGATAAGACATATCGAAAAAAACATTAACTTTTCATGAAGTGCTATCTTCCAAAATGGCATGTATATAACACTGTACATCCCTAAATTGAATATTTACAATTAAATAATTACATAATAATTACATATTCATAATATGTATTATCATCTATACAATACTTACATTTTAATAACTATATCTGTACATTACGCACAGTCAAAATATGAAATTTTGTTTTAATTTTTTTAATGGTTTCCGAGATATAAATGGCACCGTAAATAGTCTGGTATCCTTATTAAGTATTACATGTGTACCGATAGTGGTGACATTCGATTCACGGTTCAAAATTTATCAGGATAAGGGGACCTACATAGGATTGCATAAGCCTATCTTTCCATGGAGAGGTGAAAAAAGTGGGTGCAAATATCGCCCTCTTCCATAAAGAAATAGGAATTGGAGCCCCATTTGTACATTGAAAAATGTAACTCTCCGGCATTTTTGGGTTTGTTTTCTACGGATTTGTAATCTTTCGCTCATTTTAAACAGAATAGTAGTCTTATGTTTTTACTCTACACACGACAATTTTTGAGATGATAATTCATATACTTTAATACTTCAAACGTTATAGTTCAATGTCGAACATTATGCAAATCTGTTTTGTGAACACGGCGAGACTATTAGACAACTCAGTAAGAACTATCTCCTGCAAACAGTTCATAGTGTCAGGCAGTTATCGTGAACGATTGGAATAGCCTTGTACGTTACTGTGGATTATGTTGATGCAGACAGACTTTACGGCGCACTACAATCTGCGTCGCCTTACATTTTCCCATCCAGAGCAGCTTCGTGCTTCAACACATTTTAATATTTTAAGAGATCGCAAAGTGTAGGTTAAATATTTACAGCTGCTGAAATCTTACGTACATTGAGAGGAATACGAATCAATGTAAATCTGATGGATAATCCACTCATTACGCCAACGTGAATAACATGACACAATGTACTGTTTTGAATTCTGTGTTAAACGAACACATGTTTATATTCAAGAACATGTATTCTTGAAAAACCTTTCAAAGCGTGCCTTGACCGAGATACAATTTAAGTGACTTTCGTGAAAGTAAATAGAAAGCCAATCACGCCAAGAAACCGCTGCTTCTAATATTAGGTCATTTTTACACATTAGAATGTCTGTGCGAAATAATACGTTGCTGTGGGTAGTTTCCATTACGTGGGCCGAACATTTTCAGGGCTCGTTTCTTATAGAGCAGGAAGTCTATCCACCAATTGTCACCCTCGCAAGAAATTTCCACTTCGCCGTGATGCTGAGACACGGAAAGGCGCCTGACAAATCGTTGTCAGCCTCTAAAGAAAAAAGGCGATAATCTGGGACAGTTGCAACATTTATTATGTTATTCCGAGACTTCTTATTATTGTACATTTACGTCATAGTGCTGTAATTAAAATAACTTAATTTTAACAACTTTAATGTTTCACAAATTAATATTACACCCCTCGGATACGATATATATCTCGGACACAGTTTTTTTGCATGATCTCACGAATAAATTTTACAGCTCCAGCTGTCTGACTTTCATCCCTCTAAGGTCGGAGCGGCAGTGCTAAAAAAAAGGATTACCTATCAAGCTGTGACACTTGCAAAGACCTTTAAGAGGAGGTGCTTTTCTCATCAGTACGTCGGTACCAGGTTTACTGCAAGCAGGTCTCTTTTGACGTTGGTACATGTCCTCAAAAGTGTACTTACCTACAAGTATTATTGTATTATATGTACAATTATATACAATTTTTTATTGAGTTTTTATTTTGAAGGTCATCTAATGTCATGGGGTCAATGTAAAGGTCACCTACACCCAATATGGCAGTAGTAGTTAGTAACATAATATGCTTATTGACTTTATTGAATTCTTTGCGATTTTTAGAATTTTTTATGTAAGAAAGAATATTTAAATGTAAAAGGGAAGTTTTGAGGGAAAAAGGAAAATATTTAAGGAAAAAGGGAAATTGTTAATGAAAATAACCACCGTGGGACTCAAAATTTCTAATAATTTTAAAATAAAAGTAAATAATTTTAAAATAATTTTTTTACAATTTTAAAGAATTTGAATTATTTGATTAATCAATTTTTTACAATTTTTGTAATTTGGTGTTTTTTTTTATTTTTGCAATTTTTTTATTTATTTAATTTTGTAGAATTTTTGGGTTTAGAGATTAAAGGTCAACGATCAAGGCTCAAAGGTCAAAGGTCACTGGCTTATAAGATGGCCGCTCGGTGATATCACAACTTGGCAGTCGGCCGGCGCTTATCTCTTCGGTCACACGCCCTTGGCTGTAAACCAACATAATGATTCCAAGCACAGGTTTGTTGTCAAGGAGTTTAACCTCGTATTCAATCAAGTTTGTGCGTCGTAGCACCGGGTCAAAACATCTGGAAAATATGCACATAGATTCTTAAATGCTTGTTTTTTTGCACTATGTAGATGATTCAAGTCAGTAGAATTTTAATTACTTGTGACTTTTGATACTTTTACTGCATCACTGTGATGCGATAGTGAACCAGAAAATGGAAATATCACCTTATGATATAATACATAATACATTTTGCTTTCAGATCAATAAACATGCGTGTCCTTGAAATGAAATCTGCTTCTAAAATAAGATCTTTCGCCGAATTATCGCACACAAGAAATAGAAAACCCCATATAAACAAATCAATTCTGATTTTCGCAAAATTTACTATTTGTATTTGCATTGACTGATCTGAAGCTGTAACATAGTGTAAATTTATCGGCTCAGTACTCTTAGAACCTTTTTCCTTTCAAAAAGAGATCCTGACATGAGACTACGAACTGAACCTGTGTCGGGAAGTCCATTGATATCTAAGGAACCAATTTGCGTGTTGAGATATTGCAAAAATGGTTTTGTTAAAAGCCCAATTCTGTGACACCTTCTGTTCTAAGGTAACCACTTTTCTTAAATTGTCTACATTTTCCGTCACTAAACCAAACCCATCTGTTCCCTAAGTCATCAACCATAAACGCACTATTCACAAAACACGATGTGTCAACTGATTTGACAGGAGTGACTAAATTTATTTTCTTGGAAAAAATGTATCTTTAAAAAAATTGTTCAGTTTATATGGCATACAGTTTTTCTGATTAGATAGTTTATTCTCTTCTGCTGCCAAAATCCTGCACTTAGACATAATGTGACCAGCCTGTTTACAAAAATTACAGGTTTCGCTAATTTTTGTGTAGCCCTTAGGTATGAATTACGTTTTATTATCACCTTGGGATGGTTCAGACACTTTATTAGGATTGTGGTGTTCTGATATAAAATGTGATGTAGATTGGCTTATGAAATGGTGGTGAAATTTACCTCGGGATTGGGCCGAAAATGCAACATTGGTGGAATTAATGCAGAAACGGTCCAAGTCAGCAAACATTTGTGGTCTGGATGTGAAAGTAACGTGTGAGCGCTCTGCGGGATTTAACACATCTAAGATAGTAGAGAGTATCTCAGCCTCAGAAACACAAAATCGCAAAATCTTTCCAGCTTCTTTTAATTCTGCAATGTAATGAGCAAGAGATCCAGAGTGTTCCATTCTAATCGAATGTTAACTAAAAGTCTGGTGGGGATGAAATAATCCAGGATATCCTGGTGATACTGGTCAATTCTGTAACTATCGCTTATGGTAATAGTGCTTCTATCAATTGAGGGTGAACGGAAAAAGTATTTCCAGCAGCTGGAGTTCAGGAAAGTTTTCCTATTTGTTTAATTTGGATGAGTTCTCTCAAAACATTTAGCAACTGTGTAATACTGAAGCTGTCAGTCTCGAGAAAATTCGCAAGAACTATTTCAAGAGGAGAGCCGGTGGCTGTGTAATGAGGTGATGTGAGAAGGGGAAGGGTGGTTGGGTAGTCAAAATTGTTTGTGAGGCCTGGGGTATGGTTGTGAATTGGATTTGGGATGCCTGGGGAAGATCAGAAAATGTTTGTTAAGTTTGGGATACAGGGGATGATTGTATAATGATAGGGGTGTTGGTTGAGAGGTGTATGTGTGTGAAATTTTGATGGACTCTACTGTCACAGTCGTCAGGATACTGTCATCCTCATTTGCTTCACTATTACTTACATTACTACCAATAAGACAGACAATTGAAGCTTGTATAGGTTGTCGGAAATGCTAGAGCACGATACAGTTGTGTAGGGGGGTGTGTGTGGTTAAGACGATATACTTAAATCCTCTGACTCTAGTGACACAGGGTTTAAGCCTTGGAGGCTAATAGCCGGTGCTGACATTTCTGAAATATTTAGTTTTCCAAATCATGCGTTAGGTTAGAGGTGGTAATGGGGTCAGCTAAAAGCTGTGTAACAACTGTGGTGATGTGCTGATTGGCCACATCATTTAGCAACTCCTTCAAATGTTTTAAATTAACGAGTTGGCTACTTCTGCATGTGTAGATCATGCACACCATCTTGGCCTAAAATATATAAGTTGGCAAATCTATGAATGACATGGTTGAGCCTAGTTAGACAACTAATTAGGCCCATGTTACTGGGAGCAGCAGCCGAAAGTGAAATAGCAGTCGCACTCAACTGTTCAGTCTTGTCAATGCAAATGTTGGATTCGTCCATCCAATTCATGCTATTCAAATTACCTATGGAAGGCTGGATGCGAATGTTAAAAGCCAGTTGCGTTTTTTTACACAACACTGGCACATCATTTGCTGCAATTATGTTCCGGACTACTGACTCATATTATAGTTGGTCGCGGATTAGCAATTCAGAGTTCATAGTGTTAACGATATTAAAAATGAGTAATTAAAACAAAAGTGATGGAATGGGGCTATAACCCAGGTAAAAACAAGCAAAGTGTTGTTTAGTAATGCTAACAGTAATATCAATAGTTATGTGTTAATAACTGTATTTAGTAACTAACAATATATTTTAGAAAAATGCCCTAGTTATTTTATTAATAAATATAATTACAAAATATTTGGGGCACAGAGAGAGAAAGTAAAGACGTGCGTGAAATTATAAGCAGAGTACATCACTCTTCCCTAAGATGTCTGTGCAGGAGGTTAAGCAATTCGCAGTGATTGAAGAAACGAAACGTGGAAAATGGCGGAAATGTACCCACAATATAAAAAAATTAAAAACAAATAAAACATAAAATATGTCACCGGTTTAGATTCCGAAGAAAAATATGGATTTAACACACATTTGTGAATGGCAAAAACAATAAATATTGACTCGCGATTAAAATAATAAAATATGCTGTGTGGATAATAACCAGGCTCGTATGTAGCAGAATTACTATGAACTTTCTTTGGTTGTTAGTTTGTTTGCCATAATTACTGATACAAAAAATATGTAAAGTATTAAAAAAATATTCTTTGTGAAGAATTGGGAAACTTAGGCTTATCCTTGTTATACAAATTAGGGTTACTATAACACCACGCAAGGGCGCCACTGTGCTGGAATTGGTGGACTTGGCTGAGAATATTTGGAGAAATACTAATTATTGCTAATGTATAGAAAAGAGATATGTGTGTGTAGGAGAATGCGTGTTTGACCTCGCGATTGACCTTTTTATCACCTTTAGAACTTATACTCCACTGGTATACTGGTCGTCTCAGGAACTCTGCAAGGACATTTGCATGCACTGACATTCACAATACATAAAAACGCTCAGACGTATTAAGAAGCACTTCATTTATATTATTAGCTCAGTAAAAGAAAATTTGGCTGAGGTGGTTCAGCATTACCAATAAAAGTAGACATAAATTGTATCAATTATCTTTAATTCAAAGCAGAGAAATATAAATAAAAATCAAAATAAAACTGTTTAATTGAGTGTGAAAATCCAATCAAGTAAAAATATTGTTCTGTAATTAGTTTAAACTTATTAAAATATTGCCATCATTCGAAAAAAAGAATTACTTAAATTGAAAAATAAAATTGAATTAAAAGTCATTAAGCTGCTTTCAAAATCATTAAATAAACTGTAGATTAATTTAACTGTTTTCAAACTAAAAACGTCTGTAGTCTTTTTGTTCCTCTTAACCAAGTTTTACGCAGTGAGCCCAATTAAACCATAGCATCTCACATTCAAGACACTATCCCATATATCTGACTTAAGTTAGTAATCTCTTCAAAAAATAGCAAAGTCTTAATTTTCTCCAATAAAATTACGTTCGTATCAAAAATAGAAAACTAGTTTTTCACTCCCAATTAAAAATGGAATCACTGTAAAGTTTTCAAAAAGTTTTGCTCCGGTAACTAGCTCAAATCGGGTAGCGTAGGACTACTGGGCTAAATTACTAAGTGACATTTGTACTGCTACTTAATCTTCCAAAAATCATATAATAGGTAACCAACATTTCGGGAGCAATGATAAATTTGCAAATACGCTACCAAACACAAGTCTATAGGTCAAAAAATTAGGTGGCGTCACCTTAATCTGTAGTTACCCTGACGTTTCCAGCATGGCGTCGTGGCGTCGGTATAGGCTCGCCACGTCGACAGCGTCCACTAATGAAATTCAACTAACTTACTAGACTTTGACCTCTTCTTCACTTGCCAGGCTAGCCCTCAAAATATACCAACTTAACGGTACCAAAACACTGTCCTAAATTATGATGATGCCAGGGATTTCGCCCATGAAATCCCGGCTTTTAAAAAGCACGTCTTAGGATCTTCATATCCGTACCCAGAAACCTTTGACTTCCGGCAACTTCGTTATCAAGTCCTATTAATGGAGCTCAACTAGTTCCGGTTCATTAAGTCACAAAAATAGTTTCAACACAAAAAACAAACCTGTAAATAAAAGAATAAAAACAGCGTTAAAATTATAAATGATAAATACTGATATTTGAAAAATTCTGAAAAATCATTAAGTCACATACTTAATTTAAGCAACTAAAATGCTCATAATAATGTTCTTGCTTACTATAGAGTAACATAAATTAACATACAGGATTGAAAATAATGGTGGGTCCTGTCTCATATTGCACGTATCAAAAATCATAAAAATCTAATATGTAAAATTGCAGAAATATTCTAATTAAAATAAACAAGTGCTTAAACATATCCAAAATATTTAGGTGTCAAATGGTACAAAACAATACACTTGTTAATCTGCATACTAGTTTCCGGGACATGTAAATGAGAGTACATGGATCTATTACAGAAAGTCCCTTCTGTTAATTATCGTATTCATTTTCAGTTGAAACCTGCAAAAAGATTGCGTGTAATTAGCATACATAAAAAGAAACATGATACATTGAACACTTATATACGAAACTCTCTCAAACGTAAACCAAAACAACTCTGCAAAAAAATAACATCACTTACAGTCTGCACAACAATCCAAAAATAAAATTCTTCTCTTCCTAAAAGAAAATTTATAAATACATCTCTGCTTTTCACACAACAATCAATATTAAACACTTAATAAAACTTACTTTTAAAATTATTCATTAACGTCTATCGGAAAAGAAAAAAAAATTGAAAGCTTTTTATTCAGCAAAAATATAAAAGAATAAACTTTGAAACATAACTCTGGAACGTTTTTTACTGTCTCCTCTATGCTCACGTTCCGTTCCTTGCCGCTATGTAATCCTAGAAGACATCAGGCAATAGGTCGCAGCTGCGGGTCACGTGATACACCATAGTCAATCACCTCTTACGTTTCACTCCTCGTTGCCGTCCACCTCCATGTTTCTTCAGTTGAACATGGCAGACTCCGCGATTCGGTCGGTCGTGTTGTGGAGTCTGTTAAAGTCGTTCCGAATAAACGTTTACTGTCGTTGAAAGGCACTTTCATTATGTAAGTATCGTCTCAAACGTAATGGAGCTACAAGATACGTGGGATTTGCTAATCTCGCCGCTGCACTGGTACGTGAAAACTCCGTCTGAAAACCATTGTTTTCCAACGTCTCTGCTAATGGTAACGGCCATATTTTCACGTAGTGAAGACGGTGTTTTATAGCGTTCGTCCACCACTGATAGCCTCGTGGACTAAATCTGTTTACGTGAAAGTGTTCAAACTTTGTGCAGTGCGACTTGTGACGTTTTAAATCACTGTTTCTTGAACTGTCTAACTTTTTAAGCAGTGTTCAAATAAACTGATGTTAGCGACTTTTCAAGAGTGTTCGGAACGATATGAGTGTTTACACAAAATCGTGACTTCATCACGTAACACATACATAGTTTCACTTTACGTCGTTCTCACTCAAAAAAGCAACAAACAAAAAAATAACAATTAACAATTGAAAAATATACACATATTAATATTTACAAATATGCACAAAAAATAGGATAGTGGAGGTAATCAGTGGCGTCTCGTTAGGGCATGCAAGGTAAGCAGTGCTTGCCCAGACAGTTTCCTGACAATGTTATATTTAATATAATATTAAATTCTATCTTATATTTACGACTTTTCACTCATGCGATACACATTCCACTCGGAAACAATACTATACATAGTAAGAAAACAACTCGTTGGCTAGCAAAAGCAAGATGTTTGGAAGCAATGCTTTCAACAGGTAGGCAGTCGCAATGGTTTTCCGGCTGACGGAGGGGTTGGCAGGATAAGAAGATCGCCCGGGGAGGGCCGTGGGCTTATGGCAGCGTCAACCTGTGTTAGAAGCTACGATGGTAGTGCTTTCTTCACCGAACGAAAGCTGGCCTAGCCGCAGGCAGTTGGCGTCGTGTAGTTTACAGTTACTAGATCGATGCGTGGGCAAGTTTGCGCACACAACACGAATCGTATTGTTTTTATTTAATTTAGTTTTGGTGCTGAAAATGTTACACATATTCGTGCGCGATGTGTACCCTACATAAAAATTATAAAATTACCGTGTGAGACTGAGAACCGAGTAGATAGTATGAGTGCAACAGAAACGTGTGGATGTAAGTGTGGTGTGGGTGGATTTCGAGTGAAGCAATTTTCCAGCAGTGCTTTCTTTTTTTCAAGAAAGATGTGACATCATAAAAGAGAGTAGGCCGACACCTGAACTTACGATCACGACAACGCGGAAGAAAGGTAATTTTGTACGTCATTTCCAAAAAAAAAAAAAGTTTATCATAAACACTCGTGGTTAGCTGGATGTAACAGCTTAAACAAACTGTTTTGCTGGCCATGTTGATTATTTTCAAAGGATGTTAACACGTGAACTGCAATTGGGTATTGTGACCTTAATCTGTGCAATGATGTTCAAAAACACGAGCGGGTGCTGGATCACATAAATTCGTTTTTGTCTCTTAAATAATTAGGTAAAAATAGAGTAGATTTTGGTCTAGATAGATCCAATTAATTAAGCACACAACAACATAACGACAAAGTTAAATGAAACAGATAAATTTTGAAGTGTTTAATAGATGTTGTTTGTTTCTTTGGTGTACAGAAAGCGCCTTTCCGTGGTGATGATGAGACAAAATAATCAGAAAATCGTGGCAATTATGTTGAGTTACTTGCTTTAATTGTAACTAATGATCCAGTATTGTCGCAAGACCTTGAGACGTCCACAGTATTTTCTGGCCTCTCGTGCAATATCCAGAACGACCTAATAGAATCAATTCAGAGTATTGTGTCAGCCGAAATAAAAAATTAATTCGAAAAATCAGTTTTCGTTTCCATTTTACTTGAGACGTCGGACTGTGGCAAACTTCTCCGTTTTCCACTGTTTTTAGATTTGTAAAGCGTGATGGAGAAAACAATGAACGGTTATTATGGATTCACTGGTATTAGCTGTGATAGGTCTGCGGGAGCCATAGCAAATCATGCAATTGAATTTGTTATGACAACTAACTCTAGCAGTAAACTTGTCACGCTGTCTTATGATGGAGCTGCAGCAATAGCGGGAGATTTAAATGGTGTACAGAAACTGGTACGTGACGAATTTTCCAGTGCGTTGCTTGTACATTGCACAGCACATATTTTGAACCTTGTCTTAACCCAGTCCGTAAATAACATTAGCAAGTGTAGAGTGTTTTACAGTACCCTTTCTGCTGTCTGCTGTTCTTTCGCACTCTACTAAGAGGGTAGCATTGTTAGATCATATAGTTGGGAAACGGCTTCCAGATGTTGCGCCAACAAGATGGAATTATAATGACAGACTTGTTCAAAGTGCATTCAACAATTGGGATTCCCTCTAAGAAATGTTTTCCACAATAATGGAAAATCCACAGGAATGGGATAGTGAGACTATTTCTTCAGCAAAATATTTCATCAGTTTTCTAGGAAATTTTGGGAATTTGTTTTTCCTAGTTTCGTTTTCTAAGTTTTTGATAGCACTGGAAACCTATATAACATAATGCAGACCAAACAACTGGACGTCAGTTCCTGTATTCAGGAGATACGGGAAACGAAAGTATTTATATGTAAACTCCGGGAAAATTGTAAAATTTTTTTCTCGGACACACTTAAATTTAATCTGGAACCAGGAAAAAAAATGTCGGAAATGCGAATACGAAGTAGACTTAAAGCGAGAGTATTCCAGGCTACACGCCGAAATACTATATAATATCGTAACACAAATCGAAACACATCTCGAAAACATGAACAAATTAAGATTTTTAGAACTTTTAAATGCTACAAAATTCCAGGAGTTTCCTTATAGTTTTTCTGAGGTCCAGTTGTAGTCCCTAATCGAATACTATGGCAGTTACTTTGACATAGATAAGATTCGGTCTGAACTAAAAGTTGTATATAGTCGAGATGCCATGAAAACCAGAAGTGTTCGAAATTTTTTTAAATACATTCATGAAAATGATTTACAAGATGATCTCCCACAGTTCCATAAATGATGTATGTTAGTGGTAACAATGCCATGTACAACGTCATCTGTGGAGCGTTCTTTTTCAACACTAAAACGAATACAGAGATACTCACGGAACACAATGGGGCAAAACAGACTCTCTGGATTTGCACTTCTCACCATTGAAAATAAACTTTTGTCATAAATGAAACTCGCCGTTGATTTTTATGAACGTGTCACGGCGGAATTTAAAAAAAAAAAGAGAGAGAGAGAGGGAGAGAGAGAGAGAGAGAGAGAGAATTTATTTTGTGTACAAAAATGAGGGTTGTTCGTTGTTCAAATCCTCTTCGCCCTCGACAGTATACCAACAACGCAAATACTTGTGAAGAGTGTATGCTGCTTTGAACGACATGGTAATTATTCAAACATCTGGGATGTTGCGCATCGTAGGTGAATTTGTAAAAATTCATGTAAAAATATTAATTCAAATTTGTCATTTACTGTTTTGTGTAATATACCTTTACATTAAAACATTAATTTACTGTATATTAATTGTGACGAGAATGTTTGCAGATACAATTATTAGTGTACTCTGTGCTCAGTTATCAGAAATGTTAATACGATGCTATAATATGCTATGTAACTCCATACCGGTGATGAATCCTTTTAAACTCTCGATTTCAGTATATATGGTAGAAAATTAAAATTAAACATAATGAAAGTGTTTTTTATAATACGATCGCAGCCACGAAAATGCGGCTATTTTAATCAAGTCGTTTTCTAATATGATTATGGCATGTTCTATATCTGTACAATCAGTGACCTCGGACACTGATTAGACTGGAAAAAGGCGTGTACGTATTAGTTTACATGCACATTTCAAGGCTGATGTAAATCTTTTCTCTATAAGTACAATAAAACTATGTAAAGGCTGTCTACGGTAAAATGAGCACTTTTGAAAGCCCTGCTAAAAATCTACTTGTATGCACGTTGTGTAGTCTTCCGCCTTATGTAACATTAACATTGCCGTGAACCTCATCACTTTATTCATGCGTCGGTCAAGTGAAAAAGTTAAATTACTTGAAAAGTAAATATCTCACAAATTAGCTAATTTTTACACTTCGATGCATTAAAAAATAAACAGAAAGCGAAATAAATAATTTTAGTAGTCAGAAATAAATACCTAACACTTTATGTTTGACGTTAAGATACGGAACAACTTTCCATCTATAGTTACCAACTTTACTGGGCGCATGTAACTCAGGGCATCCGTTACAATATATGCTGGTAGTGGCAGTGATTTTTTTCTTAGGTTGATATCAAAATTGCTCACTTTATCGTGGACAGCCCTTACATGTTTGACTGTATCAATCACATGTTCAGACGGCTTTTCATGTCACATTTTCCTGTAGCTATTTAGTGGTATGGCCTGTGGGATGTGTGTGTTCTCTAAACAGGCGTATTACGGCTATATCGGGTTGTGAGATAACCTTTGTGGCGCGAACTATCGCTCTGGATAACAATGTTCAGTGTCGGTGCGTCGAATTACACTGATTAGCAACTCAGGACATTGGGGTATCGTAAACACCTGTTACGCCCATGGTCGATCTTCGCACACACACCGCATGATCTGCTCATATGTCCCTATATCTTCGCAACTGTGCTGCAGCTCGTTGAAATATAATCATCGGTTTATTTTTGGCGAAATATAGCTGCACGATACGAAAGGTGACATACACGGGCGCAAGGATGATAGTAAATATGTTTTCAGCTCGGCTGTTATGACTTCGGCTACCCTCCCTCTTGCATTCCCTCCATCCTGTAGACTATCACTGGACACCTCCCCTTCTGTGCTTCCTTCCCTTACGCTTTGCGAGAAGAATCTTCTCTTTTGATGCGCACTCTACCTGCTTCGTTTTTTCCTGCCTCCTGCTCGTTCGCGTTGACTGCTTTCCATATTTACACAAACGAATAATAATTTTTCCTGTCTACACTTATGTACAAACAAAATTGCTCCGTATGTAACTACCTCACTGTCGACGGGTATTAAAATAACATTGATTTTGAGTGGACAGAGTTCCAGGTTTGATGAAGGTATCTTTGTAATATTTTTCACTCGTGCAAATTTTATGTTAAAAATATTAATATTTTTACAAGCGGTGTATTTTATATTTAGGTACGAAAATGTTTAAATGGCACCATTTTGCACCTTGAAATAAAAATTTTCCCGGGGGAGAGCCCCGGATCCCCCTCCCCCTTTATTGGGTGATCAACGCCTTTACTGCCCCCTGCACACGGTAGCTTGCCCATGAATTTGTTGCACGCATCGCCACTGGTGATAATCAAAATCTAAACCTGAATATTCATCTCTTCTCTCTCTCAACAATCAAAAAAATTAGACATATTAATATTAATATTATATAGTATAATATATATTAATTAATATTATAAATGCCATTAGTAAATATACACATGAAATTCAAACTTTCTTCTTTATTAGTTGTTCCAGCCCCCTGGCTTAATCTGAAATCTTCGCTATTCTTTCGTAGGCTAAACAACGGCCTATAGGAATGGGTTTGGGAATTTTTGGTAATTCTCTATTTCCCTACCAATCAGTCAAAAAAAAAAAAAAAAAGAAGACATAACTAAGATCTATCTCGAAGAAAATTTCAACTGATTAATGGAACAACGTCTCAGTGTACAACATAGGTACAACATTATGACCTAGGATATTCAAATATTCATACATATTTACACATAACCAAATATATACACACGTCAAGAAAAATTGTACTGAAAGTGAAGTGCAAAATAATAGTGAAAAAAAAGTCAAGTAGGTGTGCACAAGTGCTTCGCATCTCTTGAAGAAAAATGGCCCCAAATAATAAAATATAGCTTCTCTTTGCCGAATAAAGGAAAATCTGTCCCTTCAGAAATTTCTCGACGAAATAAAATTAAATCATTATGGATTTACCCATATCAGGTAAATGTTAAGCAGGTGAGTGGCAAAACTCTAATGTAAACACTGTGTGGTGCTGACATTGTTCTAGGATGTGCATTTAACATCCCAATTCCTTCTCGCTCCTCTTACACGTGACTCGTAAATTCTCTCTCACGAAAATAAAATTTCAGACTAAAATTCAGTATGCATGAAATGTGGACAGTAGTGCTTTGAAGTTCCAACTCCTGCTGAATCAGTCCATATAAGACGGTATGTTAGGAACATCGCAGGAAAATTCTGGCATAATAATGCTGTACTGTACTGTACTGGCACTTGAAATAATGGAGGTGATGGTCTTCTGGTTGTTCTGTCAAATTTGAAATTCCTTTTGTGTCTACATTCTGTTCTTGTTTCTGCCCCTTTTTTTTGTGTCTGTCTTTCTCCCATTTTGTTCTGTTCTAGGTGTCTGCGTAGAGTCTTTTTGGAGAGTGAGTACATTGATTAATGTTTTTCATTATTTCATTTGTGTTTCCATAATGTAATGTTGACTGCTGTGTGTAACTGTGTATATTATGATTAAATTTATAAAGCCCCTGCTTCTATGTGTTGCATGTTGTTGATCATATATGTTAGTGTGGTATTGTTATGACTGTCTGATTGTCTCCTTTAGATGATGTCCTAAAAATTTCCTTAACTTCATCCTCAGGCATGTTTTGTTTGACTTTGTGTGACAGGAAAATTATCTCATATGTGTATGGTGGCTAATTCAAGTGGTTGCTATATCTCTTTTTATACAACTATTAAGTTACCAATGACTATATTATTAAAAATTATGTACAGGATGAAACATTGATTAAAATTTAAAAGAGTAAAAAACTTGAATGGCAGCAATTTTCTCTTTTATTTTGGTACAACTACACAGACAACATACTATCAGTATATTAATGTATTATTGTTCTTTAATGTTGAATATTTTTTTGCTACTGTAACACATGTAAAATGTAAGTTCTTCTACATAGCTAGTCTACATAGTTTACGTTAGTATTTATAATTTTCGATGCTTCATTTTACGTGTTTTTCTCACTGCGCAAATTTGTTTTACTACATATATGACACAGGTATGTTTTTCTCTCTCGTTTTTCATGCCAGAGAATTTTAAATTAGATTGTTTTGTGGCAATTTTACTATGTATAAGGATATGATATTAGCTAGATCGCATAATTGTGTTTATTTTATGTTATAAACTTTTTCTCTTTTAATGGTCTCCTATTTGTAAATGTTTCCATTTACTTAATTTTATTGTGTATTTCTTGAGATAAAGTAAAGGCTTTTAGATAGTAGCTAACATCCCATTGGCCCACAGGTTCGAATCCTGGCTCCTTATTGGGTGGAAAATTAGGTCCCCCTTAAGCTAGTCCAACCATAATAAGTTAGCTCTCTCTCTCTCTCACCGGCCATCGTGAAACCTAGACGTATAGTTAGGACTCTCACCTGAACGTAGGTGCAGGGTAGGAATTTTAACGTAGTATTTAGGGTGTTGTAGTTCTATTGGTGTTTTTAGTGATTATTAAGTATATCTAACAACAGTGAGAGCTTTTTCTGCCCCAGTGCTAGGATTAATATGCAGGAGCTAGCAGTTAGGCCACCTACGTGTTCGAGTGTATCTCCACGACGGTGAGGCACCTGATATGATTATTTTTCTACTGCCTGCGAGACCTGCGCCGGTCAACTTTTGTTTGCAGTGTTGAGATTAACTACGTCTTATGAGAGCCACGATAGCTGCACGTCATTTTCTTCAGCAGATAAGCCTAACTATGTATATTATTAATGGGACATACATGGCGTCTAACATAATGTTCTAGAAGCTTCTGCCCTATCTGCGACGCCATATCGATTAAAGTTAACTGACGTTCCAGCTGAAAGAAACTTTGCTTACGATAAACCCGGGATAGATTTTCACTCACACTGAGCTAGGAACAATTCAATTTTTGTTCTGAAAAAAACTGAATATTAATATTTTTATTTTGAAAGTACATTAAATTTAATCATTTATTTTTGTGCTTGAACTGATCTAAACGCGACGAATACCAAGGATCTGCTCGGATAGGTACGGCCACTTTACACATATTTTTATGAGTGTTGTAGCCGATTTCTTTTATATTTGCAAAGTGCCACAATGATTTTTCAATTAGATAGTCCAGAAATAATAATAGCATAAGTCAGTATAAATATAGTTGGTAAATAAATACTGAACAAAAACTAAATTGTCTAATAGTCGTCTACATTATTTTCCTTGCTATCTCTGTTGATACCTATGTTTATTAATTATTTGCAATTGTTTCTGAATATAAATTAAACTATTTGCGTTGTAGATGTACACAAATTGTGTACTAAGCAATGGTCCAGCCCTACAAGGGGTATTCATATGGAAAAAATATATCTTCTTCCGGACGAGCTCCGGACCGGGAAAAACATTACTCCACACTTCGTAGGTTTACACTTAACTGTATTTTAATTTAAAGGGTAATATTTGTGCCATGTTTTAATTATTTGTCTGCCACCCGAGTACACGTTACATTTATGTTTATTATGTGGGCCCATACATGGGAACACAAATATAATTCCAATGAAAATGCATAACCTACTTACACACAGAGTATTTTTTGTCAACCAACGCAGTTTATTTCAGCTGCTAGCGATTTTTTTTCATTTCATAAATTAATGGCTTACAAAAGAGCAGGTTCTTCATAATCTTTTTTCACAAGGGAATATTTTTTTTAGTAGCTGAGTGAAACTTCCCAACTTACGAACTCTTAGTCGACAAGTGCGAGACAGAATCTCCTCGACGGCAATGAGTGGAGGCTTAAGGAGCTTGTAACACTTGCCTTACTTGCAAGGCACTGAAAGAGATCTTTATATGTCCTCTACGCGAGCAGAGCCAATACAAGTCCGCCTCTAACATGAGCGTCTTATGACAGATGTTTCCAGCGGATTGGGCGCCGCTTGGCTGCCTGTGGAAAGGTATTCATGCACCCAGTGGAAAGTTCAATTGAAATAGTTTCTAAAGCGTTTCGGTATCTTCAAGTTCTACTTTCCTAAGTTTAGATTAAAAATAAACAAAACATTTATATACGGCCGATTACGTTTGTTATAAATGCCAGCAATTTACGTCTAAGATCAGTACATGTAAGAGGCAGTTTTGCATTTTCATTTTCTTTTCGTAAATTTTGTGGCCATATACGTGTGTTCCATTAATATAATAATCTGACTGTAGTAAATACTAAAGCATTATATTTATATATACCAGGAATACGATTATAAAAACATCCAGTACAAGATTGGCAGGTCTGTAACTCGGAAAATATCGACTTTAGGAAACACTGACATTTTCTATTGTTTTAGGGTGCACTATCAAATTTTCGATTACATTCCCGCAAACTTAAGAATATCCTGTATATGTGTATGTATATATTACATATATATATATGTAGCTGTTTGAGCTCATATATATATATGTGAGCTCAAACAGCTAAGGTCTTCAACACTGATGCGGATAAAGCGAGATGTAGCTCGAGCAGTGACGCACTGCAATGCTGGGAGAACCCCGATAATACCCTCAGAACAATTGTATCGTCCGTCACGTTTCGCAGGTGCGGAAACCCAAGTGTTGATCCCACCGCAAACCCAACCCGGTTAGCTGTCGTAGGTGTCTTGTGGCCTAATCTCTACAATACTGCTATCCCTTTTTTAAATATTCGGGTTTTGGTGCGTATACTGTTCCCTCTGGCCACCTTTGTTCAAAAACGTGCCTGATTAATAACGCGTCTTAATCAAAATGGTAAAGTGTTTTTTTTTTTACAGTGAAATAAATTATACAACCCCGGTTATTTCTATGAAGTAGTTAAAGACGACGATTTTTCTTTCTCATAACATAGAGTCGTGTATTAAGTACGCTATGAAATTAATGCGTTGCCTTTCTTGAATATGAACAGTTATATATTTTCATCAAGATTTCCCACCACTACTTCTTTCAAAGACAGAATGTTTCTAATTCTTGGGACGAGACAGTTCGTCAGACTCGAACTCCTTTCACTCTTCGTATTTCTTCCATGTGCACACTTCTCGCACAAGGAACGTGGTAATAATGGGAGAGGGAGAAGCCACCAGCTCAACCCTCGTGATGGAAGGTTTTTGTGGGGGAAGGGGGGGGGGGGAGCTCTGTATAGGCTGTTACTAGCCAGTGTTTTTTCTGGTCACAGGTGTGGTGCCAGCACCAAAAATACGGTGGAAATATATTCACGTTTAAAAATTATAAACGTAGCAACAACCAAAATACCTTTATTCAGTTTTTTACTGTGTGATAGTTAAAACCAATAGTTTCACCTTTAATACAGGCCTATAACAAATGAAGCAACGACAACTGTGTGACTTCACTTGGTCGTTGCACAGTTGCTGCCTTATTCCACTCGATGCTTTGTGCTTCACCTGCTCGTAGATATGTTTACTGAGACGAGATAGTTGATTTTTGATTTGATTGGTTGGAATAAGTTGAAAATACAAAGGATTTTCAGAAAAATTTCAAGTGTCCAGTCTCTTCAAAGCCTAATTCTGCAAAGTATTGGAAATAAGCCCCTAAAATAACGTAGGCCTATACCAGTTACTAACTGGATCACCAGCAGGAAAAAAGGTAAAACAAAAACAGTGTTACCTAGAAAACAAAGATAGATTCTGTAGATTGTCATTAGGGTTGACAATCTTAAATTCGTACCTTTTCATCATACTGACGTCTCTTGACGAATGTTATGTTGGTAATAAAATCGTCACATGTTTATATTTTTGTAGCAGAAAATAATAGCTCGACGCAATACATGTACGTGTGACATATCTTTTCAGTTGGTGTGGGAACTCACCTTCGAGCCCGGCAGCCTCAGCGTAAGGTGACAGACCCGAGAAGAGGCGTCATCCCCTTGCGTCATGAGCAACTTGCCCGCGAGCGAACATGCTCTTGGCCGTTTTGCCAAACTTCTTCTACCATCATCACCGGCCTCTGTGCAGGTCAGGACAAGCACTTGGCAACGTTGCCATTCTTCCGCGCGCTCTCCTTGTCTTCCCGACCCACCTCCAAGACCACCTCGGTCAAGGACGAGGAATTGGGGCCACGCCCTCTTCGTTTTTAATCTCCGGCCGTGATATTTCAAGCCGAAGGGGTGTCTGGGGGGGGGGGGGCAGAATTCATCATGTTCGCTGGGAGGATGATAAGAGAATTTCACACCACTCATCCCCTCAATTGAGGGGCGCGGCTTGATGGTAACAAATTGCGCCGGCCCACGTCACTAAATCCCTGTCTTGTTTCGAGCTCTGCAGCGACGAGCGCCCCAGCAATTAATCTACGTGAGCGACGGCTCCCGGTTAGTCTCGCGAAACATAATGTCACCGCCCCATATGGCAGGACAGTGGCTCCAGTCATTATTTCTAACTATTCGTGGCAGACTACATACTCGTCAGGTGTACAGACGAAGATTACAGTATGATTAAATCAGCCGATATTAATTTTACGTGAAAGTCTCGGTATTAAGTGAGGAAAGTAGATCTCAACATTTAAGCTACAAAACTATACTGTCTTGTATTTCTTGCGGCGATGCACGAAATACAAATTCGAGCCATTTATAAACTGCCCGATTCACCAAGCAATTTCCGTTAATATTTCCAGCCGAAGGGAAGTTGAAATATAACCAAGAATCTCTTTTCCGCAAATGCACTCTATTTATATTTGTATGTGTTTGGTACGTAGCTTAATAACATCGAGCGTTGACGGGAAGCTTAAAACGCCATATTGCCCCTTCTCTCCTCTCATTTTTCACGTCATGGGCATTGCATAAAAAGTTTATGTGAAAGTGTATCATCATAGATCGAACTCCGGACCTGTGGTATCACCAACATGTGTTTGGACGCATAGAGAAAAATTCATATTGCTACGGTTCCGCCCTCGTGCTCGGCTAGCTCAGGTTGCTTGATTACACTTTTCGAATATGGATTTTGTCAAAGAACAAATCGATTGTTTGTTTTAACATTTTGCGTCCTCTGAAATCACGCAACCAGCAATAAAGCTCTCATTGAAGTCAACTTCTACCGTTTTGAACACTTACGAATTATTTTATACTTCCTTACTGAGCACACTCGCCTACGTTGTCTGCTGTCACGCTAGCCCCGTTGTCTTCCATCGGCGCGGAAATATTTTCGGCACATGTCTATATAAATATGTTTGTTGCAAGAAGTGATCGTTGTTGTATATGACGTCGCTGTCACTGCTGGAGTACAGCGGGGATCACGGTATCTTATGTTGTGTCCATGTTCAAACTGAAGTTAGATTTATCAGTGGTGCATCTTGGCTGTATGCTCTTTCAAACGACAAGTGCGCTGTGATGGAAAACGCCGCGCACATAAGGAGATTAGGCATAATGTTTCTGTCGTGGACTTGTTTCTGTCTGTACTTGTGAATCACTTTGGGCCTTTGGATCTGGTCAACTCAGGTGCTAAGCTGGGACATTTGCGATGAAAAGATGTGATCTTTCTCACACACCGATTGGGTGGTCGTAGCGACAGAAGGTGGCTAATAGGGCTACGTAAAAATACAAAATACGAAGGCTGAGATGCCCTAACTGTATATCGTGGTCAATATTGCACTCACTGCCTTACTCATCCGAGTATAGATGCAGTATGGGAGGAAGGAGGGTGTGCCGGCCTTCGGGTCTTAAAACCAGTCGTGGCCAGATGAGATCGGACTCGTGTGGGCGGTGTGTTGAAAATCGCACCTAGCAATTATACCACAACCGTTGTAAGACAAACGCGTAAAGTACTAAGAATAAGAGTTCAAACATCAATCAATGCAACACTACTCTGCAAAATAGTGCCAGAGATGGTAAAGTAGAGACTTATTTCTCGCAATTAGAATATGCCCAGTTTGACAGCTGTATTGGAGGACCGTGTGGAATGCAAGCTCAAGTACATAAAACTTTCCATCGTGATGCTCCAAATATTGAACTTGCACTAGTTCAAATAGTGTTGTGAAGGACATATAACAGTGTAATGGAGAGCAACATCAAATTATCTAATGCCCATGGAATAGTCATATTTAACAGTATGTTGCAACTTCAGTAATAGCTAAACACTGAGAACTAGAACACATATTTGGTTTGTACGTATGTCATGGTTTACAAACACCTGAATAGTTCAAGGGGCAGGGGCCGGGAATCTATTGCAGAAACTCCCCCCTTCCCCAAAAAAAACTTACAAAGAGTTAGAATGCTGTCATAGAATGTGTATTCATTATAATATATAATGTTTTGCAAGCGACATGTTTCTTCCCACCGTCAGAACAATTATGAGACCGATTTCAGCGTATTTACAATTTTAACTATATGATTTCTATTTTATTTACTTTTTCTCCAGTTCACATTTTCGGCTTCTTGTATACTTTAAAACATTTTAATAATTGTCATTTTATTATGTTAAGTGTTGAATAAATTTATTATATTAGCGTAATTTCAGTTGGGTATATTATTTTATTTCATTTAAAGTTGAGTGATTTTGAGAGAGATAATAATCTTAGTGAATTCCATTCATTTTACTTATTCAAGGCCTTCTTACATTCACATATTTGCAGCCTCGCGAAATACACTTAAGCCAAGTGGTCAATGCATTTCCGGGCAGTTTAACACGCATTTTATTTCAGGATGTGTATCTTAACACACTGCATATTTTTTTGTTTCGCCGTCGCAGTCGGCTGCAAGTGTTGTTTTTCATTTGCCATGTCCTTTAAGCACAATAGTTTTTCACCTCGCGACATCTCTTTTCACGGTATCAAAAGCTGCCGTTTGCGTAAGCTCATGCTATCTAGCGGCAACCACTGAAGCTCTGCCGTGTGCTGTCTCTAGCGATCACTTCAAGCCGACTGCGCATTCTTCATCCCACTGGCTAGCTGAAAACATCTGACGTAACAATGCGCAACTCCAGACTTCACTTGTAATGAGATGTAGTTTCGTGAAAGTTCATTTTACTTCTCACCATGTAGTTTACATGTGCTACAACGTAATTTAGTGCTGGTATGCTACATTAGTGTAGTTTTCAACCTCTGTTATGGTTAAGTGTTATTTTACTGTTTTTTGACCCAGTTTAGCGGTGACGGTAATTTTGTGTTTATCCGTGCCTGACCTCTTCAGAGGTCGCAGTTTCGCAACATCACCGATCACAGCTGTGCAGTCCCAATAGCTGTATTACTGCTATCTAACTACCAATCCGTAACGACCTGTAGTATATGAAGATTGCATCTTCGCAGTCTAACCTGGTAACTGTGACGGGATACTCGTGACTTCCGTCACGTTGACTGAAGAATGGCCATGGCGTTTCCTGCTTTCTTCTCTATGCTAGCCATCTACACTTCATTTTAGTTTTGATTGAACCTACAGTTTGTGAACTTCACACAGTTTAATATTCAACAGTTTGTAAACTTTCAAACTTACAACAAAATTTTAAAAGGAAAAATTAGTTCATTATATACCTACCTGGTTTGCTAAATGTTTTATGTTTAATAACAGATTAATGTCCTGACATTTAAATACGCATATAAATTAAATGTTATTTGTAAGTGTCTCCCTTATTTTCTGCTAACATACAAATTTTCATCATGTCGTTATTATGCACTGTCGTATGTGAGCGAAATATATAATACTTACTGTTTTTAATTTAAAATGTATCAAATCTTAGTATGACAAGTACTCCTGGAATTATTTACTTTACTCCCCGCTGTATCATAAATCACTATTAATTACTTTGTTCTCATACTTCATTAATTACTGTTGACATTTTGTATCCAGGATGATGTAACAAATCCATGTACTCTCATTTACATGTCCCGGAAACTAGTATGCAGATTAACGCGTATTATTTTGTACCATAGGCACCTACATATTTTGCATATGTTTAAGCACTTGTTTATTTTAATTGGAATACTTCTGCAATTTTACATATATGAAATTTTATTTTTAAAATGAGCAATATGTGTCAGGACCCCACCATTCTTTTCAGTCCCTGTAGTATGTTAATTTATGTTACTCTATGGTAAGAAAAGTCATTATTTTAAGCATTTTGGTTGCATAATTAAGTATGTGACATAATATTTTTCAGAGTTTTTCAAATCTCAGTATTTACTATTTTTTATTTTAACAGTATTTGTTTTCTTTTGGGCTTCTAGGTACGGATCTGAAGATCCTAAGACGTGCTTTTTAAAAGCCGGGATTTCATGGGCGAAATCCCTGGCATCATCAGAATTTAGGACAGTGTTTTTGTACCGTTAAGTTGGTATATTTTGAGGGCTAGCCTGGCAAGTGAAGAAGAGGTCAAAGTCTAGTAAGTTAGTTGAATTTCATTAGTGGACGCTGTCGACGTGGAGAGCCTATACCGACGCCACGACGCCATGCTGGAAACGTCAGGGTAACTACAGATTAAGGTGACGCCACCTAATTTTTTGACCTATAGACTTGTGTTTGGTAGCGTATTTGCAAATTTATCATTGCTCCCGAAATGTTGGTTACCTATTATATGATTTTTGGAAGATTAAGTAGCAGTACAAATGTCACTTAGTAATTTAGCCCAGTAGTCCTACGCTACCCGATTTGAGCTAGTTACCGGAGCAAAACTTTTTGAAAACTTTACAGTGATTCCATTTTTAATTGGGAGTGAAAAACTAGTTTTCTATTTTTGATACGAACGTAATTTTATTGGAGAAAATTAAGACTTTGCTATTTTTTGAAGAGATTACTAACTTAAGTCAGATATATGGGATAGTGTCTTGAATGTGAGATGCTATGGTTTAATTGGGCTCACTGCGTAAAACTTGGTTAAGAGGAACAAAAAGACTACAGACGTTTTTAGTTTGAAAACAGTTAAATTAATCTACAGTTTATTTAATGATTTTGAAAGCAGCTTAATGACTTTTAAGTCAATTTTATTTTTCAATTTAAGTAATTCTTTTTTTCGAATGATGGCAATATTTTAATAAGTTTAAACTAATTACAGAACAATATTTTTACTTGATTGGATTTTCACACTCAATTAAACAGTTTTATTTTGATTTTTATTTATATTTCTCTGCTTTGAATTAAAGATAATTGATACAATTTTTGTCTACTTTTATTGGTAATGCTGAACCACCTCAGCCAAATTTTCTTTTACTGAGCTAATAATATAAATGAAGTGCTTCTTAATACGTCTGAGCGTTTTTATGTATTGTGAATGTCAGTGCATGCAAATGTCCTTGCAGAGTTCCTGAGACGACCAGTATACCAGTGGAGTATAAGTTCTAAAGGTGATAAAAAGGTCAATCGCGAGGTCAAACACGCATTCTCCTACACACACATATCTCTTTTCTATACATTAGCAATAATTAGTATTTCTCCAAATATTCTCAGCCAAGTCCACCAATTCCAGCACAGTGGCGCCCTTGCGTGGTGTTATAGTAACCCTAATTTGTATAACAAGGATAAGCCTAAGTTTCCCAATACTTCACAGTGGTGCAACAATGTGAGGGCTCTCGAAGTAGTTAGTAAGCTGACATGGACCCTAGTGATGGCAACTCATACTTTCTGAGGAGCACAAATATGGACATGGAGTATCAGGACAATAAACAGGAGGGGAAAGAGTCTGAACTGTTGGATGAGACGTTGGTAGGTTTAGTTGGCAACGGGTTTGATAACGAGGAAGTGGGAGATAACATCGTACATAATGTGTGAGTGTAGGCGACGGCACCCTTTTCCTCCAAACACAGCATGAAATGTTACCCCCACTACACCAACGACACCACACACACGAGACTTTCCCGACAAGTTAACACAAATGATGATTGAAATGTTTGGGAAGTTACAAGCCAAACTACAAGCAGGACAATAACAATGGAAAGAAGGTTGGAATCCCTACAAGCAGGACAGGAACAGAGCAAAATTGACTCTCAAAAGACAGCACAAGAGCTGGGGGAAGTTAGGCAGCAAAACGATAGTGTACAAGAAAAACTCGAATCCTGCTTCGCACAATTCAAAGAGGAAGTCGCCACACAAAATCAAAATTTGCGATAAGAGAATGACAATCCGTTAAAACTAACTGAGGAGGCATTCTACAACCTCACATCTGAAGTAACAGCGACATACAAGTTAGTGGAAAATACAAGAACTGAGCTTACTACGCAGTGTAAGACTTTGGAAACTAGGACAAAAAAGGCAGAGACTATACCTATCACCGTGAGTATAGGCTGTTCAAGGTAAAGTGAGCACTTTTAAATCCCAAGTTACTTATTCCTTTCTGCCATTTCTTATCATCTAACAGCCTTTTTAAATAAATATTTCTATGTAAGTAACAAACGCAATTTATATATTCCATTGCACATAGAAATTTACATCTAAAGTTAAAATAAAATATATTTATTGAATATTATTCCAAACGAGAGAGCTTTCAAAAGTACTCACTTTATCATGAATAGCTTATATGAGTGAACAGTCAGAACTGCTCAGGACTGTTGAAAACTGGCTGCAAACAGAGCTAGAACAATTTAGTAGACACTTGGACGACCGTATCATGCTGTCAAGCCAAGCACGAACGGATAATCCAGTGCCTTACTTCCTCTATAGAGAGAGACAGTGCCGAACAAAACGCAAGGCAAAATGAAACATGTCTGCCCGCCACAATGAAACGATATTTGAACCAGGCCACGCCTGAAGTAAAACTGCCAACAAATAGCAACAATCTCTATCTACTACAATTAATTACTACAGCACATCCTAAGGCGACGATGTATCACCACCCAGCAAAACATTGGTCTGAGGGAATGCTAAATTTTTTCGGAGAGCAGAATGAAAACCCAATGACGTACATAAAGAAGATGGAAGAATACTCTAAGCGTTTAGCCTTGAACGACACATATCTTTTGCGTTTTATGAGCATGTGTCTGCCGTCCACTTACTGCCTATTTCTGGCGGGAAGTGGAGAAGGACAGAATCACAAACTTTTCGGAATTTCAGGAGTTATTTCTATTTGCAGTTCTGGAGAGCGAAAATACAATCAAACATCCGCTCGCAGCTAGCCCACGAACACTGGAATCCGAAGAAGGAGAAAACAATCGAAGAGCATTTCAGTGACGTCTACGAGCGCATGCGTCAGCTGACCGCTGCCATGAGTGACGAAGAATTCGTAGACGTAGTTATTTCCCAGCTACCTATAACGTATCAACGTCAGTTCACCGGAGGTGTATACAGGGACCTAACAGAATTTAGACACCATTTGATACGTGCAGACTAACTAGAGAGGCAGGCCAAATCCACGAACACAGCTCGTGAAAATGACAGAGTAAGGCAGACCCATACACAACCGTAATTCCCACAGTCTAACACACGTAAAAACCACCACAGCAATGCACAACTCCCAACTCAGAACACACAACATGGCGAGCGGAATTTCCGTGTGAATGAAGTTCAATGGCAAGCAGGCCGACAGCTCAGGAACAACAACTACAGAGGACGAGTTTCCTATCGGCAAAGGTAGAAATGTGGGGGATCGAACAGGAATAGTTACCGCTATAATCCTGCGTATTTTGTAAGAGGGCAAAGCAGTCGCTCGATTGGTAATCAAGAAGGAAGCGATTTTCTCCACCGCCGGCAAGACAAGAGAAGGAACGTAGGAACGGAAAAGGAGGGACACAGAGCATGGACACCAACAGAGGAGCAACAGGCCGCTATACACGTGGCAAAACTTCATGCCGTCAGAACCGTACAGCCACAGCAAATCAGTAAGGCTGTTCCACAGATTCAGTAGGCCCCGTACATACAGACAGAGCCAGCTAGGCTACTACATAGTCAGGGCAATTCCTCAAATGTACAAGGAAATAATGCAGTGGGTGTACACAACCACAACACAGAATTTTCACTCAGGAATGTTTTTTAAGAATGTGAACAGCCTGAACCCCAATGCAAATTCGTTTCAGCCTAATTATAATTCGCAACAGTGGTTTTCTGTAAATGGGCAGGCGGTAGCAAACCAAAACCAACAGTCTAGTAGTAAGTAGAACTAGAGAGCGCAGTCTCCGGCCACTGGTCCCAGTCATAGAGGACGAGGGGACAGTTAACATCATAAAGAAGGGAGGCAAGGAAGTAAAACCAGTATCGTATGATAACGAGTGGCAGCATGTGACTATTAATACTGCAAAGATGCATGATTCCGACCGAGAATTTTTATTGTGTGAAAAATATGAGAATGTGGGAGGACTTATTTCAGCCCTATACCCAGAAGTAATAGTAAGAGTCTGTAGTGTTGAGACGCCTGTACTTTTAGATAGCGGAGCAGAGATAAGCTGTATAAGTGAAGAGTTAGTGGCGGAATTAGAAGATAAAAGGAATTCAGCTAGCATATTTGCCCGTACTTAGGATAAAGATTGCGGGAGTAACATCTAGAAAAGGGCCTATGGTTAATCGTCAGACAGTTTTAACCATTGAAGGTATTGGAGAACCGAACAAAGTTGCAGTTTTGGTTGTAAAGCAGTTAGACAAACCACTTATTTTGGGAACCGACTTTTTGACTCAGCATAAAACTTTGTTGCATTTTGGAGGCTATTTTAAAACACCTGACGATAGCAGAAGTAAGGCTATTCTGCCCGATAAATTGTAAGTAACAGATAAGTTTGTAGGAATATTGAAGCTTGATTATCCTATTTTTTCAACTGTATAATACTCCAGCTATTAGTGTACCACAAAGTTTGAACGAGGAGAAAATGTAGACTGTTGGAGTAGCGAGTTCTCTAGATATAGCGCTACAGAAACAGCTATATTCATTGCTCGTGTATTATGGGAGTGTGTTTTCTGAAATCCCAAAACTTAACCGAGTGTATGAGGCAAAAATCTGAGTTATTGAAGGGCGCAATTTCATACAAAATCTTGCCCCATACCTGCAAAATTTTTGTCAGCAACTCAGGAATACCTACAAGTTATGTTGGACTGGAAGGTAATAAAGCGAGAAGCAAGTCGTTTTTCGTCACCTATGGTAGTGTGAGGTTGTGATTAGATGCCAGGAGCATTAATAAGATCATGCTTAAGGATAGAGAGGCACCTACACAAACCAGCGATATTTAGCGACTGTAACAGGGAGTGAGGTTTTTGACAAAGCTTGATTTGACCAGTGAATACTGGCAAATTCCACTTGAATTATCGTCCCAACAGTACACAGCATTTTTGTTTGGAAAATACCAGTATGTTTTTCAAGTACTTCCGTTTGGCTCGTGCAACGCAGTCGCTGAGTTTAGCCGTTGCTTGGACAAAACATTAGGAAAAGAATGTAAGAGTTTTGCTAGAGCGTGCTTGGACGATATCCTAATCCCGTCTGCTACATTTTAGGAGCACGTACAGCATGTTGGAATGGTAATAGAGAAGTTGAGTGGGTCTGGTATGATAGTAAAAATTAAAAAGTCACTGTTTCGTAAGAATTAACTTCTATTCCTAGGGCACATTCCTACGCCCGAAGACATTCGAACAGTTCCAGATAAGCTTGAAGCCATTACGCAGTTTCCCCCGCCTGCGAACGTACGTCAGTTACGAGATTTTCTTGGTATTATTGGCTTTTATGGAAATGATTCCGACCGTGGCACGAGTTGCTTTACCACTTTTCAGTTTGTTAAGGAAAGATCAGCAATGGAGATGGCTAGAGGCAGAACAGGAAGCCTTTGAGAAGTTGAAAGCTATATTTTTAGATGAGCATGTTATTTACCACCCTGAATGAAAGGAATTTTTGTTGTATACGGGTGCGTCAGATTATGCATTGGGATGTAGATTAACTCAGTTTGATAGCAATGAGGTAGAAAAGACTGTAACTATGGCTAGTAGAACCATGAGTCCGGCCGAACTAAATTATACAGTGACAGAGAAGGAAGCTTTGGCTAATATTTGGGCGTTAAATAAATTCAGAGATCTTTTGCTTTGCGAGAAAATCAAATTGCTAACAGACCATCAAACATTGACATGTTTGAAATCTGGCAAAACGTTTGGTAACAGACTCACCAGATGGTGCTTGCTATTGCAAGAATACGATATTGAAGCCGATTATTTGAGTCGCTTACCAAGAGGTCTGAATGACCCTGTTTTACCGCAGAAGGGACTGAAGGAGTTTGTTGTCGCAAGCAACGTTATTGTGAGTGGTAATGAAGCTAGTAATTTGTCACAGTTACTCAGCGACATGGACGAAAAGCAGAGACAAGAACAGTTTTGTGTTACGATCGTACAGAAGTTGCCAGAAGTACCGCCAGAGCATAAATTGCACCGTACGTTTTGTCAGCCAAATGACGGAATATCATTTTACCATAGCGTAGCTAACAGATGTTTTGATGATTTTGGGAAAGCAATAATTCCACAGGAAATTTATTTGCAAGTACCGCAGGAAATGCATGAAGCGCTTGGACACATTGGTTCCAATAAGTTGTACGAGACACTGCGCAGGCAGATGTATTGGACGAACACGCAGCGTGACGTACAAAAAGTTGTAACATCATGTGAGTTATGTCAAAAGAGAAAGTACGCGCAAGATAATTTACAAGGCGTTTTACAAGCCATTATTCCCGAAGCACCGCTAGACTTAGTGTCTGTAGATATTTTTGGTCCACTCCCTAAATCGAAAGCTGGAGTTCAGTATGAATTTATAATGGAAGATTTGTTCAGTAAATTTACTAAGTTATATCCTGTGGTACACGCGAAGGCTCAAATTTTGCTTGGAAAAGTCAGAAGTTTTGTAGAGGATGTTGGAAAACCACGACCAATTTTAACTGACCATGGAAGCCAGTTTATAAGTCACGTTTGGCAGAAAGGACTTAAAAAGCTGAGTATTGTTCCCACAACTGCTTCCGTAAGAAGTCGACGTTTGAATCCCGTTGAACGCAGAATGAGTGTAGTAGATACAGTGCTGTGTACTGGCGAACAATAGGACTGAGACTGTAGCTAGTAAGTTGTTACCGAAGCTGGATAAAGCGGAAACATCTTTTGGAGAAAACAGTACTCCCGTCACACAAGAAGTTCTTTTGGATATTGTAAGGAGGAAATTATATTGTTCGGCAGAGTCCAGGCGAAGATATCAGAAGCTGTCTCGTGTAAACAAGTTTCAGATTGATGATTTAGTGCTGAAGAGGACAAATTATGTAAGTTCTGCTGCTGAGAATAGAGTTTATCTACATTGGATGGAGAATTTGTAGAGAGGTTTAATATCGCGCAATTAAAACTGTTTAAGAATCCCCTAGAGAAGAAGTAATTTTATGCAGAATTTGATTTGGATTTTTGTATGTGAGATACAAATTTATGTTTTTTCGAGATAAAATGCGTTGTATGCTTTATAAAGCTTTATGCGACGCATAACAGGAGATGAGGGCTTAATATATCGCAGCCTAAATGCTACATTTACTGTGAAATTGTATGACGACATAATATTATTGAGAGTTATGGTTTCCTCTGAGGTGTTTTTCAGAGATGTTATTTATTTAGTGTGGGAAGAGTGGGACTTCGTTACGCCGTGTGCCACCATTTCCAATTTATAACCCACCAATACCCTATACAAATCTATGCCCTTGCCATCCTTTCCATGGACACTGTCATACTCAGCATAATCCTTATTTATGAAACAAACAACAAAGAATACTTTAGGGTTTTAATGTTCCCAGGCCATCCTTAATTATTCAACCCAAACAAGGCGGAACTTAAATCACTTACTTATGCTCAAATTGCTAGTAGGTATTGTGGACCCAATACAAATTGCCATTGAGTCATACTACCACAGAGTCATAACAACCAAACACACATGAATACTAAAAACACAAAGACAGATAACAGAAAATAAAACCAAAGCAGAATCCATTTTGAATAGAGGAAATATACACCAAGAAACAATAGTGATAAACAAATCACACAGGCTAACAGTCAAGGCTCAGTTTAACATAAACAAAACAAACAATAAGGAGAACCAAGATTCAAAGTACAAGATTGAATATAAATTACAGAGAAACGATAGTTAGAATAAAGCTGAGAAAATAGAACTCAAAGGAAAAGATAAAAGGCATGCACAAAGAAGCTCAGAAATAAAGTTTGGACCACACAAAGAATTCGCGAACACATGCACGTTATGCTTTTATGAGGGTAATCACTTTAAAAAATGTCAAATGTTTCCCAACACCAACTTTAATTGGCAAATCAACATATCACAAAGATTCAAGAACTTTGAGGGGAAAGACCCAGTCAACAAGCCGGATAGGTCCCTCATCAGAAATTAGCATGCATCTAATATAACACACAGACAACACAAAAACTCAATGAAAAATTAGGTTTCAAAGAATTCAACCACGCAAAAAGAAATAAAATTGCCAAGGAACAAAATAAAATTCCCACATAAGTTATGAAAATTTCAGAGAACATGGAAAACACTCCAAAAATCATCATACAAACATCAGAAAACTCTCTATTAAACTTAATCAACACAGAATGTTTCAAATCATGCATAGCCACCACTATGACAGATAATAGAAAACAGTAAATTAAAAACAATTCCACAACCCCTCATAATAGTAGTGGCAATAGAAGAACTACCACCCCCCCCCCCCCTCCAACATTACGTTAATATAAAATTCCAAATTGAAGACCACACTTCCATGAAATACTTTTTGGCTATCGAAAACCTCAAGGCTGATGTGATAACTGGGTGCGATTTCACTAGGCAAAACCGCTTAATACCAGATTTATATGCAAAATAGCTACATGTTGGAAAACGTAAGTTGGCCCGTCAAAATGTTACTCGGGGCAACATTGGCCCAACATGTATTTTTGTGTTGGCTGCCAACTGAAATATGATGCTCAACCTATATTATTACACTAATGAAGATTAATGGTTTTCTGCACGCTTTCTTAAATTCTTATTCTTTCAAACACGTGCTATATTTATCAGAAATCCAAAGTGCTGTTTGTATGTGTATATTACAGATCACCAATATAATATGACAGAAACCTAACTACTAACATTGGTATTGCATTATTTATTCGTAGTATTTTGTTCATTTGCTAAATAGCATTCTTTTCTCATTCAGAAAGGCGTTCACAGTCATTTATTCACAGTTAGCAATATTTTGCGAAGAAGTGTTAATGCATACATAATGCCAACTAATAAACAACGTACCAGTGTTTGAAATTAATTTTACCCAATAACATAAAATTTTACAAAACACATTATTACTCATCAACTGCCGTTTCACATTACCATCTGAAAAACACATTAGTAGAAATCTGATCCCAATGCATGACCCTTTAACTAGCAGCCCGACAGCTTATCCAGTAGACTACTGTAACTTTTCGTCCAGAGGGCTAGTGAAACTTGTTATTACCTAGTGAAGAAATAGGTATGTGTCATCATATTCCAGTTGTATATACAATGTTGGCCCAACACATAAAATTCATGCCAATTACCAACTATGTCTACCAACATGCTGCCAACAATCAGCCATCCAATACCATAAAAATATATTTGAAACAAAAATATTATTTATTAGAATTCTAACTGGAAAGCAAACATTAAAAATTATTAATACTTTTTCCATCCCATAAATAGTATAGAGTATTGTAAAAAATATTTTAGTTACATAATATTGGTCAAACTGTCCAATAAACTAACATAAATGTACTAATTATCAACTGTTTGGTTTCCAGCAATATCCCAAAATAAGACTAACAAAACATATATCAAATAAAAATGGCCAGTCATGTGAAAAACATTTGCACATAATTAAATACAGAAAAGGAATATTGTTTTAATAAAAAATACCTATACCCTAATGTTGACTTATAATGATAGTTATAAAGTATGTTGGAAGAACGATGTTTATTAGTTTTCATTATGTATGCAATAACACACCTTCGCAAAACTATGCCAGCTGTGGATAAATGACTGCGTAAAAGACTTCCTGAAAGAGAAAAGAGTATTAGTTAGCAAATGATCAAAATAATACGAATAACCAATGTAATGTCAACGTTAGTTAGTAATTGGGATATCTGTAATATTAGATTGGTGATCTGTAATATACACATGATAAACCAACATAAATCGAACAAAGAGTATGTTGGTATTTTGATTGATATGGCACATGTTTGAAAGAAAGAGAATAAAGGAAACAGTACAGAAAACCATAAATTTTCGTTGGCCCAATAAAGTAGGTTCAGCATCATATTTCAGTTGTCAGATAATGCAAAAATACACATTTGGCCAACATTGCCCTAAGTGACAATTCTATGTTGGGCCAATTTACGTTTTCCAACGTTGGCCTAACACCAGAGCCAGATGCTAAGCCAATGCTGAGCCAACAAAAAGTTTCTGTATGTTTACCAACTAGTTGTCAACAATCAGCCAACTATAACCATCAAAATATATTTTAAAAACAATTAGTTTATTTATTTAAGAAAACCAAATGTTTAGTTGAGCAAACATGGGAAATTATATATATTTTTCTCATCCCAATCTTTCTATGGAATATTCTTGAAATTATGTCGGTTACACAACAACGAAAAATGACCAAACACCAACCATTTGCTTTCCAACATTGTCCCTACATAAAACCAGCTGGACATATCTAATAGAAACGTGATCACTATCATGAACAACATTTACATCTCATACAATACAGGAAATATGCATTGTTTAAATTAAGAATAACTATTCCCTAACGTTTACTTTAAAGTGTTGGTTGTACAAAGTTGGCACAACATAAAAATTAATACAAATAACCAGCTGTATATCTACCAACTTGTTGCCAACATTCAGCCAACCTCGACCATCGAAAACTCAATTTGAACAAAAACATTTATCTATTAAAAAACCTAAATTTTAAACGAACATTAAAAGTTATTGTTTTTTTATTCCAAAAATAGTATTGAGTATTGTTGAAAATATGTTAGTTTTACAATGTTGGCCCACAAAAAAAAAAGTATCAATCGCCAACTGTTTGGTTTCAAACATTGTCCCAACATAAAACCAACTACATATGTATTGGCAGTATCGTGAAAAATATTTGTATTTGTTAAAATGCTGAAAAGAAACATTGTTTTAATTAATAATATCTATTCCTTAACTTTGTCATAAAATATTGGCTTTACAATGTTGGCCCAACATAAATATTCTTACATATTACCAACAGTATGTCTACAAACATTGCCAACATTTAGAGAACCATTTTAAAGTTTTCAAAAATAGTTCTTGTAACATGTTATGAAATTTTTTCATATAGTGAGGTGTTGATATATGTTTTTCTAAAGTAGCTCATTAAAATTTTGGATTAAAAAAGTTTGGTTGGCATGTTATGTTGGGCCCATGCTGTATTGATGTAAGTTTTCTAACCCAGCATATTACCAACCTTTCCAACTAAATGCTAACCTTTGGGCCAATGTATTTTGCTACTTGGGTAATATCAAATTAATATCAGCCTGGAATCAGACGAAAATTCAGAAATCAAAACATTTCATTGTGACAGGCCCATTGCTAGTGTCTTACTATACAGGAAGAAAGCAAATAATATATCATCCTTCACCTCTATATTCACAAATGTAACAGAGCGGATTGAATTCGTTAAACAGCTGTCCCTGTTTGAATTACAACACCTCCCTCTACTTCATCACCCTTTCAAGGCGAATACAAGGGCACTTTAATTATTGCAAAATTAAAACAAGCACTCACAGAACCCAATACTGCACCACCAGCTATTAGCTGCCTAGCTTGTAGATATAGAATAACAGCAAACGGGGAAATATTTCACAAATAATGCACATTAACAGGGGAACATCATTTAACTGTAGTACCAAAACATATTGTACCAGGAATTATTATGGCCCTTCACGACAAATTAGTCGGGGGTAGACATTTTCGCATCCGAAAAACTACTGATAAAGCTAAACATGCATATATATATATATGGAATTGAATTAATAAAGATGTGAAGCAATACATCAAAATACGTGAAACTTGCCAACATGCAACAAGGGAATACAGTACACTTGACGGCGAACTGCAACCAATTCCCACTCCAATATTCTCAATGTGGTCGGTAGATGCAAAATGACCACTCCCGACAAAAACAGCCAGTAACAAATATATTTTATTGATGATATAACATGCTACCCGATATGTGATGACTACACCAGTAAAATCCATATATGCTCAAACCTGCGCACAGTTAATTAAAATGGCCATAATGAGATTTGGATGTCCTAAATATTTACTATCCGACCAGGGCACATCTTTTCAAAATGAGGTAATTTCAGAACTGCTAGCCGAGTTAAAAGTCAAGAAGCTATTTACCACGGACTATAACCCCCAAACTGACAGCCTAACAGAATCAATAAACAGAGAAACAAAGTTATAGGACAACAGCTAACTATGTACGCAGAATCAGACCTTCACAATTGGGACAAGTATCTAGAGTACATAGAAGTGAGAGAGAAAGCTGCACACCATAAAACGAAAGGGCACCGCAAACAACAAAAATACTTTAACGCATTAAACACGTTAAGATAGGTGGTTACGATGCCACCTGCGAAGGAAGGGTCTAGCATTCAACTTTAAGCATCCTTATTGAATTATTAAGGCTCTAAATAAAAACACGTAGTCTTGGAAATGAGGAGACGAGGAAAAAAATACACAGACACTGTCAATACCTGCAACTTCGAACAGGCCTACCTAAGGACAGAAAGAAAAACCATTTATACAGCACACAACACCAATGCATACACAAATTTCACAGAACACAGAACAGGAACACTCAGCGAAAAATCTTAACGTTAAAAGCAAACTATAAATAATATAAAATAATGTCACTCACATGACAAGGTGTTTTCAGATGGACCGCCATGATAATGTTTGCGTTGTATAGTGTATTTCTCATTCTTTGTGTCCATCAATCCTGTCCCTACAACTCGAAATACTATCCATAATTCAGAATACAAACAGTACGTTATTGGTATGAGATTACGCAGGCCGTCGTCTATGAGGAATCGGTACCACAAATATATAATATCCCATTGCAGATAACACAACCAACATTCATTACACACACATGGGTGCAACACATTTGTAAGCTTATGCACCAATGCCAAAACAATTTCACACACTACTGACAGTTTACAAACGTGTAAGTAGAGGCATCCTATTTGTAGGCGATTTGTTTACATGGTGTTGTAACACACAATCAAATACAAATTTTGAAAAAACTAATTTCAAATGAAGAAATTCTCATAATGAATCTAAAAAATCTTCGCTGTTCAGTGCACACCAACAACCAGGCGATGAAAGACATCGGTAATGTCCAAAACACTACATCACAGATTGATGACAGGCTAAATTTAATACGCGCAACTATTAATAATATCACATTGTCATTGTGACAACATGGAACGATAGTCAATGCGGAATTATTAGCACTCCCACAGCAGCTAACAATTTCTATTGTCCTCCACATACTAAACACATTGCTGCAAGAACAAGAAATATGAGCACACATTACGCAATGCAAAACTAACAACTTCTCAATAAGACTTATTTTGGAAGAGACGTTTCTAAAATAATTAATGAGTTACACTCAAAATTGCAAACAACTCTGTTAAAATAAGCAATATCGCCAGCACAACATACCAAGTATAACCAGCTTCCATTAACAGAGTGTAGCATAAGCTCTTCCAAATTTATCGTCAAAATCCAAATACCACTCTTGCAGAAAAATTCTGATTGGCACGTATATCACATAATACCGACTCCTTTTCAATCACGAAACAGGTCATGTTATTTACATACCACTGAGAGAAATATAGATATTGAATTTCAGTCACCACAAATTGTCGAACTTCGGAGACAACAGAACCCGCGGACAACATTTACGTTATACAGCTCGCGAAATCAATAACAAATATCAAAACCTGTTTTAAAGAAGTATTCTTTGCGCAGCAAGGATCATTAAATTTGAATACATGCCTATTTAAATGTTATAATGACTCCTTCACAAAAATTACGGAAATTCTGCCCCAATAATTATTAATAAGAAATGTACTGTCTCCAATATATATATTTTGTTTGAATGGCACAATTCAGAAACTACACCATGAGTCAATTGGCACAATCGAAATACATCTTCCATGTCAATGCAAATTACGAACACAGCAGATTGTGCTAATACAGAGCAGACAATTCTGCGATGCGCGCACACAAAACATATTGCAAGTGCATATTGGCATCCCAATTTAGTGGTTCGGCGACACTTTTTTTTTTCAACTGGAACAACTGAAAATCAACACTGGTTACACATATCAAACATTACATAATTATTACACACAGATTGTAAAACACAATCCAACTTCGTTCAATTACCCGCGTACTTACAATATCGCATCAATCACTTACAGGAATATTATAGTTAGGTGTTCACACCAATGATTACATTTCCACATTACTCTTATTTTATTACCACAATTATTGCACTTTAACAGGCGTCTGTGTTTTCCTTTACTTCCGAATTTGTCAGATGGCACAAATATTACGACAAACACCTCATGCCCGCACATAACGGTATAATCACACAATTACAGTCTGCAATATAAACCCCTCCCGTAATCCACTGATACAAATACTAAAACCCTCTAATTTCCTCCTTATTGACAATGCACAATGCAACACCTGCATGCCGGAAGCACTCCGACACGAATTCGATGAGCGTCTAACCCGGGTGTGGCAGAAATGGACAGGTTGCCAAAACTTCTACTCCATAGTGTTATACACGAGAGGTCAAGCGTATAAAGTGGCAATGACTAAACTCAACTGACCTCTATCAGTATGCACCGGCTGCAAATGCAACATGATGCCTGAAGTCCTACACAGCAGACATAACACACGCGTGGGTGGCATGAATCTCTAGGCCTGCCAGCTGTTATAACATATACATCATCGCCTCACGGCAACGCAAAAAAAATTTTATGCCGCGAAAATAAAAATAAAAATATTAATTCTCCAATACTTATACTTACGAACAGAGATCTCACTATAAAATAGTTACTGCCGGCAGAAACTAAGATAATTTAAAGAATAATATTATATAACATGATATTTCAATTACAATGCAATTCAAACTTTAGGCTCCTTTAACATACTTCGCTATTAATGTCCATGTATGGTGCACCAGTTTATATTAATAGGCATACATATTGTAACAGTAATGCATTACATACATATGGAATTCAAAAACATATTGCAATACAAAATAGGACATGTCCACAAAATGTAAAAATTTGTCATAATAAGTAGAGTTAAGAATAAAATTGTAAATTCGGAAAATATTGTGTGCAAAAGAAATGAAATTTTATCCCTTATGTGTTAATATAATGAATATAGTATTTTTGTTATTTCCTATACATGTGTAACTATTCCGAACATTGCGAAAACATATAAATTAATTAGTGCAATAATTATTGTAATGTATTACATTACAGGAAAAATATTGTATTGAACTATTTCATTGATAAGGCACACTAATCGCAGTGCATATCCACTAAACACTAAGCGATAAAATATTATTAGTGTGTGAAAAGACTTAGGCATCTTCCAAGGACATTAATATAGTAGACAACCATCTTAAAAACAGATCTGTTTGAAATAGGTAAAATATGTGTTCTATAAAAAGTTCAAATAATAAGAAGGGACATAGTTGTGTACATGGCATACATTATTTGTAAATGCATGCACAAGATATACAGATTGTAAGTGTAAAAACTAATCACATTTCTATTTTAATAAACTGAGATCACCTTTATATATAATACAAAGGCTGATTATGAGCTATACGTAATTCAAAACAACTGACTTGTGCAACAGTACTTATATATTAACTAGGGGACCCAGCCCGTGACCTTTTCTTTGTATTGTCAAGGGGCTAGAACAGTTACCATGTTAAACAATTTGGTTATCATACAAAGACTGAAAAAAATATTGCATAGATATGTGTACGTAATATGAAATTATATGAAATTAACTCAACATTGAAGAGACTGCGGTCCCATTTAATATTTATCTATCCACTTGTCCACCGCGGCCCCACTTAACATAGTTATATCTACTGATCCACTATGGACCCACTTCATATAGTTCTGTCCACTTGCACACTACGGCCCCACTTGGAATCTCTCTAGCCAATTGACCAGTGCGGCCCCATTTTAAATATATATATACACTTGGCCACTGGGGCCCCACTTAACATAGTTCTATCCACTGAGCCACTGCGGCATCACTTAGAATCGCTCTATCCACTGAGCCACTGCGGCCCCATTTGGAATCGCTCTATCCATTGAGCCTCTGCGGCCACACTTGGAATCTCTCTAGCCACTTTTTGAAAAATCAGTATTGTCATATATTGCGATATATGAATACAGGTCATATTATATGAAATTTATTTTCTTTAATAACCGACACAAGAGTCATAGCGGCCAAAACCCAACACCAACCCTCCCCTCCCAAACCCATCAAAGTCTCGCACGGACGCAACCCAGGAAGTGAGCCGACATCGTTGTTCAGCAAATTCCACAGCCAGCCTCCATGTGTGGTTAGTTTATCGACCCACCCAACACCTGCAGTGCAGCCAACACACACTTGACGCTACTATGGCTCGATCTTTCCATTACACTCAACCATATTCAAAGCTGCTGACTAACTAGCACCACTGCATTCTTACTACACTACTTCACTATGTCTATGTCATCAATACAGCTATATCTCATCCCCAGAAAACTTCAGATTTTCTCTCCATTTTACTATTTTCTTCAGCATCCCTCCAGAGATGGGGACATCGCTCTGGGGGAGATGTTACAAAAGGCTTCGCCGTGCACCTGTCTAATCAACAAGCCGGGAACGAGGCCACAGGCGAGTTTAACAAACATGAAAGCCAAACTCAGAGCCAAAGTGGAATGCGTAAACCATCGAAGAAATTCGCCGAAAACAACGGAAAATGTGGGTCCGGTTAACTAAGGGAATTCCACAGTCATTAAAAAACAAACTTCTAGCAGACTCCACCTCTGGTGTACGATGGGATCCAATCAGATCCAATTATGTCATGACACACGTGGTGGGGGTAGAAGTGTGGACTGGGTCATGAGAGCTGGGGAGGACACAGTCGGCGACTTCTCAGAGGACAGAGCGTCCGAGGGTTTAGGTGGGAGTGGCAGCAGCGTGTCCAGGGTGCGAGTACTGGAGAGTCCTCTCAATCGAGTTTTCTCATAACTAATCTCTGAACTTCCCTGTCTTTCCTTCACTTCGTTTGGCCGTCTCAAATTTAATGTCGGTAACTTGTAATAAGTTCAAGGGTCCAGTAAATGGCTCTAGCCAATCATTAAGTAATTAGTCTTCCTGTTTTTAACTTCACCTACTGCCAATTCCCGTCCTTTCAAATCCTTATAGTTTATGATCTGAGTTGAGATCATAACAAACCGAAAAGCTCAAGAACTAATTAATAATTACAAAAATTTACTTCATAAACATTTTATCACACGAAATTTGATTTGCTCTCGACTCGCCCTAAAAACAGCAAGTTTGAATCTAGCACGCTAATTTAGATGCATGTACCAGGGAAGCTTGTTTAATTGTTATTTCTCAATATATTTGAGTGTGATATTCACCTTATAATTATACACACACACACTTTGAAAACTGAACTTTTATGTAGTATCGTGTTTGATAAATTAATACTTCTAAGAAACCACGAATTCTTATGTTAGGTCTCCAACATTTATTCACGTTGAAAACTAACACCGTTATGTACTTTTAATTAAACGGCGCTTTTCATTACACATCCATGCATACAATGTTTTTGGGATTACCGCCACCACTCTTTTGGTTATTAATTTACCACCATATTTCAAAGAATTTGAGTTACTCCATGGATAACACTTCCGCAGCACATTAGAAAAAAACACACACACACACAATATATATATATATATATATAATTGTCACAAAGGGCACAATGGACATATTGAGTAGAGATAAGATGATTTGAGACTGCAGACAGCAATACAGCTAAGTAAAATTCCAGGCAGAAGCAAAATATTATGTCCGTAAATCGCGAGCACACATCCTTTAGTATCGCGCTTTTATGTCCAGAAATCCTCTGATGTCATCGTTTATTTAGCCGTTTATTTTAATCTGCACAAAGAGCTCTTCTTACGAAGGTACAGAAAGAACGGGACACAACAGTATGAGATTTTCTCATCTAGCCATTTTCTCCTGCGATTAACCTGGTTCCGCTTCACAATCCTGTTTGATGGACTGTTCAAACACTGGGAGCACTCTAGCAGATTAACCACTGTCCTCTAGATGAAGACGCTGTAGAATGCCAACCCAAAGAAAAGGCATTCACATCAGAAAATATGAATGCAATTTTCAGGAAATCATACTATATAATATTTTGTGTAACTGTAGCGCTTAACAGGTAGAAAACCGCTACCTAATTTTCACGGTATCTGTTTAAGTAAATTAATTGTCAAACTTTAAGAATTTCATGACTGAATTACAATGAATGGTTTTAATGTACAGAACTGCCCCCATTACATTTCTATTATTTTGAAACAGGTAATTACCGAAAATAAATGCTGTTGAAAACAGTTACAAAGAAGTACCTAATACTTACAAAGTAAACACAAGGAGTAAACATTAAAAAATCACCTTTATTAAAATGGAATCCACGACACCTTGTTTTTATGGCATTTAACCTTTAAGATTTCAAAGTTGATAATACATTTAAAAAAATGCAAAACACATTTAAAAGAAAAGTTATACGTCAAAATTAATTACTTAATTTAGTTATGAACGATATTCAAATAAACAAACCGAGCAAATCAGTCGTTGCTCTAATTTATACTAAGATTTATACATCTTATGCATATTTCGTCGTCCATTTGTGGCAAGTTTAGACTCTTGTACATAATTGACGCCTCACATTTCAGTGCACAATCGAAAGGGACAGACGGTGTTGTGACCTGATATCAATACCAAACACAAGTACCCTTATATACGTATAATGTTTGGTTCAGGGTTGTAAAAACTTGTGTATAATGTCGATGCACTACGGTGAACATACTGTACACACGCTCCACGAAAAAAATTGGTTATTCTGTATTTCGTATTTGTAAACTACCGCGTTCTGTTAAACTTAGCCACTGTCAATGATTACTATTTTATCGCAAACAAGTTGAGCATAACTTGCGCATAAAAAACGTGTCAAAATCACATTTTGACTGTTTTATAATTGTACAAAAGAAGAAATCTTACGTGCAGAAATGAGATAACTCATATTGAAAGATGATGTCAAGAGATACTTCAAGACGTCTGAAAAAGAGGAACGTTTTACATATTTTTGATTTGTTTCGGACCCTGGATATTTGTAAAATAACTTTTGCTAAGCATGTTTTAAAATGAATTAAGTCAACACCATGCAGCCACCGTACGAAAGTTTTCTGCAAATAATTTTCTTTATTTTATTTTTACAATTCAAAAATTCTTAATATTTTGATTTTGAAATGTAATTTTACCCAAGCCATGAAATATGAAATTCTTATCACAGTACAAATTAATCAGATATAATATCTACAAGTTAAACAGTGTGTGCGATACGAATTTAATGTGACGAATTTATAATTGTACAACACCCTAAAGGTTATAGCAAACGATTAGCATAATCTGCTTACTACAAACGAAAGTGACGTCAAACTTGGTTTAAAGGGCATTTTAAGTACATCGGTTTGCAAGTGACAAGTGCTCTGGGTAGTGTACTGCACTGTTTACGCGTATGCCACAAACTGTGACTTCACTAACAACTTTGACATGTTAAATATCTCTGAAAGAATTTTATATAGAAAAGTGGAATCTGTTTTATGATCAATCATTTTACCTCCATTTTGTTTGGCTCGACCCAACATGGGTAAATATTTTCTTCAAAAATAATATTTTCAAAATTATCTGGGATTTGATAAGGCCTATAAACAAATATTGTGATCCTATACCTGAGTGTACGCGAGAAGAGTGAGCGGCAGATTTTTGGATTAAAATAAGTCCCTGAAGCGAGTCTACAGGCTCCTCCGCTCTCCGCTTCTAACTGTCTGCTCCTGCTGCCTACCCCCAGCACCACCCCGCGAATGACATAGCGACGGGGGGATGGTTTCCAGCTGTGTAGCTTGTGAGAGGCTCCCGGAAGTGAGGTTACAGACCGCAAACACTCCGCTCCCCTTACGCCCTTCACCACATGCTGTGATTGGTCGTGGCAGACCATACATCATTTATGCATAAGCCCTTTTTGGCAAGGTCAATTATGAGTTAAGCCCTTTTGTAAATGTAGTCATAATTTCTGGACCATTGAAGCTTAAGTCAGCAATTTATAACATAGGCATCATATCCAATATCCATCACGATGGTAAGGACATTTAATCCCTAAACCCATTCTAGAAAGGTTAATTATGCATTTAATTCTTTTTGTAAATTAAGTCATAATTTTCGAACCGTTGAAGCTATGGTGATCAGATTCATAACATACACATCATCCCATTGTAGATATGAGTGATTGGGTCAAATATGCATTATATAATTTTATAACCATAGTCATTAACTCACTAAGTGCATACTTGCCAAGTGCATACTTACGTAGAACATATTTACCAATTGCATACTCATCGAGTACACACTTATCCACTCAATATTATTTTATTTTCGAATTAACCAAATCTTATTTGTGATTTGAATAGCTGCAAGGTATATTTAATTTAATTTTAATTTCGGATTTGGGTTCGATTCTCGCTCAGAGCATGTAATTATATTTGATTTTTTAAATAAACCAAATTTGTGAGTTGGTTAGCTGATAGGGATACTTAATGTTATGTTAATTTTGGACCAAATGTTCGATTCTTGCTCAGGAATCATAATATAATTTAATTTCTGAATTGAACCAAATTTAATTTTTTAGTTGGTTAGCTGCTAGGGATACTTAATATATTGTTAATTTCGGATTTGGTTTCTATTCTCGCTCAGGGCATGTTAAATTATTTTATTTCCGAATCAAATCAAATTTTATTTGTGAGTTGGTTAGCTATTAGGGATACCTGATGTTATGTTAACTTTTGGATTTAGGTTCGATTCTCGCTCAGGACATGTAATGTTATTTTATTTTAGATTTCAACTAAATTTTATATGTGAGTTGGTGAACTGCTAGGGATACTTAATGTTATGTTAATTAATTTTTTTTTTTCAGATTTAACCAAATTTTATTTGTGACTAGGGTAGCTGCTAGGGATACTTAATGTGATATTTATTTCGGATTTGGCTTCTCTTCTTTTACAGGGCATGTAATATTATTTTGTTTTTGGATTCAACCAAATTTTTTTGTAAGTTGGATAGCTGCTAGAGAAACTTAACGTAATGTTAATTTCGGATTCGCATTCGATTGTTTCTCAGGGTACATAATTTTATTTTATTTCAGAATTTAACCAACTTTTATTTGTGAATTTGTTAGCAGCTAGGAATATTTTATGTAATGTTAATTTCACTTTTTTGCTGTCGATTATTTCTCTGGGCATGTTATATTATTTTATTTTTGAATTTAACCAAGTTGTATTTGTGAGTTGGATACCTGCTAGGAATACTTACCCAGTAAACACAACCTGTCGGCAAAGTGTCGGCAGATTGTCGGCCCGATACCTGTACTGTCGGCAACTGTCGTTTCAATGTCAGAAGATAGCCATCTGACAACGCCGTGACGTCTTTTTTTAGACAGTATATTTGCCGTTAGAAAAAAGACAACTTCCCGCTACATTTTTTTGGATAACAGATGGATATCACCTAAATTATGTCGGCATGATATCTCACAGCCAACATGTCGCCAGTAGCAAAAATAATATTTTGGCCCGATACCGATATAGCATCTTTGTTTTTTCGGTAAGCTGGCCGTCATCTTATTTATTGTGGCCCGCTAACGTTTTCGAGACATGGCTCTTTATTACAATAAATATACAAATGTGATATCTTTTTGGCGAAAAACTTTTTGAAAGCGGTTTCTGAATAGGCAAGATGTTAGTTGGCTGTTAATGGCATGATGTCTTTTTTGAGACCACGTGTTAACCGTTAGCATGTTTTCTTTTCATGTTTATATATATGTCATGTGGTAGCCTATGGCATTTTTAAATTTGATTTTTTTTATTTGTAGAACCATATGACAGATATATTAAAAATTAACAAAAACTATTTTCTTTGCAAGCCTTTGTAGAAACGAAAAAAACAGTTTTTTAATAATCAGTGTTTTAAAATTATTTGTTATATTGTCATGGAATGTATACATCCACTTATAATAATTTGTGTCATGACAAATTTGAAATTACTTGAGAGTGTCTGCAACTTATCCCGTGGTGTATAGGTTAGCATACTGGACTGTCAAGTTAAGTGTCTTGGGTTCGAATCCTGCACTTGGCAAGAAAAAGGTTTTCATATTATGTAACGTGTTGAGAAGTAAGTGAAATGAATACACGTAAGGAATAAATAAAAATTACCAAAATTTTAAATCGAAAAGTTAAGGTTTTTTCATGGTTATATTGCTTATTTGTAGACATCATGCAGCTGGGCCCGGCATCGTAATGACACCCAGCCGCCGTAGGCCCGGTGTCTTGCCACCATCCGTCGGGCCGTTTCCGGTATAAGACAGCGGGCCGACATCATCTGGCCGGAGTTTGTTGGCTATCTTTTATCGGCCCGAATCCGGCCCGTACTTTTCGTATTTGTTGGGTATTGTAATCTTAATTTCGGATTTCGGTTTGTGTATTGCTCAGGAAATGTAATATTATTTTATTTCCGAATTTAACCAAATTTTATTTGTGGGTGGGGCACCTGCTGTGGGGTATTAATGTTATTTTCGGATTATTATGTTTAAGACTTGGTCAGAACAACTAATATTGTTTTATTTACGAATTTAATAAAAGTTTATTTTTGCTTTGTATTCCTGCTCAGAGCAATTAATGTATTGCCAGTTTTGGATTGCCAAGTTCGATTCTGGGACAGAATAGTTATTATTTTAATTTTTAAGTTAAAAAATGCATTTCAGGCTTGTATTAATGCTTAGAACAATTAATGCAATGTTATTTTTAGATTAGCGAGTTCGATTACCATCGACTCACGTAATATTTTTAAAAATTCTGGGAAATGCATTTTTACGCATTCACGTTTGCTCGCTGTTTATCGTATTACCTGATCGGTGTCTCTTGCTCAACTGTCATGTTGCATGTTCGATGTCAACTGTTGAAGGCCGATAATGGTGGGGTGGGAATTCAGTTGTATGATGTAATTGGATAGTGAAGCATTCAAGTATATGACATAATCGTGCAAGACCATACTTACATAAACATACAATGGATATTTACTAGGTATGCACGTCCACAGGTGAATAACAACTAAACAATCACCAAAGTAAATTTGTACTATTTGTAAATTAGTACTAAGGGTGGAAGGTATTACACTTGCACTTTGTTGGCATTCACTATACACACTTAAAAAGTATACACATTATACCAAGAGAGAGACATATGTGCACTCCCGAGGAAGCCTTATCGTAAACATGTTGTCCATTGGATATTTTCAAGCGAGAACACTTCCTGCTTTATTCATGTCAGGTCAACGAACCCTAGCAGAAAAAACAACCGTGTATGCGGCTTCAACATGTACCAGCACACACAAACAGTACATTTCCAACAAACTACTCTGATAAACAATTTCATCATGTAATAGCAAAACATACACACTATCTACCATACCCATGCACCCTGAAGGGTTACCGATAATCTCAGCTGGCGTGCACCATGGCTTAGAGAACCGACAGGACGGGAGCTATAATGAATAGTGAGTGGATTGGCACAGAGTTCGAGACCCGGACACAGTGTTTGAAGTTTTGTTTATTTTTAATTCATAACCTTCGAGCTCTTCCTTTTTTCTAACCTTTAACATCTTCTAGGCTTTTTTCCTTTTTACAGTTTAACCAGTGATACACTTTAATATTTTCTATATTCTCGCGAACCTTAACATTTTCTATTAGTGTGATGGTTTCTCAGTGTTTTCCTTTTTCAAAAGTAACATTTTTGTCTAATGTATAAAAAAATAGATTGTTTATATGTTTTCGTTTGATGTTGCTATAACTCAATATGGTAGTCTGTTTAACATACCCAAGCACCCCATATACGCACAATCACATACATACACAAACATCAAACCACACCAATCAACACCAATCCACACACACACGAATTCAACCATGCATACACATGTACACGATCAGACACATACAACCATGCATACACACATACACAATAACACACACTTTATAACCTATCCTCTGCTTAATAACCGGATATATCAGAGCATCATAGGATGGAGAGCCAACATGATGGGAATTCTAACAACAGATAGGCGTATTGATAATGAATTTAAGTCTCATTCAAGGTACTTACTTTTTATTCGCACTATGAGACTATTTACACAGCATCATCACCATATGAAAAACATCTCTCAACTAACACCGTTAACATATATAGAAATGTACTTGCTTATCATCTGTATTCGACTGATTACTCACAGGAGTTCGACTGTGATTTTGAGATTGATTTTATGTATAAAAAGATGGAAAGCAATTAAAAAATAACTTACTTCGAGCTTGGAAGTTGTCAACAACTCGATATACTTTGAAACATTTTGATAATGAGCATTTCCATCTACAATGATGCCAATCCTTCTATAAACATTTCTAACTTTACCAAGCTTTACCAAATAAGATAGGTTATAGGCTGTTCACGGTAAAGTGAGCACTTTTGAGGCCCTAGTTACTTTTACTTTCAGACCATTTTCTTCACCTTCAAACCACCTTTTTAAACAAATATTGCAATATAAGTAATAAATAGTTCTACGACACTCTGAAGTTAAGATCTAAGCCTAAATTATAATATATTTATAGACTATTATTCCAAATGAGAAGGCTTTCAAAAGTGCTCACTTTTCGTGAACAGCCTATAGGCATACATTGGGAGAGTTAAGCACTCAACCATCAAAGGTAAGATATATGTAACCATACAACAAATAATGAATATTTATTATGACTAATTACACGCAATTACTAAGTACATAGCAATTCAAAAACCATACAGGTTAAACAGATTTTTAAAAATCATGTATGAAGTAAATTCATCAAAAGTGTCGACATAATGGATATCCAAATGCAAGTAGTACGTATGTAATGAGCTAAAACCAGCAACCAACCAACCGATGAAACACAACGAACGAGAATGGAATAAAACTATAGGTTTGAGAACTGGCACCTTGCTGCGTATTCCATAAAGAAAACTTGTAAGTACTATTTACTTATCGATTAACTAATGTGATTAATTCCAGTCTATCTACACATATTACCGTAACCAAAGTGAACTTCCGAATAATATATGTTTGATATTATGCATAATTTACATGCATATTATTTTGTAATGCACTACAAAAAATACTAAAAGAATATACCATTCAATTACCTATCTCACTCTGTCCACATCAGCTCCCTTTTCGAAACTATCACAAGTCATTAAGAAACAAAGAACTACCTACCCCCCCCCCACCCATCATTCCATCATCTATCACCATCTCTTGAAGGATAACAACAGACTCGCAGAAAATATTGAGGTGTGTGCTTTATCTAGGAAGGCTACACATTCACAAACTGCATAATAGATATATGTAATTTAATCATACCAATATATATATATTTAATTTTCACTCACTTTAGAAATGACACTATCAACACAAGCCTGGAGGAAATTGCTACTCTACATATCAATCCTCAATCCTAAATTCCCAATCCTCAATCCTTAATCTTCAATACTTAATCCTCAATGCTCAATCGTCAATCACCAATCTTCTATCCTGTATCCCCATCCCTCATTCCTCAAAAACATACATTATACCTTAACAAAAATGTCTTATGCTTAAAAAAATAATGTATTGTTGTTTTAAAAAAAACTGACATAGTTTATTTATTTTAAAAGAGGAAATAATTTTTTACAGTGAACCTTATTTCCCATACATCTACCATTCACACAAGAATGTTCAGAAATTCACATCGAAGCTAACTAAGATATAAAAACTTGCTTCAACTCCCATCGACACCAAGTTTTCGTATTAGATTAATTCGCATCGACAAAATTAAAAAAGTTATTCACTAAGATATTTTTATGTCAATCCTATAATTGATATTTGCATTCTATGCTTCAAATCACGACGAAGGTGATTAGGCATATACCATTGTACTAAATGTATGTTAATATTAATTTAATTTCGTATAAATAACACCAAAGTTATCATATAGTATCGTTATATATATATATATCACGTGCACATCTCTAGCAAATATCACAAGAGGCTAGATCTCTCAAACTGTAGACACGGGTACGGCCGAACAAGTTGCAAAGGATATGAAGGCGAAGACAACACTACTTCCAACATTGTCGCTAAAGGATGCATGCCGACGACAAGACATTAGTTCCCTACTGGCCGAACAGATCACAAACACATAATACAAGAGCCCTCCAGGGTAAACATACATCTCATGCAAATAGCATTTTTACCATTCGCGATACAGAACCTATCTAACAAGCTATCTCAATACAAGAAAACATACATAGATCTTTTTCAACACACACACATGTACTCATGCGCACACACACTCACACAGACTGAAGTAAATTCCTAAACATTGGTCACTTGATTTTACTCCTGTCTACCTAAACACATCTAACATTTACACTTACTAAACATAGTAACATACGAGGAAGAAAATATCATATTTTAAAAATATCCCAGGGTAATTGAACACATCAGAGATAGTGTGCATTAAAAATATACATATTTAAGTAAAAGCTTTTTAAAAACTTTATCGATATAGAGATCACATACAAGAAATAAACGATGTCGGAAGGACATAGGTTCGAACATTCTGCAAGCTCGTACCTATACACAACCAAGATAATCTGTTTAGTACAGAACATTTTCCATAAGAATTAGTTATGTTAGAGCTATCTCAACTCCTACAAACCAGTTACTTATAAAATTCATTTTAAAATCCATGTTATATGGCATTTGTTTGATCGATTCATATATTTTCCAGACATATATGTAATATTTTTTACACATCCCGATATGTCAATGCTTCATTTCTAGAAACGGAGATCTCGCACATATAAGAATATTATTGTTAATTAAATATGTCGTCCAGATTTTCCCCGATTCCCAATCATAATTTAATGTCATATCAAACAACTATACAGCCCAAACCTCCATATGCCCATCGAAAATTTTTTTAAATATCCCATATTATTTTGATGTAATATTATAGTCGCAATTAAAAAACGCACCTGAAATCCATTTGTAAATATTCTTCCAGACAAAGATATTCCAACTTGTAATATCCAAAATTTCTGAATGCTACCTACAATCCATTTCATTACATTATATCGGTTATACCAAAACACTTCCATTCATACAAACGAGGACAATAAAGTTATCATTTAAGCATTCCTATGAAATAGTCCAGCGAATTCCTCTGATAAACCATTTCATCATGTAATAGCAAAACACACACACCTAAACATCCAAATAATACCAACACCCATACAGTTCGCCATAGTCAGTTATCCAATCTTAACGAAATCTCATTCCAATAGACCATTTCACCGAGCAAGCAATTCAATTTTTTCCAGCAGAAAAAAAAACATTCTCGCCATCAATACTCACGAACCATATCATGCCACACCGTTCATTTAGACAGGTCATAACATTATCTAATAACAAACATACTACCATGCCATACTGTCAGAACATACCATTTACCCAACCAAATATTCCATATTCTGATCAGCCATACTATCACACCACACCATCGTATTGCAAAGACACATTACCAGTATAATTAACATACCATACAGACAATATATATATTAAACCTTGATCCATTCATTAAGACCACCAATCATTGAAAAAATGTTTAACTCATATTTGAGTTCATTTCATACTCACTGCTAAAACCAACATTCAAAACATCTATTTCTACATGTTATGCCAAACAAATAGTCTAACTTGTAATATCTCAAATACCTGAACAGAACATAATAACACTCAATGTCAATAATCTATTCCACTACACCATATCGGTTATACCTTCCACGACAACGAAACAACCATGTAAACATTTCTATGTAATATTCTAGCGAATCACTTACATAAACACCTTACCATCAGTACTATATCATCATCATATAGTAAAATCATGTCATCAGCACATTCTCATCATATATCATCATATCATCATTATCATACCCTCTTTTCATCATCACATAATCATCATGCAGACTTATAATTTATCTTCAGTCAGATAAGAACTCAAACAACCAATATAGTGTCACAGATATTGTTAATGAATGTGGATAACATTTCCAATTTTTTCATTGACTTATACCCTTCCTTTAGTCACAGATTATTCTTTACTGCAAAAATAATTTCATCAAAAAGACTTCTATGTCTCTTCTTTTAATTACCATTTAAATTGCCAGATAATCCCATCTCAACAGCTACACAAAACACATATATACATTTATTTAATAGTCTTATATCATCAGAGTATACATTTGTTTTGTATATATTGTCTTTGCATACAACATGAAGGAGAAAAATGTATATTTGATGATAAAATGAATAAAAACAATAGTCTTCCATACATGTTGTCATTATTTCACACATTTGTCAAAAAATACATACACTCAAACATATTCTCCATTCAACAAAAGCATTTACATTTTACTCTAATTTTTTAAAACATTTCCTGCTGTGACCACTCAAGGTAGCCCTATTCGAATATACAATATTGCAATTGACACCTGTATAGGTCTTGCAACTAATGGCAAATGGACTGTTACTATCTTCATGTTGCCTGGCGCTAAACCTAGTCGCGAATGTCTTGCTGCAATACTTGCTCTCGCTTCCCGATGATCGACAAACAGTACCTTTACACTTCTTATTGTGTCTATTTAGGATGTCACTACGAGTACACACAGCATCGCAATTATCACAGATGAATGGCTGGTATGCTGGACTGAACAACAATGACTACATTCATGTCGACGTGCATGACAACTTGTAGTAAAAGTATTTCCACAATAACAACATTATTTCTGTAATGCTTCTTGTGACTCTTCAGAGACCCTTCCCATCTGCTGTGTTACAGATGATAGTTTTCAACCATTGTTACCGTCTTCATATTACAAAAGCCTACACTATCAGTAGATGATTCTACTCATGACAATCTGGCTTCCATCACAACCGTCAAAGAATTGAAAACATTCCCACAGGACACATGCTTATATACTCTTCTCACATCAGAACAATTGGTTTATGTGGCACTGGAACTCAATCAGAGAAAGAGTGCTCTTACTCGATCAACATACGAACTGCGAATAACACCATGTCAACAATCTCAATATCTGTTATAAAAACATTTGGTAGGTGTGGAATTCGAACCCATGCACCCATACAAGGAACCAGAGTTTAAATCTGGCATCTTAGACCACTCGACCAACCCGATTTTTACAGAAAGTGTTTTATTATAATGAAAAGTATTAACGTTTTCCTTGGTTGACATAGGATGAGATCTTAGGATGTTAACCAAATGTTAGAAATCTACAGTATAAAACAAAAAGAAACATAGCTTTAAGCAGAAATTTAATTTTGCAAAAAAAAAAATTAAGACTTTCGCGATTGGAGCTCACTAAGAAAATCCAATGACACCTGTACCCAGAAAAGAACACATTATATTTATACTGTTATCTTATAGATTATTATATATATTTATATATAGTTAAACATAAGATAGGATAGAGGATAGAGAAAATATGATAGATGATTGAGGATAGAAAATAGAGAATAGAAGATTGAGTACCGAGAATCGAGGATTTAGTACCGAGGATAGATGATTGAGTACCGAGGATTGAGGATAAAGGATTTATGACAGAGGATCGAGGATTTAGTACCGAGGATCGATGATTGAGTACCGAGGATTGAGGATAAAGGATTTATGACAGAGGATAGAGGATTGAGAATATAGGATAGAGGACAGAGTTTTGAGGATTGAGGATCGAAGATAGAGGATTGAGGATTGATATGTAAAATAGTAATATCATGCAGCATTGTGTTAAAGGTCTCATTTCAAAAGTGTAAGAAATTTAAAAAAAAATTTAATATCGGCATATTTTAATTACATACATCTGTTATGCACTTTGTGGTTGTGTAGCCTTCCCAGATAAAGCACTCACCTGTATATTTTCCACGAGTCTGTTGTTCTTCTCCACAGATGATGTGAATTGCCACGTCCGACTACACCACAATCAAAAATAAACATAACAATAACAGACAAAAATCGTGCCACCCAAAAAATTAAATAAGTCCAAAGGACATAAAAAACCTGGAAGCAAACATGTAATATTAGGCAGTAGAGAGATGTCACGGACAAAAAAATGAATAGTTAATTAATCAGCCAAAGCATTACCTTAATGGTGGTTAATTAAAACCAGGGCATTCTTGCCACAAATTAAATATATAAAAACCAGATGGAAACTTGATTTGAAATAATGACATGCGGTTGTGTGTGGCAGCGATTACTCAATATAATTTTTTCCCTCTCTTTTATATCTTTTCATATAACATGGCCCAAAACAGAATAAAACATAAGCTGCTATTTTCCTTACATTGTAGTATGGGGAAAAACTTATTGAATCCCCGAAAAGAAAAATTAAGAAACACATTAGTAGTGTTATTATTATAATCACATCAGGCTTTAAGGCTATACATGGGAAAATCAGACAGAGCATCACCTGATATTTTAACATTATCCTTGCGTGGGCAAATATCACATTAAGTATAAAATCACACATGCTGACAAAATAAACAGATTATTATTATAGCTTGAATCCAACATATATATATATATATAATATATATATATATATATATATATATATATATATATATATATAACTAGAAATATGAACCAATTTCAGAAAATACAAGCATTTAAGTTTCAAGTAATGTGGAGGTGCATCCCTTACAGCACATTGTACTATTTGCATACATTAGTTATCATAACAATATGGTCGTGAAAAAATTGACAAAAGTGCAAATGAATATTTCCAGCGTATTTACATAAGAAGTTTGGTATAACAACAACAAATTATTTTTCAATCCTAGTATTCTTCATATTATTTGGAAAGAGAGTTTAGTGATTTTGGCAGAAAAAAAATCACACAAACTGAATACTTCTTAGTGACTTATCTGATATTTAGTGTGTAGGATGTTGAGAAGAGCGGTAGAATAGTATCCCCACTCAGAAACGTCCGCCTGGATGCAGCAGTCAGACGAAAACAGGAAACTTGTACAGCACTCAGGCGGAGAACAACTCTGGAACCACACCGGAAATTACGAGAGTTCGAGGGCAACTCGGCGAACGCTCACTCTGGAGAAATAAAAACACATGTACCCGAAAATAAATAACCTGAATAAGTGCACGAGCGAACGTTTAGGTAAAATTAAGGCTGTACTCACCAAGAGGGAAACACAATTATTCAGACATGATAATTTGGAGCACCAGTCTTCACGAGAAAAGAATTATAAAAGTTACCACACACAGAAAAACTTGGCCCTACTCTACATGATGCATGATGTGTTTTACGAAAAACACAAAAAAAAAAAATTTCCCTGCAAGGACCATCACGGCTGCAACCCAACGAAACACCACCATGGTGGCGACGAACAAAAAATAAAAATAATGTGAAGGTGGGGAGAAAATTTTGTTGTGGCTAGAAACAAACACGCCATGAAAAGGAAATTAGTCAACCAGGTAGTACTAAATTGGCCGCTACATGTCGCAGACGATTCACAAGAGCCAAAAGCAAAGCACTCACGCATGATTGAAACAAACATGCCAAGTGTGTGATTGCACTGACTCTGCCCACACAGCCACGCCAGAAACAAAGTGTGGAAGGGAGTAGGGATGGATGTGAAATACAATATCATGAAGACGATGCGGTGTACATTAGCTGGCATGAAAAACAACGGGATTAAAAGTCCGCCTGGTCCTTCATGTTCAAGAGTGAAACATTGGAAGTAGTAAATTTCTGAAGAGGATTAAAATTAAAATGTACAAGAAAACCCTCCAAACGCTAGAATATGTAAATAAGGTCTTTTATACGGCCAAATAAAGCAAACACCAAATCTATAAAATATTTGATATCACAATAACTTTAAGAAATATATGTCTATCTGACCACTAAGACTTGCATTACGAATTACATAACTCATAAATAATATAAACTGGGAATAAAACAAACATTAACTGGACAAATAACTATATGAATCTCAAATAAATATAATGAGAATAGAGTAATTAATAACCAGAATAATTAAAGTAATCAAACTCATGAGACAATTAATAATTAAAATTCTCGCAATCATGCAAATGACTGAAAAGGGAGTAATAATCACAAAACAGATAAGAATCAAGTTAGTTATCAGGGATCTGAGTAATTATAAAATTTGTCATATCAATAACTCATCCGAATATTAAAGCGTAAGTTTCCAAACTAGACATAAAAAATACCACTGACAACATAATAAACTTCATCTAGCATATATTAAAACTGTCATGAAAAACTATAAAAGCTAGGTGATGCATAAAGAAAATTGGTATGAAGCATTTAAAAACAGAAGTGATGCAAAAAAATTAAAGAGTCGTGCCTAGAATGGCACATATGGTAGACTGATGAAGTGATGGGTGGTAGGTAGTTATTTCTTTGTTGATGATTTTTGACAGTTTGGTAGAGAAGAGATGATGTAGACAGAGTGAAATAGGTAATGGAATGGTATATTGTTTAAGCATTTGTTGTGTAGTGCATTACAAGATGATATGCATATAAATTTGTGCATAATATCAATTATATATTTGTCGGAAGTTAATTTTGGTTATATTATAGTGTAATTAGAGTAAAATTAATCACATTAGTTAATCAATATGTAAATAGTACTTATAAGTGTTCTTGATGGAATAAGAAACATGGTTCAAGTTTTTAAACAGATAGTTGTATTCCATTCTAATTAGTAGTTTTTCATTGGTTTTTGGGTAGTTGGTTTTAGCTCATTATATACATATATACTACTTGAATTTGGATACTCATTATGTCACTTGTTTTGGTTAATTGACTTTATACACATTTAATAACATGTCTGCTTAGACTGTATGGTTCTTGGATTGCCAGGTACATAGTAATTGTGTGTAAATAGTCTCGTTAAATATTCATTATTTGTTGTCTGGCTACATATGTTTTACTCCTGATAGATGAGTGCTCAACTCTCCCGATGTAAGCGTAACTTATTATATTTGGTAAAGTTTGGTAAAGATGGAAAGTTTTTATGGAATGATTGGCATAATTGAAGATGGAAATGTACATTCTCACTATGAGTTTTAAAGTATATCGCCTTGTTGACGACTTCCAAGCTCGAACTAAGTTATTTTTCAATTACTTCCCACGCTTTTATACATAAAATCAATCCAAAATGACAGTTGAACTCCTGTGAGAAATCCGTCGAATGCAAATGATATACAAGTACCCTTCTGTATATGGTAATGGTGTTAGTTGAGAGCTGTTTTTCCTATGGTTGTTATGCTGTGTAAATAGTATCATTTTTCAAATAAAAAGTAAGTACCTTGAATGGGACTTTAATTCAGTATCAATTCGCCTATCTGTTGTTAAAGTTCCCATCCTGTTGGCTCTCCATCCTATGATGCTCTGATATCTCTGGCCATTAAGCAGGGGGTAGGTGAAAGTGTGTGTGTGGGATCGTGTATGCATGTACACATGTTGGTTTGTATGTGTGATCATGTATGTGTGTATGCATGTTTTTATATGTGCACATGTATGTGCAGTTTGGTATGAATTGGTATGAATTGGTGATTGTGTATGTATGTGTGTCATAATGGGTGTGCTTGGGTATGTCATACAGTCTACCGTATTGAATTATAGCAACATCAAGCCAAAACATATAAACAATTAAATTATTTAAGTATTAGAAAAAAAGCTTACTTTTCAAAATGGTTAAACTCCGAAAAACCATAAAACTCCAAGATAATGTTAAGGTTCGAGAGAATAGGCTTTTATAAAATATTAAAGTGTATGACTGTTTAATCTGTAGAAAGAATAAAGTGTAGAATATATTAAATATTAAAAAATGTAAGATTTAGAATTTTAGGAAAGAAAATAAACAACATTTTATCAACTCTGTCCACGGCTTGATCTCTGTGCCAATACAATCACTGTTAATTATAGATCCTGACCTGTCGGCTCTCTGAGCCATGGTGACACCAACTGAGATTATTGGTAAGCCTGCATGATGTATGGCTATAGGCGAAAAATGTGTGTTTTGCTATTACATGATGAAATATTTTATGAGAATAATTTGTTAGAAATTTACTGTCTGTGGATACTGGAACGTGATGAAGCCACACACACGAATTGTATACTGTTAGAGCTCATTGACCTGACAGGAATACAGCACGAAGTGTTCTTGCTTGAAAATATCTTAGGACAACATGTTTATGATAAGGCTTCAGTCATTAGCTATTATTCATAGGGAGCAGAAGTATATCTCTCTTTAAGTATATTCTGCATATTTGATAAGTGTATTAATAATATTAATAATTACAATATTAATAATTACAAATTTTAAACCAACTGAAAAAGTATATGACAGTTGATGTTTTGTTATCTTGCTGAGAGGACATATTACTTTGATGATTGTTTAGTAGTTAATTATGCATCTGTGGATGCGCATATGTAGAAAATATTCATTGTATGTTTATGAAAGTATGGACTTGTACAATCACATAATATACACTAATACATCATTATCGGATTACACCATACAACTGCAACCCCCCATCCCCCACATTTCTCGACCTTCAACAGTTGACATCAAACATCTAACACGTCAGTTGAGCAGTAAACACCGATCAGGTAATACAATATGTAACGAGCATAAGTGAATGAATAAGAATGCATTTCCCAGAATTTTTTGAAGTGTGTTGCCTGGGAATAGATCTCGCTATTTCATAAATAACAACACATTATTGCATTAATTGTTCTAAGCAGTACTACAAGCCAAAAATTAATTTTTCATAACTTTTAAATAACAATTATAATAATAGGTGTTTTGTCGAAGAATTGAAATCGGTAATCCAAAATTAATATTACATTAATTGCTTTTAGCAGGAATACATAGAAAAAAAGGGATTTTTTGTTACATTCAGATATAAAATGGAATTATTTGATATGACCGCGGCTCGAACTCGATAATCCAAAAATTACATTACATCCATTTACCCTATGATGTTACCAAAACAAAAATTAATTTTGATAAAATAAGAAATGAAATAATATTAGTTGTTCTGAATGAGACTGGACCCATATTAAAAATGAATATTTCCTTAAGTATCCCTAGCAGCTAACCAACTCACAAATAAAAGTTGGTAAAATACAGAAATAAAATATTAAGGCATGCCCTGAGCAAGAATCGAACACGAACCCAAAATTAACAATATGTGTATTATCCCTAGCAGCTATGCAATTCACAAATATAATTTGGTTTAATTCGGAAATAAAATGATAGTATGTACCCTGAGCGAGAATCGAACATAATCCGAAATTTAGATTCAATTAAGTATATCTAGTAGCTATCCAGCTCACAAATAAAATTTGGTTAAATTAGAAAATAAAATAATTTTTACTTGGTATGTATGTATTTGATGAGAATGCACTTGTTATGTATGCACATGGTAAGTATGTACTTGGTAATCATGCACTTGGTGAGTTTATGACTATGTTTATAAAAGGATATAATTAATATATTTCAGCCTATCACTCTTACGTACAATTGGGATGATGTGTATATATTATGAATTTGATCACTATAGCATCAACTGTTCAGGAGTTAGTCATAGGAGAGGAGAGTGGTGAGTCTGTAGCCTTGCTTCAGGTACCCACTTTAATCCAGAACTTTGCTGCTCACTCTACTTACACATTTTTTTATTCCATTTCGAATATATCTGAGGTATTAACGTTAGATGAAACATTCTGTATATCTATGTGCTGCATACATATGAACTGATAGGTACAACTGAAGTAGCCATTATAATGAATGGGAAGTGATGTTTTTTTAATGTTAGTTTACAGCACCAATATTAGACTAGAATAGGAATGTAAAACTCCTTGAAGAAACCACACTTCTTCATTATGGAAGGATCGAACCACCTGTGACCTATTGAACTTCTTTTGGCAATTCAGTTTTAATTGACTAGGAAATTCGCCAGTAAAACCATATTCCACAGGCAAAATCTTTGTATAGATATCGGCTTCAAAGTTTTCACACATTAAACTATAGGGTTTGTCTGTAATTTCCAGTGATTGAGTGCCGCACGTCTGGAAGGTTGTTGGCCAGTTAAATGTGCTTCAGAGACAGTCATATAACTTGGAACCCAGATGAAATACATCTATTCCTTACTATTAGATCTATAAAATAGACGACTTACAGAATTTCATGCCCTTCATGTTCAAATCAATGATAACCATTGTAGTAAAATGGTTTCCAAACTGGCAGACTACTTGTAAATACCAAGCTAATATTTTAGTCTCGTATTTTTACAATTACTGTTTTTTAACGTATTTGCCTTATGCCAAGAGCAAATCTGGAGGTCGCGTGCATACAACTATCTTAAATATACACATGAAAAAGAAAAAAAAAATCATGGCTATTCCGCATTTGAACCAGGAACTTGATGGGCAGAAGACATCTTAAGCAATATCGGTCTGTGAGGCTGCATTTGTAAAAATGAAGCACCAAATTATGAGTGTTGTAAGAGAAGATAGATGGTAAAAACACTAGTTTCTTTTGAGAGTTGATCTTAACATATATTTAGCTAAAATAACATTTACACTTTTATAAATAATGTTTCGACATTTTAGGGCTGAACGCCTGAAAACATAAAATAATATCCCCTACAATATACCAAAAAGGAAAAAAAAAAAAAAAAAAAAAAAACGACAAAAGCATGAAACTCACGAATTTTAATGACGCGCTAACAGTTTGACTCATACAGTTATCTCAGATGATAACGTTATAGTTATTAAAATGTAACAGATGGCCATCTTTACTGACGTCAAAAGGTTTCAATCATTATTACTAACATGCAGGCGTTGCTGTGTAGAAAACCTGCTACGAGAACACTGGTGCTTGAAATACTAAGGGGAAAAATAATCTTGTAATTTTCTTCTATCTCTCTCTTAAGAATGATTGCTAAGTTGAATGTAGGTTGTATGAATACTAAGGTGTATAAACCATAATGGGAATTGAATTTTGATATCTGTTTGACAGCAGGCACATTCTCACGAAATAACTAAAAAAATTTTCTTAGGTAAATTGTTCAAAGGGTGTTTACAAAAAAATGTCGCTTAGCGTAGATTCCACTGCATTGTGTTTAATTTTTGTTGTATCTAACCATGCAAATCAAATATAATAATAGGAATAGAGATTCAACCCATTACATATCCCCAGTAGCAACATTTTGTTGTTGGCCTAGCATTGGGCCAACACTGGAAAAGGTAAGTTGGCCCAATGTCTGAAAGACACTCGGGGCAACGTTGGCCCAATGTGTATTTTTACGTTGACTGCCAACTGAAATATTATGATCAACCTACATTATTACGACAGTGAAAATGGACGATTTTCTGCATGCTTTCCTGAATCGTATTACTTTCAAACATATGCCATATCAATAAAAAAACCTAAATGCTGTTTGTTGGCTTTGCTTTGGTTTATCATGTGTATATTACAGATCACCAGTCTAATATGATGGAAACTGAACCACTTACTAATATTGGTGTTACGTTGGTTATTCGTAGTGTTTTTATCATTTACTTAATAATATACTTTTCTCTTTCAGAAAGTCGTTCAAACAGTTATTTTTCCGCGGTTAGCAATATTTTGCATAGATGTGGTATTGCATACGTAATGCTAACTAATAAAAATTCTGCTAAAGTTGGTTACCATAGCTTAAAAAGTTTTACCGAATAACAAAAAGTTTTAAAACATTTTCCCCTGTTATTACTCATCACATACCACTACACATTACGACCTGAAAAAATCCGTTGGAAAGTATCGGATTCTAACCCACGCTCCTTTAAATATCAGCCTGACATCTTATCCACTAGACTACAGTAACATTCCGTCTTCTAGACTACTGTAACTTGTTATGAATAGGGCAGAAATAGGCATGTATCTCATTCCAGTTCGGATATACAATGTTGGCCGAACATGCAAAACTCACGCCAATTACCAACTATGTCTACCAACGTGCTGCCAACAATCAGCAATTCATGACCATAAAAATATATTTGAAAAAAAAAAAAAAGTATTAAAATCCTAACTGGTTAGCAAACACGAACAATTATTGATACTTTTTTATCCCATACAAAATTTTAAGTATTATTGGCAATATGTTAGTTACATAACATTGGCTAAACCGGCCAATAAACTAAAGATGAAGTACTAATTATCCACTGTTCGGTCTGCAACAGTAACACAAGTACTTTTTATAAATCTAATGTAAAGATTTCTAAATTAGAGTGTACCTAATATTTATTATCCAAAAGTTAACATGCTTCTACAACATAACTGAGAGTTTTACATAGTTAACACAGCACACTTTATCTTATTCGAAGCACTCGAAGCATTTCCACATACATATCATGATTCCCTTTGTAATGCCAACGTTTTTTTCATGAAAATACTACAGGCATGTGTTACAGAAGATCATGTCGGCTACTTCATTAATTTCACAAACGAAACCATACCAACTGTCGTTTGTTACGTTCATTCAACTTGTGCTAGGATTACCGAACTAGCTTAACAATGCTCGATTCTTTTGAACCTTGTGGTTTGATTCTAGTCTTGGCATCTTGGGTATCCTTGGTGCCGTACCCTTACGTTCTCCTGTGCCCTGGAGATTGGTTTTTCCTTATCCTTATTGGATGTGTTTTTGGATGTTTCATTGTCTTTGAATAATGGTAGCACTACTCTCTGGCTCCAGTAATTTATGGACTTTTTCTAGTTCGTGGTTGCCATCTAGAGTTGCGGTGTTGACAAAAGTTCAATAAATGACATGTTGAACTGTTCACCGGAAGAGTCATCGGTATAACTTTTAGTTGATTCATTACTCTTGTTCGTTTATTAATGCGACATCTCCTCTCCTTCGCTGTATCATTAGGATGATCGGAGTCACTTACATTTTCAGCATTCGCAATATCTTCCTGTTGCATTTCAGTGACCGCAGAAGGAGCAGGTCTCGTCCGGGAATTTGTGTAGATCGAATGGATAAATTCCCGTCGTCCTGAATCCATTGACGATGTTTGGCGCAGACCTTGCTAAGAATAGGGCCTAATGTGAACCTAGTCAGCCTAAAGCCTTTTTTAAATATCATATGCTCATCATCCCAGCAACTTTCCAACGACTTGAAGATGGATTTGTTTAGCGGTTGAAGTTCGTGGGTTGTGTTACTCGGTATGCAGTAAAGTATTATCCCGCACTGGTCTGGTGTAGGCACAATGATCGTGTCAAGGTGACATGAGGCGCCATCGAAGATCAAAAGTGCTTTTCCGTCCACTTTGTACCGAGCAAAGTGTTTGAGCTAAAGAGTAAAGAGACTAGTCGTCATAGAGCCCTTACTGAATATACAAAACACGGTTCCAGCAGGCATTTCGTTTGATCATTTCGGTTTAAGTAGCTGTGCCATGAGAATAATCAAAGGAAGTATGGCTGTGCCGAGAGCATTGGCAGATGTCACTATTGTTACATATTTTGGGTGCTTCGGAGCCACAAAGTGAACCCTTTTCGCTCTTCTGCGAGCCAAAACATTCTGCTGATAGAGAATCGTTAGTCTCATACTTTTTCCATCGATGTCAGCTCTGGTCATTCCATTAAACCATTTTCTTGTAAAATCTTTCGAAGCTTTTGAAAATGATCATTAACTATGAATCGGTTCAGCTTCGAAGCTTGACCGGGACTCATACTGTGCACCTTTCTGTTTGCAATGTCAGGATGTCATTTGATGAAACAACGTGTCGGTAACCATTTCCTACACTGTAAAAAAAGTTTTAATTTTTACTGAGAAATTCTTTGTAATTTTACAAATTCTTGTACCAGTACAAAGAATTTTCTTGTAAAACTACTCGTTTCTAATACTACAATGTCCGTATATGTAATAGACCTTAGGAAATGTTTGTACTATACTGAGCCGTATCCACAAGCTTCGGTAAAATGGCGGACATTCTACAACGTAAAACCCTTTAAATCTGTTTGTGCAAAAACTATGGGTGGTATAAAGTGCAGCTGCGTGCAAAAAGAAATATATTGCAAGTATGAATAACGTAAAACACTTAAAACAACTCAAATAATCACAGTGAAACCTGGCCGTATTATTCAGTAACTGTTAATGTTCCCTCGCTACTCATAACTTTAAAATCGGCTCTCATTACCTCGTTGTAAAGAGCCATCCAAATCTCTTAACTCAACAACTAAACTCTTAAAAATAAATAAATATACCTATTCTTCTTAACGGTATACTACTGTATAATTTTGTATGCACTTGAACTTATATTTACAGAAAAAATAAGCGTTAGCGTGGTAAGTCAAGTTGGTATTGTGGTTTAAAGGTGCGGGCTAGTAATAAAAGGGGTGTGAGTTCCAACCTCTGTGTTGGCGAGGTGTAATTTGTTTGTAAATTATATTTTGAAATTTATTTTTAGTTGTTCTTTGTTACTAATTCATTACATTAGTTTTTTAGAAGAAAAAAGAGTAATTTTATGTATACTTCTCAGTAATGACATATTTTTAAAGAAAACTGTTTGTAGTATTACAAAGGATTTCCTTGGCAATAGGGTTTCCACAGATTTTTCTTGTAAAAGTACAACATTTTAGAGTGTAGTAGCGACGCCTTTACTGAGGTCAAAATGATGTGTTACGTTGTTCACTGTACAGTAATTGAATACGGTTCGTCCTAAGAGGCTATCAGTAAGAGGCATGGCGATATCACACATGCAGTAAATTCGTTCACGAAGTTCATGTCCTTCATTTACCGATAAGTAACTTTGCCTATCAAGTTTCCTGACAGTTGAACCGTCTTTCCAATTGTTACGCAATGTCCTTCTTCGAATGTGGAAGACAGAAACGGCCTTTTTAACAGTCAATGTCTCACTGTTGGTACTTTACATTGCTTCATGCAATTGCTCTTCCGTCCACTGAGCCCATTACGGTTTCACCTGCTGCTCTCCAGTCGCTGTAGCTTTCCGTGATGTCATATTCACCTGAACAGTAGAAAAACACATTGTTGCAAATGCTCCATCGTAGAGTTGTAGACCAATAAGGCCAACTGGCCTTGTTGGTCTACACCCGTCCATTTACACCTGTGCCTAATAGGAACACTTGCACTATGGTGCAATTTCGCTTCTATTTCCTAAAACACTACACTTTTAAAATTTTTAAATACCATTGGAGTATTTGAAAGAAGAAAGACAGAGCTACAAGAATATCTAGACTTCTTGTTTGTTTTCTGTAATATTAACATAGTTTGAAGCGAAATTCTCTCACCAGTTAATAACAACAGCCACGTCGCGTCACACCATGAACACTACTGGCACTCACCTAGTCGCTACTATAGGAAATAGCGGACTCTTGTTTTGTGGTTTCACCACAAGATGGCAGTTTCCTACAAGAGCATGCCACTAGATTTCACTCCACGCTGGGGGATTTTCTAAAATAACCATATAGCCTTATTGGTGTACATGGCCTTCTTTGGTCCAGGTACCTTATAAGTTAAACATGCGGAGTAACATTTTTCAAATAATACACGTGAAAATATTTACAAAACAAAATATAGGTTTAAATGTTATGCTTAAGTCTCTAAAATAACAGTTGTCACTTATTGGATGTCAGATCGTAGTCTACTAAATTACCTACGAGTTCTTGTAAGGCAGTTTGCATTCTTTCTTCCCAACGAATATGAATAGTGTGTTGATTGCGTCAGGGCATGGAAAATGGTCACTACAGGTTCCAAATTGTATCTAACTATTACAAAGAAAGACGAACATAGTACCGGGAGTCCAGAAGTGATTGGTATATGTGTTGTGGTGAAGCGAGTATGACGGAGCATCTCCTGATTGGCCAGATCTGATTACGGCGACTGAAGGCTGCTGCTAATAACGACATTACAACAATTGCATCACATCGATTTTAATCGCTTAATCTTATGTATGCTTATATTATTCTCGAATTAAACTTTCTACATAAGTAAACTATTGGACTTAATACCTAAATAATAACACTGATCAATATAAATACACAAGATTTCTAAAGTATTTTTCTTTACAAGATGTCTTTTCAGGTATATTTAATTTTGAGCACAATCTTCATAAATCAAACAATGTTAGTAAAAGAGTTTGAAAAAAAACTGTAACTTTTAAAGAATAAATTATCATCGACTTTCAAGGCCAAATCTTAGCCAAGCAGTAAAATTTCATCGCTTATTAAGTATTAAGTATCAATTATAATGCCAGAATATTTTTCTATGTTAAACGAGTTTATTTAAAACTTAATGCACTTTATTGGTTTAAACACAATGGACACTTCTCATGAAGTCTTCTAAAATATTCCGTATTTTCAATTTTATGTAAATATTTTTAGAAGAAACAAAGGAAGATACTTGATTTATAATTAGTTGAATATCAACTTTTATATAATATTTTTCGGTTCAATTTTATGATATTGAATAGTATCTGATTAATTTTCTATAAACCTGGTGTTAGACTTTCCGAAATTTTATTACGTAATCTTTGAACATTTCTTTAATGTTATGTGTTTTTTTCTCACAACATTGGTATGTTCCGTAAATTATATTTTTTATAGTTTTTATAGTCACAAAAGTTACTCTAAACGTACAGGTTACAAGAAAAAACTTGTTTTGCAAAATTATAAAATTGAATCAAAATTTATATAATATTAGGCATTGCAAGTGAAGGAAAAAAAACTATTTCCGTAATTATGCGACACGGAGAAAACTGTTTCGTAGGGGAGTTTTACTGCCAACTATTTTTGTAGTCAACTAGACAGTGAAAAAAAATTGTATTTTCGTCAGAGAAATTTATTGGCAACAACTGAATAGCTCTGAGTTCACTACAAAGAAATCTGGTATGCGTATACGGACAAAATATTTGGTATCCGCCTCAAACCATTTTTGTCTCCAGTGTTTAAGCCATAGTGACGGTCTTGTCTGAAAATGTCGGAGTGTGGGTTTTAACATCAAGGGCGAGGATATAAAGTGTAAGGGTCAGTGTCCAGTTGCGAGAACCTCGGCGCTGCGATGGTAGGTGGAACTAGAGCTTGCAGCCATGCCACCGTCGCGAGCGTTTCTCCGGAGACCGGGTAGGTGATACGGGAGTGGCGCAAGGCACTGGAGGCGATAAAGTCGGCGCCTGCGAGGCTGACAGCCGCCACCCGAACAGCACCATCCACAGGTACTTGTTTCATGGCTGAGTGCTCCGAGACTGCCGCCTTGCCTCCGTCTCCTTCTCCAGCAGACAACGGGCTTCCATTTGGACGTGGATGCTCGCCTCACACGCCGGCCCACTCTCCACACATTCACTTCAAATATAAACCTATTTATTTCATTCGTCAGATTATCAACAGAGACTTCTTCCACGTTGAAAACCTGTGTTAGTGGGATCACAAAATATTTTGTGAAAACACACGATCGTAGCAGCATTTACGTGCGGTTACCTTTTCAGTTCTGCCATACTTTTTTAATCTACAAAATTAGGGTTCTATTTTGCGATTAGAAATTTGCAAAAAATTATAGCGCCCCAGACAGCTATACAGCCAAACTATTTTCTATCTCCTTCAAAAATATGTTAGTGCCATGTAGAATCTGTACAAACCACTAAAACTGAAACATTCTAAGTTATTGTGTATTGAGGGTCACAAGTTTATGGATTTTATGTGTGTGTATGTGTATATATGTATACCTTATAATAGAGTTGCCAGCGCTTATTTTTCCGTATCTATGGATTCTGCACACAATATTACCCATCTAACCAAACGTCCCCTCTGCTGTAAAACAACTGTCTCTCATATAGGCAAGTCTCGTGCCGTATACATACATGTTGCCGCTTCTCGTCTGTTAGCTGAACATTCGACGCCGTAGTCAGCGTGCACCAATCAGTGGCGTGAAATTAAATAATCGCTACAAAACAGCACATGCGCATTAGTTTCATTTCGTCAGTACATACCCTTCTTAGCCATATGGTCTTTCCAGGGTTTACACTTTCATCTCCAGTTGGTGGGTTCATTCTGCAGTTCCATCGTCACCGGCGTCCTTGGACCAGTTACCCCCCCTCCCCCTTTTCACGCTCAACCGTCATTCTTGAGATTCCCGGCCCTTAAACAACGGATGCCAATTTCATCTGCTCAGGAACATTCTCTAGGCACCCGTGTTTGGATCTTGTGCACTAGTGCATCTACCCATCATAGCGAGTATTTAAACCACTACCAGCACGAGTCCATAGATCTGTCTAACCTCTGGGCGCCAGAGGGCAAAGGTTTGTCCAAGGACACAGGGGCCGTTTCCTCAAGATGCACCACTCCCTCCTCCGGCTAAGGAAATCTTTGCAGGAAAAGCGTGGTTGGCCCGTGATTCTCCTTCTTTTTCATTGTGGGTTCTCCACCGCAGTGGCCTACTACCCCAACTCGAGATGGTCCATTTACATATCTTTAATTTCTTCACATTGAGACCCAGCTCTTGGCCTCCACTGACCATAAAGGAGTCGACCAGCCCACCACCTGACGTCTTTGCCATGATTGCCCACGACGATGATTTTTCAGGGAGGCAGATATACCCTTTAGTAAAACATGGCATAGGGAACGCCCGGGAGTTTCCCACACGTTTGCTGGTCTGACACACTGAGACCACCCAGCAGTACCACAAGGAGCTGCAGGTTCCCTTTAGCTGGCAAATGCTATGAATTGCGCAAAACCAGCCCTTTCCCTAGCTTATTTTCCTGCTGACCATATGATACCAGGAGTGACAATACTCCCGACACGATTCTTGGTCAGCAGTACTCATCACGCTTCTGGAATGTTACTCTCAGGCAGAGAGGGGAAGCCCCTAATCTGAACAGATTAATTATTTTAAGAAATGTAAAAAATGTATACGTTATTAGTAGTATGCTTTGGTTGGCGGATCCCTGGATAGCAATCCGGAATCCGGCCCCCATCTCGGGTCCCACAATTTTGGAATTTTTCCTTACAAAAATGCCTTGTATTTACCCAAAAATTACTTCAGAAATCGATAATTTTTCCCAAAAATAATATTTTTCCTTAGAAAAATTTCCTGCAAAAAAGGACTCCCCTAGAAATGTTATATTTTTCCCCCTTAAGATTTCCAATTTTCCACTCAAAATCGCATGTTTTACTCCAAAAACCGGTCATTTTCGTCTTTAAATCAGTTTTTTCCTTAAATATTCCCCAAAACTTACCTCCCCCCCCCCCCCCAAAAAAAACCCAGTAAATTTATAAAAACTTTGTTGTTAAAAAAATTCTAAAAATGTGTATACCTTAAATAAACGCACCTATATACCTCGCATTGTTATTGATCTTCCTAGAAAAAACCTCCATCTGTCAAAGTTTAAGAAAATATCTGTGAATGCTCGGCAAGAGAAGTGTTAGCATGTCTGCATCTACGCAGTGTCAGGTATACGTTGTTCACGGTAAAGAGAGCACTTTTTAAGGCCCTTCAAAATTTTTCATTTCATCCAATTTCCATATTCCTGACGCTTTTTAATATAAACATTGCAATATGGCCAATAAACACAGTGTATACATTTCACCACCCTCAAAATTAAAATGCCTGAGGCTGCAATAAGATATATTTATTAGTGGTTAATGCATGTTGGGAAGGCCTTTAAAAGTGCTCACTTTACCGTGAACAGCCTATAACTGGAGTCTACATGCACGTGGGAATAGCTGTGATAGTATTTCTCACATCTACACCTGCACGGTGTTGGATAGCATAAGTCAGTACAAAACAGTGTTAGCAGGTCTGCACCTGCATGGTGTCAGATGTTCTAAGCCAGGGAAGTCTCACTTAGTCTTTCATAGGCCCTATTATGCAGGGACTATTTCCATTGTATCACTCCGAGCCTCCCCACAACTCGGCGAGGAGATATAATGGCCGAAGCATCATCAAATCTCTCGAAAAAAAGTTTTTGCTCTTATAACCTTATAATGGGATGTATATATAATAAAGGCGAAATGTAAAGTTTAGAGGAATTATTCTGGAGTTGATATGAAATTAGATTTAATTCGTAAATAATAATTTTGGTCAGCCCTGGAAGGACTCTACCAAACAAGTTGAATTAACTTCTGACCGACTCGTGAGCCACTAACTTATCATCGCTGCACTGTCCGAAAATAGATTTCTTAAATGTGAAAATATATGTCGTCCTCGTGTTATCATTCGCTCAGTTTGAACTCATAGTGACAATTAAAGCATACAACTAACTCTTGTCAGACCAACCACTCACAAGACTGACCCTGTGACACCTTACACTTTGACTCATGACCCATTGACGTGCTGATTTCGTTGCTATGTGCGGTGCCTGCAGTGCTAAGTGCGGTGCCTACGGTGCTAAGTGCGGTGGTAAGTGAGATAGCTGTGGTGATTGCGGAAAGATTGCGAAAGATTTCGTACAGATTGCAAAAAGATTGTGAAATATTGCGAACACTTTGCAATAAAAAATCCTAGAACTACAGCAGTCCATCACAATGCTTCGCCATTGGTCGATGCACAACATGGACTTTGTTAGTTATATTGAATTTAGAAAAAATGTATACCCTATGTTGAACGGGGAATATTTCCTACTCCCATGTAATGTAATACTAGCAGTTGTATATTTTTCCACTGGTGTAGGATTGGAATAATTTTGACCTCAGCAGGACTCAGAATTTTTTTTCATGTTGTGTAAGTCTTAGAAAAAAATTTGGCATTGCATAGGAATTTGAATATTTTTCACCTCGTATAAGACTCTGGATATTTTCCATTTCATCACCTTTATTCTACCTGCTCAAGAACATCAGTCCGACATAGGATCGTCGCTGGAAATGATGCAGTAAGTAGCTATGGTTTCGTCGAGGCAGAGATTGCATTCAATGGATATTAAAACACTTATGCAACAGAGAATGATAGTGATGCCAGAGATGTATGTGATTACTTGGTAGGCATTCACGAGAACATTGTTGGATAGTTAACAGAACAAGTAGAGAAATGTGGTGCAGTTAAATTTAACATTGTGCTGGAGAGTACTTACGGAAAGACAGAGACCCATCAAGACCAGACATATGCAAGTGCTTTTGAGAAAAAATGTGCCAGTATACAATACTGTTGATATTGAACATTCAGTGTCACAGGTTTTGAGAAGCTCTGTAATGAAGAAAGAGAGTATGCCGAGAAAGGATCTGGATGTATGCTCATCTCTGTCAACCATCTCCAAATTTGGATCAACAAACTAGATCCTCTAAGACGCTCGTCATAGATAGATTTTCCATCTTCCATCAACGCTAAGAAAGCAGTAATCAAACCAAAAAATTAAAACCAGATGTGTTTTAAATGGGTAGTACTGGCCAAGTTCGTAGAAGGTACTAAAATTCAACATGTAGACAAATGAAACAGCGATTTTGAAGATAGCAACTACTTTTCAGACATCACTTTTCCAACACTAGTGAGTCAGAACAAATTGTTCGAGAAGAAGAACCAAGGGACAACTGTCAATATTGACTCCATTGGTGAAAACGAAAATATTTTTCCTCCGAGTGACCAGTGAAAAATGTAATGATTATAAATATTTGCTGTTTTCGTCAGACAAAGGAAAATACCACTACTGACATATTTCTAATTTATATAGACAGGCACGACCACAGAAGACTACACATGAAAAATAATACATATTTGCAGGAGATATCTGATGCATTTCGCCGATCAGCTATGAGTGTCTCAGCTAAAAGGTGAACAGTGTCTGGCTGAATACAAAAAAATTTGCTCTGGAAATGCACCAATTCGAGCTGACGTGCCACAGCCTCAAAACAATGGGAGGCATCCTGTGATCTGCTCAGAAATATTCAGCACCAGTGTAAACTACTGATTCTGTTGTAGTCAGATTTCGAAGCCATTTTGGTACCGAATCAGACCTGCCAACCTGATCCTGGGAAGGCTTTCGCGATGACATGCCAAAAGCACGAAGCTTACAGATTCCGTATTTTCGTACATGTAGACAATAACATCATTCCTGCAACACTAACATCGAAACTGCCACATTAAACATTAATCTACACAGGGATGGATTCGCCGATGATTTTTTATTGAGAAGATCGTTGAGATTGGCAAGAAAGTGAAGCCAATCTACGAGACTTCGCTGAAGATGCTACCACTAATTCTAGCACAATATTAATCTCATCTCCAGGCATCTATATGCTGCCACTGTGATGGTAGCTTCTGCAAAGATAATGTGAAGATACAGGGCCACTGGCACTTTAATGGTAAGAATATTGGAGCAGTTTGTCACAAATGCAATTTGCTCAGAAGACAACAAAAGAGACTTCCTGTATTTTTCATAACCTGGCTAACGATGACAATTTCATTTCCAGAGAACTGGTATCTGACAACAAGGACATCACCATTATACCACATAATGAAGAGGAGATAATTACTTTCGGAAAATCGCTTGGAGAGAATTTCAGCATTTAATTTATTTACAGTTTCCAGTTCACGGCCAGCAGCTGGTCACCCCAGCCTGGAACCTACCAACAAACAAGCTCAACCTTACAACTAAATTCTTCAGTACTGATGAGCTGGCCCTAATGACAAGGATGGGAATCATCTCGTATGGTTATATCGACAGCATCGAGGGACTGGATGAGACAGAGCTACTATTAAAGGAGATGTCTTATAATAGGCTGACAGATGCGAACATCAGTGATGCCGATACGCTATTGCTCAGCAAGAATGGAAAAAGTTTGACTGCAAAAACTTGAAGCAGCACTCTAAAATCTACAAGAAAATGTATGTACTGCTACTCGCTGATGTATTTGGAAACTTCTGCGACCTTTGCTAGACACATATGGACTGGACTGTGCTGATTACATAAGTTTACCTGGCTATGCATTTGATGCGATGCTGAAGGCTACTGCTGTGAAACTCTAACTTATGACCGATTATGACATGTACGTGTTTCTCAAGAATGGCATAACAAGTGGTGTGGCTCAGTGTGTGAAGAGATACTGTGTTGTGAACAACATGTATGATGGCAAGAACTATGTCTCTTATGAGCCGGCATAATACCTTATGTACATGGACGGTACTAATTTTTACTGCTGGGCGATGAATTTGCCTCTACCTATAAGACATTAAAATGGGCCAGTACCGACGTTGACATTATGAGCATACCTGACGATTCTTTTATGGAATACCTCATCGAATGTGACGTAAGTTACCTGCCTGAACTGCACCGTGAACATAAGGACTTGCCATTTCTAGCAATTAATAAATGTCTGCCAGAATCTAAGCAGAAGAAATTGATGACTACACTGACGAGCAAGAAAATTATATAGTTCACAATATCACATTCAAACAAGCCATCACCCATGAATGGAAAATTGAGGAGATTCACAGTGAGCTAGAGTTCGAGCAGTGTGCCTTGTTACATCCATACATCCAGTTGAATACCTCAAGACATGAATCAGTAGCAAAAATTTTTGAAAAAGACTATTTCAAGCTGGCAAAAAAAAAAACAGTATTTGGCAAGCTCATGGAAAACAATCATAAAATCATTTACTGAGCCTCGTCAGCAATGAGAAGCGACACAAGTATTGCTGTAGTATGGCACACTCCTCAATCTCCAGCACACTGTGATTCTTCTCAGTTTTCAGTCCATGGATGATGGCTTGTTTGTGTGTGACGTAGTGAGCTATATAATTTTTCTTGTTTGTCAGAGCAGTCATGAGATTCTTCTACATGGATTTTGGTGGGCATTCATTAATTGTCAGAAATGGCAAGTCCTTTTATTTACTGTGCAGTTCGGGTGGGTAACTTACATCACATTCGATGAGGTATCCTTCAGGATAAATGTCAGACATTCCCATTATGTCAAGGTTGGTACTGGCCCACTCTAAATATCTTATAGGTAGAGGCAAATTTATTGTCTAGCTGTACATATTGGTACCATACATGTACATAAGGTATTTCGCCGGCTCATAAGGGACATAGTTCTTGCCATCATACATGTTGTTCACAACACAGTGTCTCTTCACACACTGAGCCACACCACATGTTATGCCATTCTTGAGAAACACGTACATGTCATAATCGGTCATAAGTTAGAGTTTCACAGCAGTAGCCTTCAGCATCGCATCAAATGCATAGCCAGGTAAACTTATGTAATCAGCACAGTCCAGTCCATATGTGTCTAGCAAAGGTCGCAGAAGTTTCCAAATACATCAGCGAGTAGCAGTACATACATTTTCTTGTAGATTTTAGAGTGCTGCTTCAAGTTTTTGCAGTCAAACTTTTTCCATTCTTGCTGAGCAATAGCGTATCGGCATCACTGATGTTCGCATCTGTCAGCCTATTATAAGACATCTCCTTTAATAGTAGCTCTGTCTCATCCAGTCCCTCGATGCTGTCGATATAACCATACGAGATGATTCCCATCCTTGTCACTAGGGCCAACTCATCGGTACTGAAGAATTTAGTTGTAAGGTTGAGCTTGTTTGCTGGTAGGTTCCCTGCTAGGGTTGACCATCTGCTGGCCATGGAATGGAAACTAAATAAATTAAATGCTGAAATTCTCTCCAAGCTTTTCCCGAAAGTAATTGTCTCCTCTTCATTATGTGGTATAATGATGATGTCCTTGTTGTCATATACCAGTTCTCTGGAGACGAAATTTTCATTGTTAGCCAGGTTATGAAAAAATACCGGAAGTCTCTTTTGTTGTCTTCTGAACAAATTGCAGTTGTGACACGTTGCTCCAATATTCTTGCCATTAAAGTGGCAGTGGCCCTGTACCTTAACATTATCTTTGCAGAAGCTACCGCCACAGTGGCAGCATCTTGATGTCTGGAGATATAATGAATTTTGTGCTGGAGTTAGTGGTAGCATCTTCAGCGAAGTCTCGTAGATTGTCTTCACTTTCTTGTCGATCTCAACGATTTTCTCAATTTTTCTCAACAATTTTCTCTTCGGCGCATCCATCCCTGTGTAGATTATAGTTTAATGTGGCAGTTCCGACGTCAGTGTTGCAGGAATGATGTAATATTCTACATGTGAGTGCTTCTGGTATGTCATCGTGAAAGCTTTCCCAGGATCAGGTTGGTAGGTCTGAATCGGTACCAAAATAGCTCCGAAATTGAGTAGATCGCAATCAGTAGTTTACACTGGTGTTGAATATTTCTGAGCAGAACACTACAGCCCTCCAATTCTCTCCAGGCTGTCACACATCAGCTCGAACTGGTGGATATATCCAGAGCAAAATTTCTTGTATTCAACAAAACACTGTTCACCTTTTAGCCCAGACACTTATGGCCGATCGTCAAAATGCATCAGGTATGTCCTGCAAATATGAATTTTTTAATGTGTAGTCTCCTGGGATCCTACCAGTATTGATTAATTTTGAAATGTGGCAGTAGTGGGATGGATGAGCATCTATCCAGAAACTTTCTCGGCATACCCTCATTCTTCATTACAGAGCTTTTCACTATTTGTTACACGGCATGTTCAATATCATCAGGATAGTATACTGAGAAATTTTATGTCTTAAACCTCTTGCATCTGTCTGGTCTTCATGTGACTGTGGCTTTCCATAAGTACACTAAAGCACGATGTTAAATATGACTGCACCACCGGTCTCTATCGCTTCTGTTAACTGTCCAACAATGTTATTGCGAAGCCTACCAAGTCGTCACATATATCTTCGGCATGAACATCATTATATGCTACATAAGTTTTTAAATTTCAGTGGAATGCAGTCTCTGTCTCGACAAGAGCATGGCTACTAACTACACCAGGTCCAGCAACTACTTTTGGTCAGACTGATGCTCTCGAGCAGTATAGTTGAGCGCTATCTATTGACTGCACACATAGTTCCTGCAGAGCAAAGCCTACCATGGGAGACGTCCCTGACTATCTGACACCATGCAGGTGCAGACCTGCTAATACTGTTATGTACTGACTTATGCTATCCGACATCGTGCAGGTGCGTATGTGAGAAAATACTAACACAGTTGTTCCGACGTGCATGCAGACTCCAGTTACCTGACACTGTGTAGATGCAGACCTGCTATCACTGCTCTTGTCATGCATGCACAGATTTTTTTTCTTTGACAGATGGAGGTTTTTTCTAGGAAAGTTAATAATAATCTGAGGTATTGAGACACATTTATTTAAGTTTTTACAAATAGAAAAACTTTAATACTAAATATTTTATAGATTTTTTGGTTTCTTTAAACGAATAAAAGTAGATTTTTAGGGAAATTTGTAGGAACAAAGACTGATTCAAGGTGAAAATGACCGATTTTGGGGTAAAACATACGATATTAAGGGAAAAACGGGAAATCTTGAGGGGAAAATGGAAACTTTCTGGGGAATACTTTTTTGCAGCTGTGCAAAATGGAAACATTTTTTAGGGAAAAAAAATTACTTCGATAAAAAATCTATTTTGAAGTTGTTTTAGAACAAAAACAAACGATAAAAAAAAAAAAAAAAAAAAAAAACTAAGATGGCTAAACCCGAAATGGCGGCCGGATCCCGCATTCCTGTCCAGCGATCCACCTAACAAAACGTAATACTCTTATACGCCATTCCAAATATTTACTCAAATATATTAAGAAAACGAGAAATTTATTTTGTACAATGTTTATATTTCAGATTGTTCTATAATGGCAGAAAATATAATATAGCAAGAATTATATAAGGAAGTCTTTCAAGTACTTTTTGTATTAAATAAATTCAAAATTGTTAAAGAAATGTAAATAGCATTGAACTCCTGGATTATGTTTATTATATTTCTACTTAGATTACAGTTTCTAGCAGTCCACCTGTTAATGAATTATTATGGATTCTGATTTCCATATAGAATTCAAGGTGTAGTCTATTTCAATTCCATATAGAATTCAATACGTGTAGTAATCAATTTAACATTCTCATACAACGGTACTATTTTAACTTTCCCACTTTTCCTACAACACAACCAAGGTAATCCTGGATTGTGTTTACTCTAACAATGTTAAAGTTTACTAAACTTTAAAGAATAAAAGCAAGCTCAGTAAGTACGAGATGGAAAGAAATGTTACTGAAATATATAAAGGAATTCCCATTGAAATCACTAATTGCAACAGTAATATGAAATCAGCTGCGCCCCTTTCACTCACATTTTTGCATGTTCGCTTATTACAGGGAAATACGTCAAATATTCTATTCGGCGAAAGTATTCACTGAGACCAGACGATGCAAATTCGCGCAGGAAATGTGAGAAGCAGAGTCGCGGTAATGCAATTTGCTCCCCGACCCAGACACGCGAAGCTTTCCTGTGGCTTCAGTCTTCTGCGTTCTGGGCCAGCTATCCGCACTCGGCAGCCCTCAGATAATACATACATCTTGATGTGTGTGACTCGCTGCTTTAACAACGCTCGTCTTACTTGACAGTGTTTCAAACTGTTGCTCGAGATACAGGAAGGAATAAGTCGTCTAGATACTTGAGTCGTATTATAGTATTTTCATCGTTTAATTGGTACATTATTGGCAAACATGAACATGAACATACTGCTCCGAGAAGTAAGCCTTCTTTGCGTATTTTGATGCACACTGGCTTATGTTGGCGAGGGACCTAAGTTCGAGTATTGGATAACGAATGGGCGAGAAATTTATATTATTATTTGTGCTTGAATTTCTACCTACTACACGTACTCAAGTTACTTAAAAGGCACTGTGTCTAGAATCCAGTCGCAAGGCGCTACAATCGCAGTACGTCCTCGGTCAAAGATATTAACATAGGAGATATCAATCTAGTAACACCTTATTTATCTATGAAGGGGCCTCTTATATGCACGCCACGTTAGCAGGAACAGCCGAGTATAGGAAGGTATTTACGTATGCTTTGCGTTTCGTGTTAATTTTCTATTGGTCTTTGTACTCTTCAACGGAATGAACAACTATGAGATAGAATTTTTCTTGAGCAACTGCGTATTGTATTTAGTTCGGACAGACACTTCATGAATCGATAGAATAAGGTATTTCAAAAGTTCTTTATTTCTGTAGCCAGCCGCCATCGTTGGTCGTTTGACGAGTTCCCCGGATGTTCGATTTTTTAGTTTTGTTGTATTTCGAAGACTTTGCTGTCGTGTTGTTAAGGAAGTTCTGGTTGTTTTTTTAAAAAGATTTATTGTATTTCTAGCTCTACAATCTTAGATCCTAATTGGCTGCTGGTAGGTCGTCGTGTTTGTTTATGGTGCAAAGTTAATTTTCAAAGACCGCAGAACATTTCTTTGTTGAGTACTATTGATATATTTTTAAAACTAAATTACTTGCCCAAAAAACGACTTCATAAAGGCTTGTGAGTAGTCAAACACATGATTAATTTTAGAATAGCTTTCCTAGCGATTACGTACTATTTGAACCTGTAGCATTTCTAAAAGCCTATGCGTTTTTCATAGCGTTTGCGGCATTAATCGTGGACCACTTAATCATATCACTTAATAATTTGGATATTTTTGTGTCTGCTAGGACTCTCCACTCTTTATCACAACGCTGACTTAATACGTATACTCTATTATGTTTATCAGACAAACCATTCAATAAAAATAACTAATTGGGATTTATGGTAATGTGTTTCAGTAGGATAGTCAGATAAGGCATTTTATAAGGAAATATTATCAATTTTTCTATTAACTAAAACAAATAGTTAATTAGTGTCATCACTGAAACGCCCATATTTGCATGCAATTTCGCAACGGTAATTGATCTAAAATGAAGAATTATGATAAATTTGAAGGAACATATAGCATGCGTTCTGTTAATAATTTGTATTTTTACTGAATAATTAATATCTCTTTATTTAATACCGGAATGCAATCATTCTCAAATAACCAATTTGAAATAATTTGCCCTGGAAATACAAGTAGCATAATTAATAAACTACAAATGGAATTTGCAGTGTAAATCGCATATATTAATTTGCAAATATACAAGTTTTTCATATAATTGACAAATAATTGAGAAGCACAACGACACGAGTTTAATTAAAGTTGTATTTTTTGCGATATTAAACATCAAAATATTCTAAGCAAATAATGGTGTTGAAGGTTTAAAATTATTAAATATGTGTGTCTAAAGTTAACACAAATAATTTTAATATAGTTACATGGTCAGTGTGTGGTGTATAAGTTCTCATTTTCTTGAGCTTCTTTTAGTAAAGATTCATAAGACTTTTTGTTATTTAGTTAAACACATCGGGTTATTCTTAAACAATTCCGAAAGGACGGCTTTTAACGAAATTAACGTAAAATAACATGAGCTAGTATCATTAACAGTCATGTCTGACAGATTACTTGAATCTGGGTGTACTGTAACATCAGAGATATGGCGAGTATAGTTCATTTACAATTTATTATATGTGAGAGGTAGAAGGTGTGGCAAGCCCCACGTGAGGGTCTAATCTGTAATATTTGGGAGTAGTATGCAGATGTTCTTTTGTACTGGCCACTACATATGGATGGCAGTCTGAAAAGTGTACAATAAAAGGGGTTGCCAAACTTATATTAGCAGTTTATTATATTGTGTGTAGTGGAAGTGTGCATAAAAACAGTGGTAACCTTTCGTTTCTCCTGTAATATTTCCGACAAAATAATTTATTTTAGTAGTGCCGTCTTAGCATAAAATTGACATTTTATTACGCTTAACCTAGTCAAAATTTATCTTCTCAGCATGCACCTAGGGCCTGTACTGAGATGAAGTAGCGAGTCAACACTTAACAAAACTTACACACCCTCGTAGAACAGGAACAGCAGTTAGCGTACACTATTTGTGCACGTTTATTTCACAAGACACATTATATGAAAAATAATTTCATAATTGAAAATAATGATTCAACATTGGAATGACAGGGAAAAATACTGACATAATGTAGTTGACCACCAGCAGGATTAGTTTCTTACAGTACAGTTTTTATTCAAGTAAAACAATTATAATTAATTAAATTTCTGTTTCAAACTTATCAGCTGACTGGACTATACCTAAAAGAAAAATTCCTGTGGCAATTGAAAAAAGGTAAGAATCAAGTAATACTCCTCAAGTAAGTACAAGTGGTCGTAGCTAGCTTAATAAGGTCCCTTGTCACGGTAAATTAAGGTAAGAATCAAGTAAAACTCCTGAAGTAAGTACAAGTGGTCGTAGCTAGCTTAATAAGGTCCCTTGTCACGGTAAATTAAGGTAAGAATCAAGTAACACTCCTGAAGTAAGTACAAGTGGTCGTAGCTACCTTAATAAGGTCCCTTGTCACGGTAAAATTAAGGCCAAGTCTTAAACTTCGAAATAAGTTGCTGCAGATGTTCAAAAATATAATAAGATAAAAATAAAATATATTTCTCTTGTTAAACTTAGATTATTTTGTGTGCCTAGCTCCAGTGAGAAGGAACTCTGTCTCTAATTATCCGTAGGCAAAAAGGTCATTAGCTGGTGTCAAAACTTTAAACTTCAAAATGACGTCGCTGATAGGGAATAAATGTTCTAGAAGGAATGGCTGACGCTACGTGTCACACAAATTAAATATAAGTCTCCCTGGAGGTCTGTCGAGGAGAGAGGGAGAGAGCTTAGCTCTCTAGGCTGGAAGCCAATGGGAAGTCAGCAAATACCTAACACCCCCCCCCCCCCCTTTTTTTCGAACCACTTAGTACTTCCTAACTCCCAAACGACAAAAAAAACATAGAGTAAAATGGTTTCAGAAATGAATACCATGAAAAATAAGATAATATGGAAACATTCACAAATGCGAGACCCAAAAATTAAGAAAAATTATCAACATATAAAAAATGTGAGCTTGCTAAGATCCTATCCTTAAACAATGTCTTAGTTTCCACACACATGTAATAGAAAATTCCTAACCCAAATAAAAATATTAAAAAAAAGACATATATATATATATATAATTATTACAATGAAAATAATATGAAAAATAACATAGTTGACGAGGGCAGAAAATATTTACTAGTAGTGCAACATAAATAAAACATAATATATAAATCTGAAAAATAGGCATGAATTATCAAGATTTACTTCATACGAACGACGTACATTATACGAGGGTTACAGTACCTCACCGAAAATATTCGCATACACTGTCTTTAAAGTATATTTAACTAAAGTGTTTGACATATATGTTTGGGTCAGCTGCGGTGCTGTTCTAAAAATAGAACGGAGAACTCATAGTAAAACAATTAACATAACTTTACAGGTCTAAAAAGCGACCTCCTGAATATGCTTAGTGCCAAACAAATTGTCATTAGAGCTTTTAAAAGTACTCAAAAAATAACACAGTTACACTATAGTAAATCGACGAATAATTAAAAAATGATTGCCTACTGTTTAGTGAAAAATCAGTGTAACGAAATAAATATTTCTTTGTTTAACTTAATAGAAAATTAGCCCCTCCTTTGTTATAAGTAGTATATATATATATAACAATGTTGCTTTTTATGTATTCTTTATAAAAGCAGCTCAGTTTGTCAAAACTTGGACTTAAAAATAAATCGGGGAAAAAAAAAACACTTTCTATTTCGTTCTTGGAGAATATTTTAGAATTGGTTTTCTTGAAATCCTCATTATTTTATAAACCAGGGAGCTTGGAAGTCCAAAACATATTTCTAGCAATTCAGATGTAAAATACTCGTACTTCGGTTTCATTATGCATGCCAAAAATGCGTTTACACTGTTCCTGTTATATTAGAAAGGGAAACGGTTCCTTCAAATAAACGTAAGCAATCTGTAATACATTTTTTTTTTTTTAAGTTTTGTTCTATCTTGTGGTCACAGCCCTTAATTTTCCTTGAAAATTTTCCCTAAATTGTTTGCTTTTTTTTTTTTTTTTTTTTTTTTTTAATCATCGCTGATTTTCTATGGACTAGCTGTTTGAACATTTTCATTCTTCCTTCAGGAAATTTCCTTTTATTTAAAATTTTTCTTGGTTATTTTGTCATCTCTAAGGTAGGCGAGTCCTTAATAAGAACTTTAGCCGATAATTCAAGTACGGATATAATCCATAGATAATACAACCAATATAAACATATTCCCTCATGAAAAATTTAACTTGTGAAAAAAAGCAAGTTTTCGTGCCCAAATAACACGAAATCAAACATGTTTGTATAAAGCTTTGGTTGGCACCATTAGTCAGAATTCCTGTTAATGTCGAGGCTTATGTGACATTTTGAACATTTTGTTATTAAAGTTGCATGACTTAAAGTAGACATCGTGACACGAAAAAGTATTCAACATAACGTACGTACGAAAAGTTTAAAACTACTACCATCGTAGCTGGGGGAATACAATGATAGAATTGGTTTGCTGTAATTTGCAGCTGCTTGAAATGTGTTGTTAAACGTCTCATGCGCCTTCACCTTTACTGATCTGCAAACACAATTGAGAGAATGATCATTATATCATCTGCGTCGTTACGCCTTCCCCTCATTAGGCAGCGGAACGACGTCCTTATTATGCAGCCAACACGGTATCTGGAGCTACGCCAAGTGTGCAAGAAGAATATGGAAGATACTACTGCAAACAAGGCGGTTTAAGTAAGCTTGTAGAGAAAATATGAGTTATCAAAATTTTCTGTCACCTTTTCGTGTAGACAGTAAGATTAAATACGTAATTACCAACTTTGCCACATATTTGTGTTCCCAAACAGGCCAAAATTATCTCATAACTATTTTTATCGTATGTGAAGTTCAAAGGTAGCGAGTTCGAATACACGGTAAATACGTGCCTATAAAATCATTTATGTAAAAGATTCTTGGTTTTTAGAAGTTTTATTAGAATATATTTAAATGAATACTATCCTAAAATATATATTAATTATGTAATACAGTTATTCTTTTTGATGTTTTGAATGTTCAAGAGTCGAAAACCATTTGCTACATTTTCCGCATCGGCATGTTAGTGTATTTTGGTGGTGACATGAAATGAGAGCCTGGAAAAGTATTACAATGGCGAAAAATTGCTTTAATAAAACTGATAAAAGGAACTAAATTAAATTAAAATCTATATGTTTTTTCGAGCATTTATTATAAATAAATAAACAATAATAATAATTGATTAGAACACAACATATAATCAGAACGCCATGACAATATTTTCTTGGTAACTTTGTATGTGGTTCATTCGTATTTAATTTTTAACTTTGAGAAGAAATTTACAGTCAAAATAGATGAAAACCATTATTAAAAGTAAAAAAATTACCGGATTTGAAAGAAATTGCAAAAAATGGTACTATTGCGACTCCAAAACACACTTCAGATAAAACCAAAAGTTTTGTAAAATTAACTTTTTGAAACTTATATAAGCCTATAGTTTGTTAGAAGTTTCATATTTACGCTAAAAACAAGATGAATTTAGTTTTTTTAATGATTAGTTATTTTTACCAGTTTATTAGTGATGCGTTAGGAAGGCACAGATTATCCTCAAAACATCTATCTCTTGAACTACTTGTCTTACATATCGTATTCCTCCTCAGTATGTCGCTCCCTCTCGGCGATTGGTAGAGACAGAGCCGTCACTCCGTCCACCACTAAAGAAGGCTCGTAAGTAGAGCTGTAACTGCAACAAGAAATATTATTATTCCAGGCGTCGTCTTTGTAGCTCAGATCTCGTCTAAATTTTAAAATAGTCTGGTGTAGGTATCACCTAAAAATTGGTGCACGACTACAAGTTAACGAATATCTAAAGAGAAAGTGTTTACCATATCCCGCGCTATTGCTCTTCACTCGCTGGGGCAAGTAGTCAGTTAACAAGTAACTGAGATTCGAGCATGCATGAGAGGGCTGATTCAGAAATCAAGGCAACTATTATTTATCTACCGAAAATAACCGAACACAGGAAACGTACTATGCACAGTTGAAATGTGACACAACTTGGGGTATGGATGCAGGATTGTCGGCAAGGTACAAAGACAAACATGTCTGCTTGAAATCACCGTTTATTTGATATATTGTACTACAAACCTTATACACTCATGTGATCAGGTACGTATCGTACGTCTGAGAGCTGTTTATCATCTTTCAAAGTAGTCTCCGAGGTAGTCCACGGTTCGTTGACAGCGATGAGGCAGACATCGTCACAACATTCCGACGAGAGGTGGCGCAATTTGACGGATCTCATGCAGCCGATGGTATTTCCCGTCTTCTTCATGGCTGGAAACAAACCTTGGATAACCTCGGAACACCCCGTACACATACGATAAATGCCCATTCACACGAGTATATAAAGTTTGTACGAGAATATATCAATTAAACGGTGATTTCATGCAGCCGTGTTTGTCTTTGTTCCTTGCCGTGCATTCCGGCATTAAAACCTCATGTTGTGTCACTTTTCAAAAGTACAGGTCGTACACTTTTAACTGTATATAATATATTTCCTGTGTTGGATCATTTTCGGAAGATAAACAATAGTTTTCATAACTTTGGAATCAGCCTTCGTAGAACTTTGGAGACTAGTCTACAGGTTCACTTTTAACGCAAGTGGTTACCGGCATTTGTTGTGATTTTTATATGTTATTGCCCTTTAATAGCACTTACACTTTAATACCAGTAGCCTGATTAGGCGCCGCCGAGAGCTAAACTGCCCCAAACTTAGATCTAAATCTGGCACACACATCCTTGGTTTACCCGGGGCTAGAAGTCGGAAACTCGGAGTACAAACGCAACGCATTAGCGCCCTCGGCCATTGAAGATGCCTTACAGGCGATTCATGCTTGTTGTTGGGAGAACTATGGTATAACCATTCACGGTTTCGAGGCCACGGTGGCTGAGAGGTTAGCCTGCTCGCCTCCCACCAAGACGATCCGGGTTCAATCCCCGGCATGATCACTCCTGATTTTCGCATGTGGGAATCGTGCCAAATGATGCCGTTGGTAGGCAGGTTTTCTCGGAGATTTCCCCTTTCCCCTCGCCCTTACTTTCCGGCGCTGCTCCATACTCACCTCAATCATCTTCATCGGTTCTGAAGACCTCGATGTTAAGAACCGTCCAAATCTCTTCACTCTTATATTTGAAAAGTCACCCTAGGAGTAATATGTTAACCTGTTTTTTTTATATATATTGTATACCACAAGTATATAGAACTGATTAACTTAAAAAATTATTATATATTTGAATGAATAATACTTTACCATTGTATCTCTTATAACTTGTAAAATTTATTACGCATTCAATACGAACTAAAAACAGTGACAGCAACGTTGTTTTGGCAACGGCTAGTAAGAAATAGTTAATAATTAAAATACTGTTTAAACCAAATTTATTTGTATGCTTTTTGAAAATTAAACATTACCTATTGAAGTATCTAAATATTTAGATAGCCTCAATGGATACATATTTTATTGTTACAATTAAACATAACAGTGCAAAATATGGTGCATAGCCTGTAGTGACATAGCGTTTTTTTTCGACCGAGGAAGGAACTGTCCTTTGAGCGGTGCTTGTCGCTCTCTCTCTCTCTCTCTCTCTCTCTCTCTCTCTCTCTCTTTCTCTCTTTGCCTCTCTCTCATTCGGAAGCTAAATTTAAATGTTTTCAGTTCTAGAATATTTTATACTTATTACAGCAAAATAATGATTTTCGAATTTATAACTTACAACTGAAAATATATTTTAATTTTTGAGTACTTATAATATATTTAAATGTGAAGGTGGGATGGTTACAAATCCTAAGTTGGCAGAAGTGGCGAGCCATGACATGTCATGTTGCTTTTTGCCAAAAGAAGTGTTAATTTTTGTTCCTCCGAAAAATACTTCAAATTACTACATCAAGTTTGCACGTGTTGTGTGTTTTTTTTTTTTTTTTTTCCTAGGCAAGTTACGATGTTGTGATGAGTCTGTTTTTCCATGGCAGGAATAAATATACATTAACGCGTGTCGTGATCGCTGCGTGTGAATGTGAATGGTTGCATCGTAGCCATTACACTGGCACAACGTGTATGTGATTGCAAATACTGGACACGCGCGAAATTTATATGTTATAACCGTGAACTGCTTTTATGACAAAGTTAATTATTTCAAAGTCACTTCTATTCATCACAACATTGTACCTTTTCCCTAGGTGTTTGAAGCAGTTGTGTAACGTGCTTATGTTCCTGTGATGTGCATGTTTACCACAATCCCAACGAATCACTAAGCTCAGCCTGTAAATTTTAAATTAATAATTAAATAAACCTAGTAAAAACTAAGTACCTACGCAAATATAAATGAACTGAATAAAGATACGGCAGACCTTGTTGCGTCAATGTTCACCTCTATCTGTTAAGTTTGTCACCACTACGTACAGAAAATAAGCGACACGAGATTCGTGTTTAATTTACTGCCTTCTTCATTGGACTGGTTGCTCCTTCAATTTAATATTTATTCCAACTAAGCCCATCCTTATAACGAAATAACTCTAACTCATATTAATAACAAGGGGTTAAATACTACTCTACGTTCCACCACAGTTGTAACAGGGTTAAACACAGTCGCGGTAAAATATTAATGTGTATCATGCGTAATATACTATATCGTGTGTAACAAATGTGTTAACAATGTAGGTAAATTAATAACCGCAAGAACTATCGTCAATGCAGACATTTCTAAAAAGCCATAAAGCAGACCTAAATATCGTTATAGGCCTAAGAAGTAGGGATTGACCAGTTGACTGACACAGGGGATGGGGCATCGGAGAGCCGCATCCGGGCTGGCCGCCATGTTGTTATGTTGCCACCCGTCATCTTGGAAGTCAGTAACCATTGGCCATTTACCCATGACCTTTGACCCTTGACCCCTCACCTATGACCTTTGACATTTGTCTTCAAAAACAAAAAAAAATATCTAATTATTCCAAAAATTCCGAAAAAAAGCCAAAACATTTATAAAAAATATTTCTAAGAATTATTAAAAATTTATTTTAAATAATTTAAAAAATACGAAAAATTTGAAAAATCGTTTAAAAAATCATAAAAATTATTCTACAATTTTAGCCACCAGTTACCATTTTTCCTCAACACTTTCCCTTTTTCCGTAAAAATTTTCCCTTTTCCCTTAAAATTACTTTTTTTTTAATATCAAAGAATTCACGAAAAAATGTATAACAACTTATGTAAAAATTTATTGGAAAAAACTTACATTTCCAGAGGTATTCCCAGCACTACTAATTACTTACCTTTGTTCGACTCCCAGCAGAAGACTGATTCCCTCCCCCACTATACGTCAGCTATACACATTCTATCATACACCACCTTGCTGTATTTTTCGTTTGTCAATTGTTTCGAAGGCTGCCATGTTGGTAAGCGACCGCTATCTTGGCAGGTGTCCGCCATATTGGTAGGTACAGTGTGCAATATTGTTTTTTTCTTCGTCATTGGTTTTAGAGTTTGTCTCTCACATTCGTTCGACAATCATATTGGATTTCATATTTTTTCAACACTTAGGTAGTGCTAGCATATTAATTCAATCATCAGGAAGCAGCCATATTTGTTTATGTTTTTTTAAGTATAGGTGACTTTCAGTACCCTCCATATTCGTTTACTTTTTCAACACACATAGGTAGTCTCGATTATGTCACCTGCTATCGGTCTGTACTGAAAGGTAACACTGACATCCTACAAAGTACATAAACGGTCATATATATTACTTTTATTATATTATTTATGAATATGAGTATTTTAATTTAAAATAAATTTTATAGAAATAAATAGTCTTTTTATAAAACAAATAAAATGCAACATATTTTTTAAATCAAAATATATTCAGTAAAATACGACGTGAGAAAACATACATATACACATTGAAAATTTATTCTTTACACATTGTGTTAAGGCACTGTTACCCAGTGAGTCGTGACTTCCGCAGATAATCAGCATAATGCTTAAAACACTGTTTGCAGACATTAATTTTGTGCACTGCCGAAGTAATCTGCGATCGCACTATTCTTGAAAAGTTTTTTTATGTAACAATAATGTGAAATATTGTTATATTCGTTCTTCACTATCAAAAAATCGATATGTTCAGGTGTCTCGTTCTTAGTCACATGTGTTGGCACCACTTTTACCCTAGCATTCAGCAAGTACACATTTAGAGACACACCAGGTTTGTTGTTCTCAAAGACACTTATTTTCTGTAGAGGATTCGGAAAATCTAGTCCTCTAAAATCGAACTTTTCTTCCACCTCAATATTCCTCTACTCCACATACTGCGGATGCGATGACTTAACAAATCTAGCCAACACTGACCACTTAACACATTGTCTGTCATAGATGAGGGGATTGATTACGACATGTTTGTGTTTGACAAAGTCCTGAAGGTCAACATATGTCGACAGCTGTGAAGGTCCATACTCTTTATTACTTGAAGTAAACCCCTTGCACATATTCGTGTGCACCCTAGGCCCATCCATCCGTGAAATTGTACACCACACTTCGAACACGAATACTTTATTTGTGTTGAGCTCTTTGTACAGCCATGGCTCTCATTTCGATGGGCATTGCTGCTGCTCGTGCAAACCTTTTCGCAGAAGCGACACCTATAATGTCAAAATGGTTTAGCAGATGTGGTTGACCATACAGTTGTCGCTGGAAAAGAGGTCGATGGTCCAGTTGACTATGTAGTTGTCTCAGGTGAAGAACTGGATGGCACTTCTGCAGGTGATGTGCCAAACATTCCCTAAGACCCTGGAAATTCAGGTAGACACATGGATACATTAGTCGAAGAGGTAGACGATGTGGCTGAAGAAGATGAAGATAAGACCGAAGACGTCGGTGGTATGGACCAAGAAGTCGATGGCGGCATTGGTAACATGCCCATAGCATATGACAATTGGTTCTACTCTAGGCAGCCCATCCGAAGAGATCTATAGCTATGCTAATATAGGAATGCCGTTCAAAGAAGTTGATGACACTGCTGGTACCACTCAGAAAGACGTCGATGGCACTGGGATGTCCAAAGACATCGCAGATGCAGAATAAGATTTAGATGTGAAGGTGTAGAAGCTAGCCGAGACAATGAAGCTTTTACCCCAGCCATTATCAAAATAAGCCTTTTAACTGACGTCCCTAATAATTATTAAATACGAATATGCCAGCACTATGACATCATATTGACTTTAAAACAATCGTATTACACAATTAATACATTGTTCTTACACCGACCATCCAACCTCCGAGTTGCCACTTGATTGCAGCTGCCCAATCGCGTGAAGGGACTGAGACTAAGACATCACATGCAGGAATCAGTCTCTGACTCCCGCCTGACTGAGCCCTCACATGACTAACCCCTAAATGTACCTAATGACACCTAAATAATCCATGATTGCAGTGAATGTGGTTTTAATTGCGGTGATGATTGTGGTGCTGTTGCAGTGCTGATTGCAGTGCTAACCCATAATGATCCCAAATTACTGTGCATATGGTGCTGATTTCGGCGCTAACTGCGGTGCTAACATCTAATGACTCCTTATGGCTTAGAAATTACCCACAATGATCCATAATGACCCATAAATGACCCTAATGACCACTAAAAGACCCCTGATTGTGATGCATGTCGTGCAGATTGCACTGCTATGCGCTGTTCATGTAGGACGCAAGTTAAAACAAATTCCCTCTATTTTAAAAATAAGTTATATAGTCTTACCACCAAAGCTGAAATGTCAACATTTTATTTAATAATCTACCTTTAAAAATTATATATAGAGAACGTTCGGTATATTTCATCACTTCCTGTGTATACTGTATTTGTACTTTGCAATAAAATCACCTAGAATTACAGCATGCTCCCACCACACTTCGCCATTGGTCGATGCACAACTTGGACTTTGTAATGACAAATGCAGCACTACGACAGGCACCCACCATGCTTCCGAATTGGTCGTCACGCGAAAAGGACTCTTCGTACATACCGCCCTCTCATACCGACGAGAATTTCGAACATAGGTGGAAACTCGATTGCGGAATCGGCACTGGCGAATACCAGTTCGCGATGATGTAGGTTGCGGCTCCATGATCGTCGAGGTCACAGGCAGGCCTTCGTATTCACAATATTAATATTCGCAGTATAGGGTACTCTGAGAAAACCGAAGTACATGTTCGCACCAGAAGAAAACACACATGTGTAATATGTATAAAAGATAGGCATATTTATGATAGGAATATACATAATAATTTATAGAATTATATATAAGGTGGGCATGTACATAATTATATACAGAATTTTATATATATACGATAGGCATATATAATTATATATAAGATAGACGTATGCTTAATTATGTATAGAATCATATATACATAACATAGAAACTTACATAATTATATATAGAATAAATTTACTACCTGTGTGTTTCCTTCTGGAGCGAACAAGTATTTAGGTTTACTCAGAGTACGCCCATACCACGAAAATAAATGTGAATAAGAAGGCCTGCCTCTGACCTCGCCGATCATGGAGCCGCGACATGCATCATCGTTAACTTGTTGTCGCCAGTGCCGATTCCGCGATCGAGTTTTCACCTATGTTCAAAATGCTCAATGGCATGAGGGGGTGGTCTGTACGAAGATTTCTTTTCGTGCGACGACCAATTGGAAAGCATGGTGGTGGTCTGTCGTGATGCCGCATTGTTCAGTGCAGAGTTCAAGTTGTGCATCTACCAGTATACTTTTTAAACTGAGATTATTAAATATAATGTCCATCATTCTGTTTTGTAGGTAGGAGTATACATTTTTATTTTAAAATAGGGAAAATTTATTATAATTTCAGACCTACATGCACAACACTTAGCACCTCAATCATAACTACAATCAGCTCTACAATCAACACCACACGTACAGCAATCAGGGGAAATTTTAGGGTTTTTAGGGTCATTTAGGGTTCATTAGGGTTCATGTAGGTGTCACTAGTGGTGAGAACCACAATCAGTACCACACTCACCGCAATCAAGCGTCATTTATGTGTTATAGAGTCATTTAGGCATCATTAGGTGTCAGTACTAGAATCAGCACCACAATCAGCACTGCATGCACTGAAATAAGGGGATTATTTTTGGAGGTCATTAAGGTCATTTAGGGGCCAGTCTTGTGAGGGATCGGTCTGGCAGGATTCGGAGACTGACACCTGCTGCGATGTCTCAATGCCTTCACGCGATTGGTCAGCTGCAATCACGTGGCAACTCGGCGATTGGCTGCTCGGTGTCCAAACAATGTATTAATGGGGTAATACAATTAGTTTAATGTCGATATGGCATCATTCGGCTTGCATACTCGTATGCTATAAACAGTAAGGTGGTCAGCTGAGAGGCTTATTTTGATATCGGCTAGCATAAAAAATACCTCATTTCGTCTAGATTCTGCATCTTCCCATGTAAGTCTTATTCTGCATTTGCGATGACTTTGGACACTCCAGAGATTATGGTAGCTACAGCAGTGCCATCGACATCTTCGGAAGTGGTTCCAGCAGTGCCATCGACTTCTTCGAGCAGTATTACTATACTAGCATAGCCATCGACCTCTTCGGATGGGCTGTCTACAGTTGCACCACTGGCATCTGTTAAAAGCATGTCATCAATGCTGCCATCACCTCTTCGCTTATACCACCGTCGTCTTGGTTCTTATAGTCATCTTCTTCACACACATCATCTAACTCATCGGATAAGGTACCTATGTGGCTACTAGAATTTCCAGGGTCTTCGGGAGTGTTTGGCACAGCACTTGCAGAAGTACCACCCAGTTCTTAATCTGCGACAACGTCATCGTCAACTGGACCATCGACCTATTTTACAGATACAACTGTAAGGTCAACCACCTCTGCTCAACCATTTCGACATTATAAGCGTCGCTTCTGTGATAAGGCCTTCACGAGCAGTAGCAATGACAGTTGACATGAGAGGGATGGCTGTACAAAGAGTTCAACCCAAATAAAGTATTCGTGTTCGAAGTGTTGTGTCTTGATATCACTAATGGATGGTATAAGGGTGCACATGAATATGTGGAAGGGGCTTTTTCTAAGTAACATAAAGGATGGACCTTCATAGCTATCGACATATGTTGACATTCTGGAGTTTATCAAACACAAACTTGCTATAATCGATCCCCATTACTATGACAACCAATTTTTTTTAAGGCCAGTGTTGGCTCGATTTGTTAAGTCATAGCATCAGTAGCATTTGGACAAGCTGCTGAGGTGGAAGAAAAGTTTGATATTAGTGGACTGGATTTTTCGACTCTTCTACAGCAAATATGGGTATTTGAGAACAACAAACCTGGCGTGTCCGTTAATGTGTACTCACTGAATGATTGGTAAAAGTGGTGCCAACACGTGTGACTAAGAATATGAAACCTGAACATATCGATCTTTTGTTGGTGAAGGACTAAACTAAGAATATTTCGCATTATTGTTACTTAAACAAATATTTCAAGACTGGTGAGATCGCAGATTACTTCGGAAGAGTTCAAAGTTCATGTCAGCGAACAGTGTTTTAAGAATCATACTGATTACCCACGGAAATCAAGACTCACTGGGGAACAGTGCTCCGCAATACACAAAAGAAAGGATAAAGGATTAATTTAATTGTGAATATGTATGTTTTCTCATGTCGTCCTTTACTGAATACATTTTGTGTAAAAAAAATGCTGCAGTTAATTTATTTTATAAAAAGTATTTGTTTTATATAAAAATATTTTAAATAAAATACTTACATTTAAGAATAAAGTAAAACACTTAAATTTGACTGTTTATATTCTCTGCCGGTATGGTTAGTCACCATTTGGTACAGGCCGATAGCAGGGGGCATAATCGAGACTACCTCTGTATGTGAAAAATATAAACCAATATGGAGGGTGCTGAAAGCATCACCTATACTTTAAAACAACATAAACATAGCTGCTGCATAGTGGGTGTGTTAAAACACTAGGGCTACCTAGGTGTTGAAAACATATGAAATCCAATATGCTAGTCGTACGAAGGTGAGATATAAACACTAAGAAAATGACGAACGAAAAAAAAAAAAAAAACATAGCGTACTCTGTACCTACGAATATGGCGGACACCTACCAAGGTGCAGTTTCCTACCAAGATGGTGGTCGTCTACCAATATGCTGGCCTTCGAAACAACTGACGAACGAAAAATACAGCATAGCAACATCCTATAGAATGAGTGAAGGTGTGGTATTGATGTGGTGGGGTGGTTGGGGGGGGCTGGGGGTCAGGGAATTAGTCGTCTGCTGGGAGTCGAACTAAGATGAGTAATTTGTGGTGCTGGGGGACCTCTGGAAATGCGAGTTTTTTTGCATAGATTATTACATAAATTTTTATAAATTTTTTCGGGATTTTTAGAAATTTCTAAGGATTGAAGGGAAATTTTAATGGAAAAAAGAGAAATTTTAAGGGAGAAAGGAAATTGTTAGGAAAAATTGTTGCTGGGGAACTAGAATTATAATATTATTTCTTAATTATTTTAAAATGTATTTATAAAAATAATTTAAATAATAAATTTTTAAAAATATTTTGGAAATTTTTGGGGGTTTGTGGTCAAACATCGATTGTCATGGGTCAAGGGTCATGGGTCAGTGGCGAATGGTTACTGGCTTCCAAGATGGTGGATGGCGACATAAAACATGGTGTCCGACCCAGCTCCGTAACTCCGACCCTCACGGCCCTTGGTAATCAACCGGCCAAACATAGCTACTGGCCTAAATTGTGATTATTCGTACGTAATGATTTTTGAAATATGACAGAATGTTATGAACAGCTGTAAAGAGTTAGCAATGCATTTGACAGTTACAAAAGTAGAAGTTACATGGCAGCGTAAACGTTTACATGTAGCAGAAGGATACATATTCAGTAACCAAACGTAAAAATTTAGCACAGCTTCAGAAACATCAGAAGAAACCGTGAATGGGCTATAAATGGCCAACTGACAGTGTTCAGAACAGCTTGTACGATAGAAAGTATTACGCGTAGTAAACGATAACCACGTACCTGGAATAAAGAGTATCAACACCACTATTTCGAAATGGGAGAGAACCTGTAGCATATGATGCAGGCTGACATATTTGCCACATTTCTGTTTAGTTCATATTTTGCTGAATGTTCTGTGAATCATATTAGCCACCTTGCCATGGTACGCGACTGGATTATTCGTGACTTTGAGGCGAAAAATCATCTGCCATTAAATTTATGGTGTTATGAAGTGGTGTCCATCACTATAATGGAACGTGTATTTATTTTTAAGAAGTCTTGTACACTATCTACCAAAAAGTAATTGGGCACCTGTCCACAATGTTTGCTCGGTGGTTGTAACCCTGTTAGAACATCGTAATGCCACCTCTTGCGGCTATAACAGCAGCCACCCTGTCTGGCATACTCGCTACGAGTTTTTGCAGGACATCCAACGATTCCATGAGTTGAGCAACGGATTTTGGCCGCGCCTGAGAAGCCCTCACCCGGCGATCCAATTCGTCCCAAAGATGTTCTATAGGATTGAGGTCGGGGCTCTCGGCAGACCAGTCCAAACGGCGAACATTGTCGGCGTACCACTGCATAGTAGTCCTTGAAACATGGCACCTGGCATTGTCATCCTGGAGTAACATGGGTCAATTCCATAAAAACGCCACAATGTTGGAATCATTCCATAATCTAGAATGTTAGAATAGGCCTGTGTCTTTATGATACCACGGACAAGCATCAGTGGTCCTATGCCGAAGGTCGTGGAACACAAGTCAACTGACGTACTGAATTACCTATCTTCACGGGTGAACCAATACATTTTGTGTAGATAGTGTATTTTTGCAGTGAGTTCCTTGCCTATTACTCTCCACCCCTTGCGTTGCTCCTATACTCCAGTGTTTCGGTGTTCGGCGGGTGGTTTCGAGGAGACACAAGGGGCTCGCATTCTCTGCTTTGTGTTTATTGGTTATTTTGGTGTATAGTTAACAAATTATGTTGAAAAAGAGTGCACTATTGTTGACGATGGGTGGTCTCAGGGAGGGGCCGTGCCTTGTGGGGGTTTTATGGGGTATAAATCCCAGTGCTAGGCGTGGAATCGAGAGAAGCGTCACGGGCGGACGACCGTGTACCAGTGAGAAAGGCGTTGCTGAGGGCTCTAGCCAGACCAGGATATGCTGCGAGAAGAGTTTTGTGCCTTGAATGGGACTTATAGTTTCGCTGTTCGTAAGAGGACTTAAAAAATTAAACACTTGTTCATGTTCGGTCATTGAGGAAATTTGTGATGTGCAGACTTATGCTGGTTTTGGGCTGCACGTGGACATTGAATTGTTTTGGTTTATGTGGAAACTTGGACTTAGACTCTTGGAAATGTTGTTCCGGGCTTTTACGAAGTGTTGAGTAGTGGGGACACAGGTCGCCGATAGTGTGAAATCAGGACTGAAAGTGGAACATTGCCATTTGAGTTGAGTAGAGATGAGACTTTCTGGAACTCGTGATGGGACGATCTTTCGGGCTTTGGGCAGTGTTGGAATAATTCACCGAGTGTGAGTGTTCGAACTTGTATTTTTGTGTCAGAGAGGGCAAAGAGGAAAATAGGTCGTGTTACGAGTGAAAGAATTGGAGATTGTAGTGTCATCGCTGGGATAGAAAAATGTGTGCCCAATGTTCGGGAAGTGAATGATAGGTATTTTGGTAATGGACCTGGGAAAGGTTAATGATAGTGAGAAAACAGACTGGTGAGTGTGTGCATGGGTATGGTGTGCGATAAATAGACGACAGCACTACAGAAACTTTCGAGTTTACAGGTGGAGACAATATCATCAGGCTTAAGTCTATGTATATGTGTGAGGTTGGAGTGGTTTGATTGTCATGGCAGAGTACTACTGACACTTTAGACTGTACAAGTGGGCACAATATCCCTGGGATCTGTGCATGTGAATGGGAGTGTGATTTCAGTATTGAGCAATACCGACACTTTCAAGTGTACAGGTGGGGACAATATCCTTATTCTCAAAACTTGTCTGACTTTTGGGTTCATGATTTTGTGGCGGTGTGGAGTGTGCTGATTAAATATTGTATTGGTAACTTTGTGCAGACTATCCTGGCTCCTGAGACCATTTATTTTCGATGCACTTTTATTGTAAGCCATTTGAGTATAAATTAGTACAAAGCAATTACTGTATTAATTCTTTTGTGAAATAGGTTATAGAAATTGAAAGTGAAATACTTGATCAGAGTATTAATGGAAATTTGAGTTTATTTTGTATGAGGATTGTTTTAATGAGAGTTTATTTTGAAAATTTTGAATGTTATAAGTTAAATATTGTCATATTGATGTGTATTCAATTTACTTTGAACAAATTGATCGGTAATGTATATTAAAAAGGAAATTGTTTTAAAAACTAGGAATTTTTTAATTTAAATTTTGGAATGTTTTAAGTGAAGTATTGGTTTACTGGAAAGTGTACTTGCATTTGGAGAAACCTGAAATATTTTGATTTTTAAAATTAAAGTACATGGAAACTGAGCTGTGGTGTGTGTGTAGAAGTTTGACACCCATTCATTCTTGACATAATAGCAAAACAATAACATACTTACTGAGGTGCTGATGTTTTGCTATTTTGGGTGTTAAGGTGACGTTCTTTCTGTCCTTTCCTTTTCGTTATAGTGACTGGTTTAGGCGAAGGATTGAGAGGGAGTTTGTTTCAGTGATGAGTCACTGGGCAAAATATTCTGCTCACTATGCTTTTACTATGGTCAGTTGATTTTCTGGTCCAGATTTTGATGTGTGGGTATGTTTTCGTTGGTATGAAGTTATTTCATTTTATTGTAATTCTAATAACTATTATCAATTGGTATCCAGGAATAAGAACTGTATGGGTGCAGAAGCTTTGCAGAGTAAGCTAAAAAATGCAGGATTTGTTTGGAGAAGCTTTTCAGGAATATTGAGCATGTTGGTAATGAATCAGAGACGTCAGGGGGAAATTCTTCAGTCCTGATATGTGAGCCTGCTCCTCTGTTTCAGTAATTTCGCTATTTTATATCCGATTTAAAACATGCACTGCCTCTTTAAAGACCTTTAATTTGTTTTCAGTTATCAAAATTTCAAAATGAATAAGGTAAAATAATCTGGCTGAATGTTTGCTCAAGAAGGAAAGTGTATACGGAACTGTTGTTTAGAGTGCTAAAGGCATTGCAGGATAGCTGGGGTAGGGAAATGAAATAGAGTCGGGAACTTTCCACCTGAAATAAAGTATTGTTGTCCCGAGTTGGATCAGAGCTTGCTATTATGCAAAGGCATTTTAAGATCCTAGATATAGAGGAGAAAAGAGGTGAGCCAATGCAAGATTTTGTATTAGACACAGTTATATTTATGGAAATTTTAGGCAGTCCTTGTAATGATAGTTATCTTGGGGGAGGCGATGTTTCATAACTTGTCTCCCTAGTAAAGTAGGTATTTTGCATTTTATGAGAAGCGTAGTTCCCTTAAATAGCTGTTAAATATAGTCACTCAATTTGAGGTTACTTTGGGGGATAGGACACAGGCTAAACGTTTTTGTAAAATGTGTGGTAAAACAAACCACAAAACAGAAGATTGTTTTAGAGGAAAGAAAATGAAAGTAGTAGTGTCGGTAATTGGAAACGAAGAAAAGGGAATTAGTGAGTCAGAAATGTAGAATGGGAAAAAGGGAAATTTTAGGGGCGAAGGTGGATCAAATTGGGAAGTACAAAGGAAGGTAGTGTGTTTTAATTCTAATCAAGATGGACATGTTAGGCAGTTGTGTCCAAAAATTAAAACAGACTTTCCTAGGAAATTAATGTGTTTTAATTGTAAAAAGGAAGACCATATTCGGTGGGATTGCCCTGATGTAATAGATAAGGTGTTGAAAGGGAACAAAAAGGTGCGTTTTTTTGTGTACGGAAGACAGGCACATTCTATTACTGTACATTTTCCATCTTTACATAAATATGCATGAATAAATGTGATAAATATGTTAAAAATACGAAAGAAATGTACTATGGTTTGTGTCAGTGTTGGTAGGGAACAGTGTATTTAAAGCTTTACTGCATTCAGGAGAATATAATTCAATAATTAGTTTTGAGTGTTATGATGGCTTATGAAAGAGAATCAGGTAGGACTTATGACTTTAACTACCGGAGAAAAGAAGGTGTTCTTGGTACCTGGTGGTGTAACATTTCTCTCAAAAGGTGTAGCTGCAATGAAAATTAAACTTGAAGGATGTTCTTAGAAAATACAATTTTATTTTATATCTGGTTTTTCACACAATATGATCATAGGATATGTTTTTTTGGGGGAAACTCAAGCTTTTGTTGAATCTTCCGAGAGATGTTTAAAATTTGCTTGTGCTCTGGGGTAGATATTTCTTTAGAATGGAAGTCTGTGTTTGTGCATCATTTTCAGGTGTATAGTCTGAATGAAAAGAAAAGAAATGAAGTTGAGAAAATAAAGGGAGAGTTTCTGGATGACATATGATGTAGGTCATTGTAAACTGTATCTGATAAAGTTGAAAGTAATGGATTCAGAGCCAGTGGCATCGCTTCATTATCACATTGCTTCTCCCAAGGTAAAGATATGTAAATGTGAAGGTATTGTTGAATATTTGAATATTATGTATGCCAGTGCGGTGTTTTTACTTCTAAAGAAAGACCCCGGTAAATATAGACTGACTTGTGATGGTCGTAAAGTTAATAAGAAGTTTTATTTGGATCCTTATACCATCCCATGAATAGACACTGTGTTTCAGCATGTGGGAGGGACTCGTTAATTTACAATTTTAGAATTGAATTCCACTTTTTCCCAATATGAACTGGATGTTAATTTTTCGTGAATCTATTTATTTTGTGACCCCTTGGGGGTTGTATCAATGGACCTGTCTACCTATGGGGGCTATGCAGACCCCAGGCCATGTCTCGAATTTGATTTAATGTGTTGGTGAAATATTTGCATGGCTTTGTTTTCTTGTATATAGACGATGTCTGCATTTACAGTAATAGTTTTCAGCGAAATTTGTTACACACTAAGAAAGTTCTGACTGTATTGTTTGAGGCTGGACTGAATATATACCCAGAAAAAATTTCGTGGGCTAAAAAGTATGTAAAGTGTCTGGAATTTGTGATTTCTGAAGTGACATTAATGACAGATCCTGACAAATTGAAGCCTATTGTTTCATTTCCAGTTCCAAAAATATTAAACAGCGTGAGAAGATTTTTGGGAATGGTAGGTTTTTTTCGCTAAGTTTATTCCAGATTTTTCTAGCATTGCTGAACCTGTAAATTATTTAAAGAGGAAAGATGTAGGATTTTTATGGTGTCCTGAACAACAGAAGGCGTTTTGTGTTTTGAAAGAGAAATTATCGTCACCACAAGTTATTGTCTTGCCAAATTTTACTCAGAAATTTGTTTTACATGTAGATACAAGCTCTGTAGCAGTTGGGGCTGTGCTCAGTCAGAAAGTAAAGGGAACATTGGTTCCTGTAGCATTTGCTAGTAGTTTGTTAACTAGTTCTGAATATACGTATTCTGCTTATAAGAAAGACTATCTTGCATGCTTATTTGGTTTGGAAAAGTTTGCTGGGTATATTGAAACCTCTACTTTTGTTCTGTTCACAGATAATCAGGCATTAAGTTGGCTATTAAAATCCAACAAGCCGTTTGGCATTTGGCCAAATTGTTGGTTTGGTTAACGGGATTTAAATTTAATGTCCATCATATTAAGGGTGTTGAGAATGTGGTAGCAGACTGCTTATCAAGAATGTTCAGTACTAATGAACTTTAACAGAGGGAATGTGAAAAGGAAATTAAAGAGTTGATCCCAGTAAGTATATAAGGGGGTAGAAAATATGGATTTAGAAGAGAAAGTAGAAGATGGACCTGAGAGTACCTGAGGATATTAATCAGGTAGAGGATTAACAGGCCGAAAATTCAGTAGAGGAAGTAAAAGAGATAATTTTTGTAAATGTGTTATGGCTTTTTCCTAAACCTTTCAAGGATTTAACAGAATATCAGCATAACGATTCCGAATGTAACGATATGCACCTACGATGTTGTTTTTTGGTAGAATGCTTCCGCATCAGTTGATTAATTCTTGTTAATTAATTAGACCAGTGTGGGAGTCAGTAGATCTAAAAATGAAGAAGAAATACTGGAGGAAATTGCTTAGAATTTGCAGCAGTGTCATAAAAATCTTGAGAAGAGGTATAATTTCAGAAAAGGTGATGTATTGTTACGTATTGGTGATCTGGCACTGGCTGATTCTCACTTTTTGCCATCAAAGATATACTATTTTGCCTTGTTGTTAGCACCAAAGTGGCTAGGGTCATATCGAATTGTGAACTTTTTAACCCCGGTCAGTTTATTGTTGGAAGATACAGAGTCCTCACAAAAGACAGAAAATACATATAAGTAATGTAATAAAATATTTTGAGTGATGCCAAAGCTAATTAGTTTGATGTAGGTGTTGTGTCATTTTATTTTTAAAGGGTGCGGATGTGACAGATGGCCTCCGTCACTATAATGGAATGTGTATTTGTTTTTAAGATGTCTTGAGATGTCATGTATGCTCGACCCCTTGTGTTGCTCTTTACAGCTGTGTTTCGGTGTTGGGTGAGTGGTTTCGAGGACACACAAGGGGCTCACATTTTCTGCTTTGCGTTTATTGGTTGTTTTGGCATATAATTAAAATTATGTTTGAAAAGACTGCACTACTGTTGACTAAGGGTGGTCTCAGGAGAGGAAGAGTGTCTGGTGGGGATTTTATCGCGTAAAAATACCAGTGCTAGGTGGAATCGAGAGAAGAATCACCTGTGTATGGCCAAGGACCAGCGAGGAGGGCATCGCTGAGGGCTGTGGCCGGACCAGGAGACGCTGCGAGGATATCTGCTGAGAGAGATGTTACATATCAAATCAACGGACTTAGACCAATTTTCGTATGAATTTATACTTAGAAAAGTTTCAAGAAGTCGAGTGTGGGGACAAAGAATTTTTGTGTGCAGGATTTGTGTGCTGTGATTATTTTGCAAGTAAAATAGGACTTAGAATAATTTTGCTTGCAAAATGGACCGAGTATTGTGCCCTGAATGCCACTTCAAGTTTTGCTGCTCATTAGAGGACTTAGAAAAGTATACGCATGTTCGTGTTCGGACTTTGAGGAAATTTGTGTTGCGCAGACTTAGGCTGGTTTTGAGCTGCATGCTGGCATGAAGTTATTTTGGTTTATGTGGGAACTTGGACTTAGAATATTGGGAATGTTGTTCTGGACTTTTACGAAGTGTTGGGTGGTGGGGATAGAGGTCGCCGAAAGTGTGAAATTAGGACACATAAAATTTTTCTGATACGAGTGTAAAAATGGAACTTCGCCATTTGAGTAGAGTAGAGATGGGACATTCTGGAACTCGTGATGGGGTGACCTCTGGGGCTTCGGCTTCGGGGAGTGATGGAAGAATTCTCCGAGTGTGAGTGTTCGGGACTTTGTCTTTCTGGCAAAGAGGGTGGAAAGGAAAATTGGTCATGTTATGAGTAAAGGAATAGAGGAGGGTAGGAGTTATCACTGGAGAAGAAAAATATCTGCACAGTGTTGGGGGAGTGAATGATGGGTCATTTTGGTCATGGACCAGGGAAAGCAAAATGGTAGTGAGAAAACAGTCTGGTGAATGTGTTAGTAGGTGTGGTGTGCGATAAACAGATGAGAGCACTACCGACATTTTCAAGTGTACAGGTGGGGACAATAAAACCAGGCTTTAGTCTACATGTATGTGAGATGTTGATGTAGTTTGATTGCCATGCCAGAGCACTACCGACATTTTCGAGTGCATAGTTGTGGACAATATCCCTGGACTATGTGAATTTGATTGGGAGTGTGATTTCAGTTTTGAGCAATACCGTCACTTTCGAGTATACAGGTGAGGACAATATCCTCAGCCTCAAAACTTGTCTGACTGTTGTGTTGATGATTCTGTGGTGGTGTGGAGTGTGCTGGTGGACGAATGAATAGGAAACTTTGTGCGAACTATCCTGGCTCCTGAGACCATTTAGGTTCGACATACTCTTATTGTGTTTTAAGTATAAATTTGCATAAAGCAATTACTCCATTAATTATTTTGTGAAATAGGTTATTGAAAATTGGACGTTAAATACTTGATCAGGTTATAAAGGAAATATGGGTGTATTTTGTATGAATATTGTTTTAATTGGAAATTATTTTGGACTATTTGAATGTTGTAAGTGAAATATTGTCATTTTAATGTGTATTGAATTTACTTTGATCAAACTGATCAGTAATGTATATTATAATGGAAAATTTTAATGGTGTAATATACTAGGAATGTTTTTAATTCAATTTGGAATGTTTTTAATTGAAGTATTAGTGTATTGGATAGTGTATGTGCATTTATGAAAATTTTGAAATTATTTTGAAGAAGAAGTGTAAAGTACATAGAAACTGAGTTGTGGTGTGTGTAGAAGGTTGACACCCATCCATTCTGGACATAATAGCAAAACAGCCACATACCTACTCTGGTGCTGATATTTTTTTATTTTGGGGGTTGTAGGTTATGTTATTCCCTTAGTTTCATTTTCTTTATAGTGACAGATTTAGGCGGAGGATTGGGAGGGAGGTTGTGTCAGTGATGAGTCACCAGGAACAACAGCGTAACTTTGACACACTGTAATAAGGATGTTTTCAGTAGCCATAAATTATCAAATTAGTCTCTGTGATTATACTATATCTATGGTTTAGTATTGTACGTTAATTTGAACAAATTACTAAGGAAGCAATGGGAATTTGGGTTCATCCTATGCACTATAAAAGATTTAATCTGTATATCTTTTTTGTAATATGGTAAATATAACAGAAAATTAATATTAACACTTTTATTCAATTAAAAACTCCATCCCATCACGGAACTGTTTATTTCCAACCACTTTATACTATACTTTCAGCAAGAAAGACTAAACGCTAATAGTTTAGCACTGCCATTAGTTTTTGTCACTCAATAACATTTTATATGTAAATGAAATCATCTTAGATGCATTTTTGGAAGCAGTTTCTTTATTCAGACCCAATTATTTCATCCTTAAAACAAATTATGTGTCTTAAAATTAGATAATCGATTGCTGTAAGCAATTTTTCAAACCAAGTGTAAAAATTCCATCTGTGCAGCTGTACAATTAATCATGACTGCCAAATATAGTTGACGCGAACGTGTCAATATCCTTTTAGGTTATACTTATTTATCACGAAACATCTGATGAAACAATACCAGCACAAATGCTTTAGTCAAATGTTTTTCTATATTAAATGTTTCAGAAGAGTCAGACAATTTCCTAGCAGAAACTATGTATACTTAAATTTTACTGCATATAGCTTCTACAAAGAAAAATAATATATCAGGAATATTAAATAACTTAATGGGCATTTATTCTGTTAGCACCCTTAAAAGTAGTTATAATAATCAACTAAAATTAGGCCTGAATAAGCGATATACTATTTGTAGGAATAGGGCAGCTATGCTTACCGAGCTTGTTATAAACTCTTTCATAATTATTAATGATTTTTGTAGATTCAGTGCAAACGTGAGAGTTCTGTTTCACTCGTTTTCATGTTCGCATGAATTGGCAAGGGGTATGTGTCTTTAAATACCACGTTAAAAATCTTCGATGTGTGATTTAACTGCTACATATCTGTTTGTTCTTTTTATATAGTCAGCTATATAATTGCCTACCTGAGAGTGTGAAAAATTTAATTTCACATCTTACAACAAACTTCATTTAGATTCATACGACGAGATAAAGCGCATTAATTACAATATTTTACTTGCTGTAACGAGTTATTCTGACACCAAAATTGGCTACTACCTGCCAGACGTAACACATCCTACAAACTCGGCGTTATTCCTTCAGTAATATAATAGTAATGACGAATAACAATAATTTCGAAACATGCGAACTCATTCACACATTTCCACAAAAGTTTGCGAAATTTTCGAATTTTTAAATATTTATAACTTTAACGTATTGCATCAGTTAAAAAATGTAATTTATATATTTTCCAATTACTACCACTATGTTAAATTTAATCAGGTTGAATACAAATGCATAGCATAAAATTGGTTTTTATTATTTTTATTGATTTATTTATGACATTTTTGGCTAATTGTCTCCACATTGTGCAAACATTATGCGTTACGTTTTTTATGTAGCAAAACGCAATTCACTTGGAAAGCAGTTGGGCAGTTAATTTATGCATGGTTTGTGAACCCGGGCAGTATTGGTCCAAATGTTTGATTACCATTTCATAAGTCTGTTGGAAACATTACTATTAACGGCTTTCTGCTATCTGAATCGGTAAAACTTAAAACAATTATGGTCTTTCGGCCCTAAGCTTCTGTGTTATGTATAAAAGGATTCCGGGAACAAATGTATTCTTCAGAATTATGCGGACATCCCGCAGTCTGGTGTAAAACCGTGGGTATTCGTGCGATAATGCAATACGTGTATGTTGATTTCGAATCCAAAAGTATGCCATAGTCTCTTAGAATCTGTTTTCCTCCTTTCACCTGGCCATAAGTTCATCACCTTTAGAGGTCTGTGTTAGACACTTGTTTGTACAACCGTAGCGCGAATTTTCAACCAAGATCTTTAATTACGATTATCATAATTATTATTCATGTTTAACATGTTAGTAGGGACACGAACATTTACCGTTTTTACTTGACTGTACTTGAAAACATGTCAGTTCACATTATTTTCTGCTCCAAGACCACCGTTTATGCGTCACGTTTCATAGGACTGTGGGAAAATAACAAGAAAATTAACTACGAAACTGTTGAACCCCGTACAACCGCGTTACAAGTAAACTATGTCCATGAGACAGAAGTCATTTAACAAACGACATCACTCGAACATTCATACGACTCTAAACATTCTATTGAAAATCAACGCGGTTCTCTATTTACTAAGTTTCTGGACGTCCCCGTTTTCGTGTCAGAAGTCTAACCAGAAGGAGACTTACACACTTAACTGCCGTAAACTACATTTAGATATGACACGCCCATGTCTACGATTTATCCGGGATCCGAACCTAGAACACTTCGATCCTGAGATTTCATAGCGAGCTCGGACACGGAGGTCACAGCCTGACAAAACGAAAATCATGCAGCTGGGCTCCCATTTCATAAGCCAATTTACGAATCCTGATCACAAGGAGAGTGCTGCTCGCGAGAAATCTCTCTCTCTCTCTCTCTCTCTCTCTCGCTCTCTCTCTCGTTCCCTCTCTCGTTTTCTTCGTACTCTGCGCGCCGAAAACTTCCAGCCTAACAGCATCCTACGTCAGACAATAGGTCATTTGTGCTTCCTTCCACTTGAAATGTTGTACTTACACTGTAAAAAAAAATCACAAAACTTTCTAAAAAGTAATGGCAATTTTTAACTTATACGCACTCTATGGAAAATTTGCCATACATCAGGATGCAAGTATGGAATTTCTGCTTTACAAATTGGAAACTCTATTGAGAAATTTTTAATTTTCTTAAGCAACTTTAGGACAGCCATAGTAGATGTGTGGTAAAGTTTTAACCACTCGTGCTTTCTTAGTACGTGTATAAAATGATGCAATAAGTTAGCGAAATTTTTCTTGGGTGTATCTACTGGCAATAACAGGTTTTTGACATCTGGAAATTACTTAATGTCAGCTGTCTGATAAAAATCTATCTTGGGCTTCGTATTAAGTTTATAAATTTGACCTACTTACGCTCTCCGCAAGGTTACGAACTGTAGCGGGTACAAACTTTCCCTGCCTTCGCAGGTCAAGAAAAAAGTAGAATGGCGTGGGATACGCTGAAGGATAACAGAGTTGAGGTGAGTTGAGAGATTTGGGTAGCTCTTAACAACGAGGTATTGAGAGCCGATGAGGGTGAAATGAGGTGAGAATGAAGCAGCACCGTAATTCAAGGGTGGCGGAAACGCTAACCAGCCCATCGTCTGGCATAATTCCCACTTGCGAAAAAATCCGGAAATGATCCAGTCGGAGACTTAATCCAGTTCGCAATGGTGGGAGCTGAGCAGTCTAACCGCTTAGCCACCGTGGCCCCGAAGAGGAGCAGGAAATATTTATCCAATAGCACGATCTCTGACCTTGCGATCCAAACGTACTTCCAAATAACATATTGCAATATGAATAAATTTTGTTATCTGAGCAACAGATCGTTAGTATGTTATTCATGATTAATTAAAAATTTACCAAAGAACATACTTCGAACATACGTCTACTCCTACTAACATATCAACTATTTTCATCTATAAAATTAACTTAGTTAAATTGTCCAATCACTGTATTATTTATGTTGTAAGATATTATACGTACATTAGCGACATATCGAGACGTATGAAGCAATGCGACCAAAATGTTTGGAGATGTCCAGTGAAATGAAATTGACGTGTTTTTAAAGACTCATGTAATACTGCGTACTATTACTATAGTTTTAGAATCGTCCTAAATGCTAAGTGTAGTTTTACTGAAAGATGAAGCTAAATTTAACTAGAAGTGCTTACGTAACAACGACAAAATAATCTTTGAAGAAAGAACGTGAAAATAAACTATCGACCAAAAAGTAATTGGGCACCTGTCTACAATGTTTGCTCGGTGTTTGTCACCCCGTTAGAATCTCGTAGCGCCACCTCTTGCGGCTATAACAGCAGCCACCCTGTCTGGCATGTTCTCTACGAGGGTTTGCAGGACATCCACAGGGATTCGTCGCCATTCCTCTTTCAACCATTCCATGAGTTGAGCAATGGATTTTGGCCGTGCCTGACGAGCCCTCACCCGGCCATCTAATTCGGCCCAAAGATGTTCTATAGGGTTGAGGTCGGGGCTCTGGGCGGGCCAGTCAAATCGGCGAACATTGTTGTCGGCGTACCACTGCTTAGAAGCCCTTGAAATTTAGCACCTGACATTATCATCCTGGAAGTAACACGAGTCCATTCCGTAAAAACGCAACAATGTTGGAAGCATTTCATTATCCAGAATGTTATAATAGGCCTCTGTGTTCATGCTACCACAGCAAACACTAACAGTCCTACGCCAAAGGCCGTGAAACAGCCCCACACCATCACTCTACCACCACCGAATTTCCTAGTTGGCACTATACACTACGGCAGAAGCCGTTCCCTGGGTAGACGCCGCATCCATATACGTCCATCGGACCGGAATAATGTAAACCTCGAGTCATCACTCCACAGAACCGATTTCCACTGTTCCAGTGTCCAGTAGTGATGGTCCAAGCACCACCTGACTCGCCGAGTTTTATTGCTTGTCGTGATATGGGGCTTATGTGCAGCTCCTATTCCGAAATATCAAAGTCGATGGGCCTCTATACGCAATTTTCCAATGGAAACCTATACTCCTGTTGCTGCATGAAACTCCTGTCAGATGGTAGCCATGGGTTGTGCCCTATTTGTGATAATTTCACGTTTCAGAGTTCTGCGATTTCTGTCGGTCAAGATTGGAGGTTGCCCAGAACGTGCAGGATTGGCTCAATGCCCATCGACTTTCCACTTACGCAGGACGAATGCGACCGTTGATTTTGGCCTGTTTACCTTCCGTGCAATCGCCCGGCTAGACAGCTCACTGAGATGGCAGCCCACAATCACGCCCTTATCGAATTCCGATAGCTCTGTACCTCGTGTCATCTCCTAATCAACTTGTTCTACACCGGCCTGCAGCGTATGGTGACCACTTAAGTCAACTGACGTGCTGAATTACCTATCTTTACGGGTGCCCAATTACTTTTTGGTCGATAGTGTATTTAGTTTCGTATATAAACACGAACAAATTCCGTGTCACAAATTGTCCTGAAAATGTGATGGCGCGGAGGGGGGAAGGGTTAGTCAATAATTCGTTGCAAGGCTAAAATGTTACACACACGAAACTGCTTTGTATATGGAATGAGTAATTTGCATGTGATATATAAAGGTTGTTTTTTTACTCTCTTGCTATACGGATGTATATAAACGCCTTGGAATATTATTACTTATGTTATTATTATTAACAAGAAAAATAGAGCCCGTAAAGTAGTGAAACGGAATATTTTCAACACGATGTATGACACTGACTCAGTAAATTTTGCAAGCTTTCTTCTGAAACGAAGAGCGTATGCACAATGATAACTGTGTGATATTCGGCGCACGGTTAATTGTACACTTTAGAAATTAGCCCATTGTCTGGCCGGGAACGAGGGGGGGGGGGGGGGGGGGGAGTCACATGCTGTAACTAATTCAAAAGTTGAACAAATATATTAAGGTGCCCGTCTACCTGCGGAACTGTTTTTCTCTTGCGATGCCGAGTAAGCGCTAGCGCGATAAGAGCTACCCAGTAACGCGCAGCAAATACACCGCCGCCACTAACCGCAGGGCTCTGAACTGTCGTGCAGTGTTATCTTCGTGCTGCCTCTACCTATGGGGTTGTAAGCGGTAAGCATGTAATTTTATTGGTGGAAAGTCTGTAACGCGTTTAAATACCGGGCTCTTGAGTAGTTTTGTATGTATCTGATGCGTATGTTTTGAGGTAAAATACTTTCAAGAATAGTTTTTAGCTTTGTTGGAGTAATCTGAAATAGTATTAATAATGTACTTAACGTCTTGGAGGCATTCAACAAGCCTCGTTTAAGTGTGATGTTTCTGTAGGCCTGCACGTTAAGCGCACGTTTAACTGTTTATTGGAAAAAAAAGTGTACTTGAAACACGCAGTTCATGCGCGAGGTAGGCGGGCTCCTTAATCAAATAGGTGGTACGAAATGAGTTGAGTTAGTTGTGAACGAGGAGGAGGAGTTGTAGTGAAAGAATATGTTTAGTAGAAGATGGATGTGAGAGCGCGTGGGTGGAATGCGTGATTACAGGTGGCGACGTGACCCTGGATGGCTGACGAGGGGCAGTTCGGCGAGCTGGCGGAGATCAGCCTGAGCGGGCAGTATGGCGGCCGCTGGAGCCGCAGCCCGGGTGTCACCAGCCCTCACCACCAGCAGCTCACCAACTCGACGTCGCGCTTCTCGTCGGCGTCGACGCCGCGCGCCGTCAGCTACGAGGCGGAGGACGCAGCGGGTGGAGGCACCGGGCGACCGCGCGGCGCCAGTCGGCCCGGCCTCTACTACTCGCCGCCAGGCACTTCCTACACCATCGTGGAGCGACCTTGCAACTCGACGCCCCCTGGTGCAGGACGCAGAGCCCCGCGCGGCACCTACCTCGGCTCCTCCACGACGCTGGGCGGCGCCGACCCGCGCAAGAGGCCCATCTCGCCCGAGCAGGTGCTGAGGCTGCTGAGTGGTGGTGAGGCGCGGGTAGCGGGGAGGCGTAGCGCTCTCTCTAGCCCCGCCAGTAGTCCCCACCTGGCGCACGATCCGCACCCCAACCTCCACCACGACCTGCTGGTGCGCACTGTCAACATGGTGCGGCCGCCCGACTCACCGCATGGCTTCGGCATCTGCGTCAAGGGCGGCAAGGACTCCGGTAACTACTTCTCTACACCATACACTCACTGCTTACCATATTCTACTCCTCTTTTGTTTTAACTATGTGCTTGCCTTATATGTATTAATAACGTTGCCATGGGCCTATACTCCGGTGGCGGTCAGCACTTGAATCAAGCCCCGTACTACTGATATTTAGTATGCTTCATCCTCCAGTCACAACCATATTTTTTTTCCAGCGTGTAAGTACGTATCACTCCACCTCCTTACCGCAACACAAGAAAATAAGATATTTAGTGGGTTGCAATGTAACAATTGACGCATATGTTGTGAAAAATATTTACTCATCCTGCTGGCTTCTTAGTAAAACTACACTTTTCAACTCCAAATTAATCTTATAAATTTTACGGTACATCCGATAACTTCACCTTTAAAAAAATAATATTTTTCTTTTGAACGTATAATCGTTTAACTTTGTTCATTTTGCAAATTTGCCACTATTCTAAGTAATTATTCTAAAAAAGAAGCTATGTTGCGACACATTTTCATCCATGACATATTACAATTTTCATCCTTTATTGCGTTGCGATAAGACAAAAACTGGCAGCGTAGTCATTGAGATAATAAAGCCTGCTGTCATTCTAAAAACTGACTGGTTTATGAGAAGCTGTGAAACATTTGGAACAGTAAGTATATGTCAGCACTAATAAGAGCAATTTTTATACTCTGGCACCAAATTCAAAACTCGTTTCCACATCGAGGATGTAGTATAACTGAAAGTTATAAGAACTCACACCACACTGTTTTCCTTCCAAAGATGTACGAGTATGCAGGATAATAGAAGTTCGCTAATTTATATGCAATGGAAATATATGAACTTTAAATACAAACCAGAATGTCAGCATTATGTTCAATTAAAATCACTAAGAGCTATAGAAAAAAAAAACATTTTGTAACCTTGGCAATACTCTTCGGCCTTTTCTTAAGCACATAGTAGCGGTAATCTATGAATAATTAATTTGCTAGCAGTTATGTAATTCTATGGATATTATATTTATAATCTGTATCGTTTAGGTTTATTAAATCTATATTCCTGTCATTCTACAAGTAAAGCTAGTGGTTTGTTTTATAAAAGCTACTTTCTATTGAATATTTTTACAAAGTACATTAGCCATGTAATTTAAAAGTAAATAATATAAAACTGCAAACATTCTACCGATAATTAAATACTGAAGAAGAGCTCCACCATATATAGTCATCATTTCCATTCCAGAACATGAGCTACAGTTTGGGTTTGATATTTTTGAACAGTTTGTTTGCGATATCAATATTTGCTGGATTTGTCGGGGTTGTACAAAAATATTAAAAAGTGTTTTTCAGTTCATATAACAGAAATGGAAACTTTGAAGACGCACATAAATTCACGAATTCAGGCGTTACAAACAGAAATTATCTAAATAATTCTGTAGTCTATACAGCACTTACATGTAGCAAGCCACAGTCAGCCGACTGTGGTTTTACTGCTGGCACTGCTGGATTACTGCTTGCAATGAATACTTATGGGTATACACAAATGACCCTGTAATGGCTGACTGTTGGCAACAGGACAATTGGCATGCCATTTATCGCCCACTGATGGAACGATGATGGAAATGAAACAGATGGTTGAGTGTAGGAGACCTATTATTGGCCCATAAATGGCTTGCCAACTATATTCCAACACTGACAGCACATAACATATCCGTTTTTGAACCATTTATGGTACTTAACTATAGTTTTTTTTGCGCACTTACTAGACAATCGGTCGACTGTGGTTTCACTGATGGCATTGCTGGTTTACTACTGGCCCGGAAAACTTATGGGTCTACACAATTGTTCCTGCAATGGTTAACTGCTGTCACCAAGACACTTGGCATGCCATTTATGGCCTACTGATGGAATGTTGATGGAAATGAAACTGATGACTGTGAGTAGGTCACCTATTAATGGTCCATAAATGGTTTACCAACTGTATTCCAGAAATGGCCTAACATAACCTATATTTATTGCTGGTAAAAGTATGGGTAGCCATCTATAGGCATTTAATGGCTGTGAAGTGGTACATCATTGGACCATTGCTGGTGAAATGTGGCGTATTATGGGAATTATTATGGTTCACACTTTTCGAAGATAGATTCTTCAAATTACACGCACACGTATATGTCGACTATCGACAAAAAATAAATTAGGCATCAGTCCACAGTGTTTGCTCGGTGGTTGTCACTCCGTTAGAATCTCGTAGCGCCACCTCTTGCGGCTATAACAGCAGCCACCCTGTCTGGCATGTTCTCTACGAGGGTTTGCAGGACATCCACAGGGATTCGTCGCCATTCCTCTTTCAACCATTCCATGAGTTGAGCAATGGATTTTGGCCGTGCCTGACGAGCCCTCACCCGGCCATCTAATTCGGCCCAAAGATGTTCTATAGGGTTGAGGTCGGGGCTCTGGGCGGGCCAGTCAAATCGGCGAACATTGTTGTCGGCGTACCACTGCTTAGAAGCCCTTGAAATTTAGCACCTGACATTATCATCCTGGAAGTAACACGAGTCCATTCCGTAAAAACGCAACAATGTTGGAAGCATTTCATTATCCAGAATGTTATAATAGGCCTCTGTGTTCATGCTACCACAGCAAACACTAACAGTCCTACGCCAAAGGCCGTGAAACAGCCCCACACCATCACTCTACCACCACCGAATTTCCTAGTTGGCACTATACACTACGGCAGAAGCCGTTCCCTGGGTAGACGCCGCATCCATATACGTCCATCGGACCGGAATAATGTAAACCTCGAGTCATCACTCCACAGAACCGATTTCCACTGTTCCAGTGTCCAGTAGTGATGGTCCAAGCACCACCTGACTCGCCGAGTTTTATTGCTTGTCGTGATATGGGGCTTATGTGCAGCTCCTATTCCGAAATATCAAAGTCGATGGGCCTCTATACGCAATTTTCCAATGGAAACCTATACTCCTGTTGCTGCATGAAACTCCTGTCAGATGGTAGCCATGGGTTGTGCCCTATTTGTGATAATTTCACGTTTCAGAGTTCTGCGATTTCTGTCGGTCAAGATTGGAGGTTGCCCAGAACGTGCAGGATTGGCTCAATGCCCATCGACTTTCCACTTACGCAGGACGAATGCGACCGTTGATTTTGGCCTGTTTACCTTCCGTGCAATCGCCCGGCTAGACAGCTCACTGAGATGGCAGCCCACAATCACGCCCTTATCGAATTCCGATAGCTCTGTACCTCGTGTCATCTCCTAATCAACTTGTTCTACACCGGCCTGCAGCGTATGGTGACCACTTAAGTCAACTGACGTGCTGAATTACCTATCTTTACGGGTCCCCAATTAGTTTTTGGTCGATAGTGTATATATTTATAAGTCTAATAAAACTATATAAGTGATGGAAACATCTATGGAAAAATGCTGTAAATACAGTGACTGGTATTGAATAATTTGACATATGTAATGTTTTTCATGTATGACTGCATATAATTTAAAAGAGAAGTTAAAAATTAAACAATGTATAAATACCTTTAGAAAATTAACATTCAAGGGCTTTTGTGGTTTCACATCACTTAAATTTTCATAGCTGGCGACTGCATTTCAAATCCAATGAATAGCATCCAGGTGATATACATTCTGCGAAAGATTATATTAAAGGCAAGCTTTTGGGTTAATATCACGATTCAAATAGGAAGTTTTCGCTCAACGACCGTATTATTTTTTTAACTACATCTTTTTTTTTAAAACTGACTTGTTCGTATAATAAATTGTCGTGCTACTAAATGACTGGCATAATGTATATTATATTAGTGTTGGTAAATAATTTAAGTCCGAATACATTCTAAATAAGTTAATTCAAATGTAAGAATAGACATTGGAGTAATGGTTAGCATGTTGGGCTGTCAACGAGATGGGTGTAGGTTTTCGCGCCCCTATTCTGCAATGATAAGCATAAGATTTCATGTCGTATTATGTGTTTAATGGTTATATAAAGGAAATTAAAAACAAAGAATAGTTGATATTGATGATCGATATAATTATTTTTAAGAGATACAGGTAGACATATGGTGAATGCATGACTAGCCATCAGTAGGACATTTGACGGCTGTGAAATGGTACATTGATGGCCCATTGCTGTTGTAAGCATATTAGCCATGCTTGGCTCGTTTGTGTTCACCAAACCTTGGTAAGCTATAGGCAGATTATGTTTAGTTAGTGGTGCCGCTTAAGGACCATCAATGGACCATATGTGGTTTGCTACTTGAATTGTTCAGCTGTCACATCCAATGAGGTTTAGAATTCTAGTTCGCTTCACCCTACTCTATTCCTGGAACAATGCGCTCGCGGCCTCTTTATTCCCCTTCTGGGAATCCCGTGAATGCCGACTTGCTGGCGTAACATATCTCCTCTCGTATGCTAGAGTTTCCGATACGTTTAGCGACGATGCAAGAATGTTCTGGAGAGACTGGCTGGCGCCTCAGCCCTCCGCGACGCATCACGCGAGTTGGGGAAGATTCTAGGTGGCGGCCTAAGACACTATATATACTGCCGCAACCCAGCGGCCGGCAGTCTTTGACGGAGGCCGCCTGGGGAGTGTGCGTAAGCGAAGTGATCTATGGACGACGACTGGAGATTGCGGGACGACCCCGAGTGAGCTGTTCGTGGCTTGAATGGACGAGAGAGTGTGAAACCAACGACTGAAACCTACTGTGCATGAGGGTGCTTGGAAGACTCTAGAACATTGCGGCTGGCGGGGCATGGACTGAACTGAGGTGGGACTGAATGCAAGTGTAATACTGATTTTATTGTAAATATTCGAACTGTCAAATATGGACCCATGAATGATAACATAATTGAATAGATTGATACACTGTCTATTGGGACTAATCTTTAATTATTTAATTTCATTGATTTATTTAGGATAATTATAAATTTTATAAAATTAGTGTCAATTGTGCACTGTAAGTGATTTAAATTTATTGCGAGGATTTGAGTTCAGAGAATTTTTCTGTAGTTATTGTAAATAAAATAAGGAAATTATAATGAATTCTTTTATTTGATTAAGACCTCCATCCCTTAACGAACTTGGTATAGTCCACTTAATTTATAGAGAGAGAGAGATTGTAATATTGGTGTCAGAAGTGGGATGGAGGCATTTTATAAAATAATAAACTATTTGTAATTGGTATTTCAGTAGGTTATTACTAGCAGGACAAATTTGTAAATTTAATAAATACATTAGTTGGCCAGGAAATTATTAAGGAAATTGTGAATGCTAACCAGGCAAATGTCAGCGGACATGCAAGCACTTCGTGCCTTGATCGAAGGACTGAGTGGTCAAATAAGTAATGTAAATAGTCAGATTAGTAGTGTTAGGGTATCTATTAGTAATATAAATGAAAATGTAAATAGTCAAATTAGTAGTGTTGGTGAATCTGTAAATAGCCAAATCATTTGTGTTGGTGAACTAGTAGACAAGAAAATGGATAGCATTAGAGAAATAGTAGATAGTAGACAGTGTAAACGAAAATGTAGATAGAAAATAGACATTGTAGATAGGAAAATATACAGTATGAAAAAAGAATGTGAACAGAACGATAGAATGTGTATGCGAGTTGGTGAACAATAAAATATAATGTGTGGACAAGAAGATCGACAGTGCGAGCGAGAGAAAAGACAGTGTGCATGATAGGATGGACAGTGTTGAACGAGAAATGAAAAGGGAAGTGAGCGCCCTCAAGAAGGAATGACAGGAGTTCTTGCAGCGGCAGGGTAGACGACATGCAGGGGCGGAAGAGGAGCCGATATTGGTGACCACCGAAACGATGAGTGCCGGCAACGAGAAGAAGGTAGGTGTCGCCGCCAGTGGAGTTGTCGCAGGGGAGTCGCAGCAGTTCTGCAGTTTGGGAACGCCCCAGCCAGGGGTGGGTAAAGCCCGCCCCCTACGATGGACAGACACCTTGGCGCGAGTACCGGCACCAATTCGAGATCGTGGCCACCCTGAATGGCTGGACTGAAGAGCAGCGGGCCTACTACCTGGCGGCTGTACTGAGGGGACCTACATTGAGCATACTGCAGTCGCTGCCAGAACGACATCGTCTAGAATACTCCACATTAGTGTAGGCTTTGGAGATGCGATTCGACGACCAGTACCTGTGACACGCCCACCATGCCCAACTGCGAAGCTGCATCCAGCGACCAGGCGAACCACTACAGGATCTGTGGCAGGACATCGTAAGGCTGTCGCACCTGTCTATGGAGGGATAGTCCGAAGAGGCACGAGATGTCATTGCCGCCGGCTTCTTAGTCGACGCTATCGCTGACACCGACGTGCGGCAAGCTGTGCGGTTAGCTGCGCCTCGCACCATGCAGGATGCCTTGGCACGAACACTGGAAGCGGAGTCAGCACGGCATTCATCAGTGCCCCGACGTCCAGTGTGGGCAGTGACGCTTGATGAAGGGGAGGACGATAGCGTCAAGGGGATGTTGAAGAACTTGCAGATGACCATCAGGGAAATCGCCTCCAGGGTGCACACTAGGGAGACTCATTGTCCCTCGCCCAAACAGCCAGAATGTTGGATGTGTGGACAGCCTGGGCACCCGAGAGTGAACTGTCCTCAGCAGCCACAGCAGCAGCAGAAGCAATAGCAACAGCCAGGGAGCAGGCGCCAAGGGGCAGATGACAGTGCAATGTCTTCGGAAACTTGTAAACACCAGTCTTGAGGGGCAAATATCGGTGATTGCTGGAGGGAAGACCCCAACTCTTTAGCAGGTTCGTTCAATTAAACAAGATTTCAATGCCATATTGGGGAGGTGAGCCTTGATAATATTTTTTGTCTGATGGTCGTTGACACAGGAGCGACAATAACAATGGTAAGACCCGACATTCTTGTGCCTTCCCTCCAATGATCATCCGATAAGAACATGGATCACTGCTATTTAACAACAGTAACGGGCGAGACCACACCAGTCAAAGGCAAGAGAAGGGTACTCTTACAGCTCGGTAACCTTGAGATAGAGCATGGTATATACATAGTAGAAATAGAGGACAAAGTATTTTGGGTCTTGATGTTTCACGTAAGATGGGATGCTGTATTGATACTCGACTAGGGGTGTTATGTGTAGGTGATACCGAGTTGGTAGTGTCAACATGACGAGATTTATCTTCGCCAATGAGCTGCCTAGTAGTGTGTAACCATTCAACTGTGCTTCCTGCTTCTAGCGAAGTTGTTATTCCAGTCAGATGACAGGGAAAATTTGTCCGGCGATTGGGCATAATCGAACCAGCCCAGGAAGGTGGTATTTTACCTAATGGTGTCATTGTGGCGGGAACAATGATATCTTCAAAATCGGACAGTTTGCCTGTTACGATGATTAATTTGTCTGACCATTCTATCTGGCTTGAAGAGGGGGCAACAATAGGGATTTGCAAACAGGTCTCATAGGTATTTCCAAATGTTCCATAAGTTTCACTATCACAACGTACTGAATATCCTCTTCCATATGTTCTGGGTGAACTGCTGACAAGAGCAAAATAAAACCTCAACTGGCGACAGGAGAGGGCAGTTTCAGAATTGTTACAGTGAAATAGATGTGTTTTCTCCTGCTAGGTCTATGACCTTGGCAGAAATAATGTTGCATGCCACAGCATCGACACAAGGGATACCAGATCCATAAAGCAGCCACCAAGGTGACTACAGCTAGCTCCATATGAGGTCGTTGAAGGTATTCTGAAAGAGATGAGGGATTTAGATGTGATAGAGCCACCAGTCAGTCCATGGTCTTCTCCCATTGTGCTTGAAAAATAAGTATGACTCTATTAGATTTTGTGTTGATTACCGCCAACTTAATAATGTGACCAAGAAAGAAACGCACCCACTCCCTAGGACAGACGAAACCATGAATAGCCGAGCAGTCTCACAATGGTTTTCTACTCTAGACATGAAGAGCGGGTATTGGCAGTGCGAGGTGACCCGAGAAAACAAGGAAAACACTGCCTTTTATGTCCAAGGGAAAGGAACCTGGCAATTCAAGGTTATGCCCTTTGGACTATGCAATGACTCTGCCACCTTCGAACGACTAATGGAGAAAGTTCTGCTCTTAGGTATTTGTGAGGTGTACCTAGACGACATTGTGGTCACAGGAAGAACTTTTGAACGCTTGCATTCTGTTCTTCAGAAAGTGACTATGGCCAATCTGAAATTGGTTCCCAAGAAATGCCACCTTTTCCAAAAAAAAATTAATTTTTTGGGCCATGTTGTATCGGCCCATGTGATTGAAACAGACCCTCAGAAGATCAAGCAATAAGAGACTGGCCTCTACCAATGGATAAAACTGAAATTTAAAGTTTTATGGGTTTATGTATTTACTACAATCGATTTGTGCCTGGGTTCGCCTCTATCGCCAAACCTCTGCATGAATTGATTGAGCCAAAAAGGAAATTTTGTTGGACCCCAGAGTGCGAAATTGCATTCTATAGACTAAAGGGCATTCTGATATCGTCGACAGTACTGGGCTTCCCGAGTAGAGAGGGTGAATTTATTCTGAATACTGATGATAGTGATGTTGGAATCGGGGCTGTGTTATCTCAGATCCAGGATGGAAAAGAGCGGCCATTAGAATATTTCAGTAAGGTGCTACACAAGTCCGAGAGGAACTACTGTGTGACACACAGGGAGCTTTTGGCAGTGGTGAAGGCAATTGCACATTTTCATCCATATCTTTATGGTAGATACTTCATACTAAGAACTGATCATGCTAAATTACACCAACTGCTAAATTTCAAGAACTCCGAAGGTCAAATAGCCTAGTGTACATGGCATCTGCAAGAATATGACTTTGAAATACACCACAGGTCTGGAAACCTTCACAGCAATACAGATGCTCTCTCTCTCCAGGAGATCATGCGAACCATTATGTCGTCATTATGAACGCCAGGAGGAGAAGAATTTAAGGCCCTGTATCTGGTGATCGGCCATCTATATGGGATTAAAAGGACATAAGAAATGATCAGCTAAGTGACCCCACCTTGCAGCCAATATTGGAGTTGAAGTAAGCCGGTCGGCGACCGAGATGGGAGAAGCTATCTAGCCTAGGCGTGATAATCAATGCATACTGGGCACAGTGGAATTCCTTTATTATAAAGAATGGTGTACTTTACAGGAATTGGGAAAGTAACAATGGGAGACAGAGTCATTTACAATTGATGCTACCAGAGTGCCGAATCCCAGAGGTGCTAAGAGAAATGTATGATACAGCAGCAAGTGGTCACTTTGGTGTAAATAAGACACTTGACAGAGTCCAAATGAGATTCTATCGCCTACATTGTCGGCAGGGTGTTGAGAAGTGGTGCTGTCGTTGTAATTCACGTACTGTAAGGAAAGGTCAGAGGGTTAAGGGACATGGTCCCCTCCAGAAGTACAATGTTGGGGCCCCATTCGAGAGAAAGGCAGTTTACATTCTCGGACCGCTACCAATCACTGAGAAGGGAAATAGATACCTTCTGGTAGCACAAGACTATTTCATATAGTGGCCCGAGGTCATATCAGTGCCAAAGCAAGAGGCATGCGCAGTAGCTGATGCTCTTCTCGAGCATGTTTTCTCCAGGTTTGGAGTGCCACTGGAGATTCATTCGGACCAAGGACGAAATATTGAAGCATCTCTTTTCCAAAAAGTAACGAGGATTTTAGGAATGAAGAAAACCCGAACCACAGCATTACAACCTCAGTCGAATGGAATGGTTGAGAGGCTAAATTGTACCCTGGAACAGTATCTGGCTATCTTAGTAGAAGTCAATGAGAGGAATTGGGACTCTAAGGTACCCTTATTTCTCCTCGCATATCGCTCGGCGGTCCACGAGTCCACAAGGGTATCACCTTCAAGAAAGCTGTTTGGGAGAGACCTTCGCCTACCTGGTGACCTGCTGTTCGGACGTCCAGTGGATGAAGAAGCAGCTACTTCATAATATGCTATCAAGTTACGTCAGAAGTTAACCGACATTCGTGAGTTTGCCCGGAGGCACCTTGACATTAACAGTGACAGAATGAAAACACGACATTACCGAAGAATGCCTGTGGAGACTTTCAAGAAGGACAGCTGGTGTGGTCGTACAACCCTCAAAGGAAGAAGGGATATTACCCGGAGCTACAGAAATCTTGGGAAGTCCCGTGCAGGATCATAAAGTGGATAAATTATGTGATCTACAGGATTTGCCGACAGGGCTCTCGGGCAAAGCCTAAGGTTGTCCACATCTACGTACTGGCGCTGTACGAAGGTCCTGATTCTCTAGAGTCTGTTCGGGACGAACAGGCTTAAGGAGGGGGCAGTGTTACGTGCTGCAGCTTGCGCAGACTCAATTGCCCCGCGCCGTATTCGGAGACCCACCGCGCCCTACCCTCTTCTTCGAACGATATGCTCGCGGCCTCCTGATTCTTCCTTCTGGGAATCCCGCAAATGCCGACAAGGCGAGACTTAGTGGCATCGCAGACCTCCTCTCGCCTGCTAGAGTTTCCTATACGTTTAGCGACGACGCACGAATATTCTGGTGAGACTGGCTGGTGCTTCAGCCCTCCGCGACGCATTACGCGATTTGGGGAAGATTCCAGGTGGCAGCCTGAGACATATATACTGCCGCAACCCAGCGGCCGGCAGTGTGTTCGTGAGCGAAGTGAAGTGTGGATGACGACTGGAGATTGCGGGACGACAGCGAGTGAGGTGTTCGTGGCTTGCATGGACGAGAGGGTGTGAAACCGACGACTGAAACTTACTGTGGATGATGGCGCTTGGAAGACTTTAGAACATTGCGGCTGGCGGGGTATGGTCTGAACTGAGGTGGGGCTGAATGGAAGTGTAATACTGATTTCATTGTAAATATTAGAAATGTCAAATATGGACGAATAATTTATAAAATAATTAAATAGATTGATACGGTGTCTATTGGGACTGATCATTAATTATTTAATTTTGTGGATTTCTTTGTGATAATTATAAATTTTTATTTATTGGTGTCAATTGTGAACAGTAAGCTATTTCAATTTATTGTGAGAATTTGACTTCAGAGAATTTTTTCTGTAGTTATTGTAAATAAAATATGGAAAGTATAATTAATTCATTTATTTGATTAATACCTCCATCCCTTAACGAACTTGGTATAGCCCACTTAATTTCTAGAGAGAGAAATTGTAACAATATAATACATTACAATGTAGACTAGTAGCACGTTGAACGGTTTACGAATCATTTGCGCACACTGACAATCCTTGGGCATTGGCTGTTCATGGTAAAATTAGCACTTTTTGAAAAGCTCTCATTTGGAATAATCGTCAATAAATATATTTATAGTATCGTTAGACATTAAATTTCGTATCCGGCGAAATATATGCACTGTGGTTATCGTTAACATGATAATATTAATTTTAAAATGTGGCGGAAGGACAGAAAATGCCTGATAGGAAAAAAGTAACTAGGACGTCTAAAGTCCTCACTTTAGCATAAACAGCGTATACTGAACCACGTCAGTGTACAACGCCGGCCAAAAATTACTTTCCCATTCGTTAGATAAACAACCAGGACCTCGGGTCAAAATGGATCAGTTATGGACATATGAAAAAATATAGTACATGTACTATTTATTTCATCACTCATCAAACGCAAATGGATAACATTGTTGTTATAGTTAGTAATAGAATAAAATGTTAATCTAGAAAATATAACCATTAACTATATATTTTATGTGTAATAATTAGTAAGTAATAAGTTTATGTATAGTATGAGTGTTGGTAAAATGACCACAATTATCGCAAACTATGACATACCAGAACTTACTAAACTGTGAATTGTGTATATGATTGGTCGATGCAGTGTATTTCGGAATTAAAAGTAACTTATGTACTGCCGTAAATAAATATACTTACTCTGTATGCTTTGTGATTCTTGCTCCTAATAATAATATTTGCTACAGAACAAATATCTGTTAACTAATAATAAGTAATATTATTTTAACTCTATGCATATACAAAATTAGATAAGTATAATGAAGATAACAGAAAGCAGGAAGTTCGTAGCTGCAGCTCTCGTGAACGGATAAAATATTTTTGAAGTTTTACACGCCTAACAAGGAAATTATGAAGGTAATGGTTTAAGAGTGACATATAAATAAACTTTGGTGTTTATTTTTCATTTCATGCGCATATTACTCATATCTCTCTTAAAACAAAAATTTTCTCTCGCTTGCTACTTTATTTCCTGTGCAAGCCCAGAAAAATAACTGAAACAGATCATATTTTAACATCTTTACGTTGAAAATATATTCATTAGGGAAAGAAAATATTATGATGCGACATGATTAAAAAATATAAGTAATGTGCTAGTGACATTTTGTAATTGAGTGAGTAAAATGATTTAGTAGCTTCGGGGACATTAGTATCGGGCACCGGAGCTCGGAGCACCTCCTGCTCTGTCATTCTGGTCGCGTGGCAGGTATATTGGAAGCCAGTAACCGTTGACCTTTGAAAGTTGACCTTCGACCATTAAACTTAAACTCAAAAATCCTAAAAGAATTTTTAAAATCCTAAATAATAATTAAAAAAAGTAAGTAAAAAAAATTGATATAAAAATTATAAAACAATAGTTTAAAATTATTTTTAAAATATTTTGAAATTTTAGTCCCCCAATGACCATTTTCCCTAACAATTTGCTTTATTCCCCAAAAATTTCCATTTTTCCCTTAAACATTTTCTTTTTCCCTAAAAAAGTATAACCTATCTCAAAAATTCATAAAAGTCAACGAGCATATTATGTTGGATGCAGCTGACTTTAACCACGTGACCCTGAATGACCTTGAACATAAAAACTCGAGAAAACATTAGTAAACGTCAGAAAGTATAATATGTTACTGACTACAACCCCCATATTAGAGCACCAAAAATATAAAAATATTCAATATATATTCAAAAATCGACAAATCACAATCATTAAAATTTATTAATAAAATTATTTAAAAAATTTATTTAAGACTTATTTATAAATCTTATGTAAAAAAGTCGACATTTCCGGAGGTCTCCACAGCACCACACCCAGCAGACGACTGACTCCCCACCCTCATTCCCCTCACCAATACTCATTCAGGCAAATTTAATTTTTTTTTCATATGTAATTTGTTTATAACATTGCTGAAGTTTGTCTCTCACATTTTTTCGACCTAAATCATGGTTTCTTGATTTTTTCGCATGTTTATACACGGCTGGAGGCCGCCATATTAGTTTATTCGTCTGTCATTTGTTTAATAATGCTTTAGGCCGCCATATTGGATTTTTCATATGTCATCTGTTTATACAATGCTGGAGTTTGTCTCTCACTTTCGTTCGACTGTCATATTGAATTTCATAGGTTTACATCACCCAGGTAGCGCTAGTGTAATAATTTACCCAACTGGTGGCAGCCGTATTTGATAATGTTTTTAAAGTATGGTGTGCCCTGTCGGCGCCCTTCAAGTTGGATTCTATTTTCAACACAAACACGGCATTTATTTCTCGATTTCACTACCATGCGAGCTGTCGACACTCATATTAATAGCATAGCAAAAATCTGAAACTTTCCAATCAATACTATACGTGCATGATTTAATTTATTAAATATATATTTTGAATAAAATGCAAAGATATACATTAAAAAAATTATTATTTATTTAATTGTATAATCCCACATATAGTAGAGTGGTATTTTATACAATACGTTTTAGTTAAATTAATTTAATTTCGTTGACTTATAAATTTCAATTATGCCCTGTAATATATTAATTGAACAAAAAAAGCCTGTGAATAATTTTTTTTTCATTTCATGTTTACTTAATTTGTCATATATATATATATATATATATATATATATATATATCAATACATGCAACTTAGTTTTATGCATCTCGCTAATCACACCCGCACACCCGTGTAGTCATTGAGGGAAACTATAGTGACATTTATTACACCGACACACTTTGTTGCAGGGCCAGTTATGTAGGTAAATACACTTTTGACGACATGTACCAAAGTCACAAGAGACCCATTTGCAGTAAACTTGGTACTGAGGTACTGATGAGAAATGCACATCACCGGTACATTTCTTGGCATGTGTAAGCAAATTGTCGCTACGGCTGAACTGCTTACCGCACCTGTCAAACAAATATGACATGCAGCAAAGATTCTTGGCACAATAGAAGCGCTCATGTCGCCGTACATTGCAGCCGAAAGTAAATGTCTTATCACAGAAGTTACACTAATAACGACATAGTGGTTCAGGCAAAGACTTGTACGGATCTGTTGGAGATTAGTTGCTGGTGCTAAAGAAGTAGATAACGTCGGCGTTGATGTTCTACGTACCTCAGCCGAAAAGTTCGATGACGATGGTACTGCACTGGTGGAATTAGATGCTGCTCGTAATGTAGCCATCACAGCTGAAGAAGTCGATGGCACTGGTAAAACACGAGACATCTCACTCGAAGAAGAAATCTATGGCGAGAAACCATTGGCTGGTAATATCCACTCCACTTTAACGTAACCAGCCATGGATTACCTGACGTAGAAGCTAGCCGAGACTATGTATCTTTCACAGCAGCCGTTGTCAAACTAAACCTCTCAGCTGACCTCCCTACTGCTTATAATATATGAGTATGCAAGGCCTATCACATCATATTGACTCTGAAACAATCGTATTACACCATTATTACACTGCTCGGACACCGACCAGCCAATCACCAAGTTGCCACGTGATTGCAGCTGACAAATCACATAAAATCACTGAGACATCAAACACAGACAGGTAGGTAGACTTTACATGTTAGTCCTTGATCACAAAGCCATGCAGTTATATATTAAACAGTTTCTTCCAGACAAGTTCTTCGCTCAGCTTTAAATCATGGTTACACTTGAAGCAGACAACTGACTCCTGTCAGACCGGCCCCTCACAAGACTGACCCAATGTCCCATAATGACTCATAAATGATTCCTGATTGTGGTGCATCTGGTGCTGATTGAGGTAAGTGTGGTGCATGTGGTGCTAATGAACTGATGAAACCTGGATGCCATTCATGCTCACCTCACACATTTAACTCATTTGTTAACCCACTGTCATAATATTTTGTGATCTTATTTCAGTATGGTATGCCACACGACCTCCAATCTTTTGAGATGAATTGCGTGTTGCCTACATACCCGCCCACAGTATTTCGTGGTTGTGTACTTTATGCATTTATTCGTCGGAAAAGGTTTGGATAGCGCAATGATGATTCAGACCTTTTTAGCTTATTTTAACGTGTTACTTCATAATAAACCACATAAAATGTAATGAATCACTGGTAACACCTACTTTTATTGCAAAAATATGGGCTTCAACCCCTATTTTGTCACGAATAAATGTTTAGATGGTGTTAAACGTCACATGAATCATAGAACTTCATCCATTTAATCGTTCTCCAGAGCCGTATGGTTAGATTGTACATACTTTCTTAGAAAGTGCAATTACCTGGTCTCATTGCTTCTACATAAAAGGGACATACTGACCTTAGGATGGTAAGTCGTAAATATGTTTTCCCCTTATTTTTTAGTGAGGAATACGCATGCAGAGTTTGTACATGTATTAAGAAAGCATCGTGTAATTAATAGATTATTCATGTAGGTATACTGTTGATTGGAAAATTATTGATTTTCCTATCCTTATGAATATGAGTGTCGACAGCTCGCTTGGAAGTTTAATCGAGAAATTAACGCCACCTATGTGTTAAAAATAGAATCCATTATGGAGGGCGCAAGCAGCCCAATCTATACTTTAAAAACCAAAACAAATATGGTTGCCACCGGGTGGATAAATTAAACCACTAGTACCACCTAGGTGACGAAAACATAAGAAGTCCAATATGGTTGTCAAAGTAACGCGAGATACATGTAGCATTGTCTAAATTGAATGACAAATGAAAAAATCTGAGATAGCGACCTCTAGCAATGAAATCCAAGTATCAACGAAAAACCAAGATGGTCTTTGAACGAAGGTAAGAGACAAACTCCAGTAATGTATATACAAATGACAGACGAAAATAATTCGATATGGATGTATGAGTATGTTGAGAGGAGTGGAGTTGAGGGATTCAGTATGGTGGGCGTGGGCGTGATGCTGGGCCCCCAACCCCAGCATAAAAACCCCAAATATAAATGGTAAGTTGTTTTTAAAATAATTTATGGACTTATGGAATTGTAAGTTATTTTAAATAAATTTTTTAAAATACTTTTTATAGATTTTTAAATATATTTATAATACATTTTTATAATTTTTAAATATTTTTTTGGGATTTTTAGGACTTGTAAAATTTTTAATGTATTTTTGTGATTTTTTGAGTTAAAGTTTATTCAAGGTCACAAGGTCAAGTTCAAGGTCACCTAGATCCAATATGGCGATAATAGTTAGTGATATAATATGATTTCTGACTTTTATGCATTTTTCTTCGGTTTTGTTATTAAGGTCATTCAAGGTAATATTTTTCATGTTAAGGTCACTTGCATCTAATATGATGGCATTAATCAAGGCTGTTCACATTATAATTGGCACTATTGAAAGCACTGTTTTAAGATCTATTTGCATGCACGTTGTGTATTATTCCGCCTTATGCGAAATTAACATTGCCATGGGTCTCATAACTTCATTCATGCGTAGGTCAAGAGAAACTGTGAACTTATTAGGACAATAACCATTTAATAAATCTGCTAATGTGCACACATTAATGCATTAAAAAAACAGAATGCCAAAGAGATAATTTTAACTATCAAAAATGGTTACATAACACTTTTTACTCGAAGTAACGATATGGAACTACATTCCATCTATCGTTACCAACTTTACCGAGCAAATGTCACTCCGTGCGCTCTTTATAGTATATGCAGGCGTGGGCAGTGACATTTTTCTAAGGTTGATTTCAAAAGTGCTCACTTTATCGTGAACAGCCTGTAATATAATATGCTGGTTGACTTTTATGCATTTCTTGCAATTTTTGGGAATTTTCAGGGAAAATGGGACATTTTAATGGAAAAGGGGAAATTTTTAGGAAAGAAAAGGGAAATTGTTAGGAAAAATGGTCATAGGGAGACTAGAATATTTAAATAATTTTTAAAATAACTTCCAACAAATGTTTTAATTTTGAATAATTTTTAGTGAATTTTTAATAAATGTTAAGTTGTTTTTAAAATAATTTAAAATTATAATACATTGTTAGGATTTTTGGAATTTTTTTAATCCAAAAGATTTTTGGGGTCAAATGTCAATGGTCAAAGTTCAACGATCAAATGACAAAGGTCAAGAGACCCTGACTTCCAATACGGCCGCCGAGCGATCAGAATGACAGAGCAGGAGATTCTCTGAACTCCGGCGCCTAGTGCTGATGTCCCCTAACTACATAATAATTCTACTTGAGTGCATAGTTTTATAGTGATAAGTTTACTTGGTTTTTAATGTTCTTCGATCGCGCGAAGCGAGCACGCAGCGCTATTGAGTTTTCTGCTTACGTGCAGCAGCTGAGGGAGTCCAGAGGAGTCGCAGAAAAGGGTGAGATTCCCATGAGTAGTAGGATATAGAGAGAACTGGAGAAGTATTCCAGTAACCGGAGCCTTGGAGACAACGGCCATCTTGGAAATTTCCAATTTCTCTCTCCCCCCCCCCCCCCAAATAGCTCATTTTCACTCAAAATCGTACATTTTAGGCCAAAGAAACCTTAGAATTTACCTTTTCCCCATTTCTGCAAAAACGAGCCAATTCAGGTGATTTGGGTGCACGCATCATTCTTCTAGCCTACATCGATAAAATAAAATATTTTTTAAGAAATTATTGTTATAAAATTAATTACATTTTTATTATTTAAAAAATTTAAAGATATAAGTATTAGTGTTACATATCACCGGATTCGTCTTTTCACGGCGCTTACTATTGTAATGTTATAAAAAAATTACTGAAATTTTTCAAAATTGAAATATATTTTTAAAATTAAAGAATTTAAAGACCCAAGTATTAAGTGTTATATCACCGAACTCGTCTTTTCAAGGCGCATATGATCGTGATGTCATACCACCACACTGCCTTGTTTTTTCATGTTCTTAGAGTCCGTGATTTCTCTCTCTCTCTCCCTCTTTTGTCTCTCTTCCTTTCTTTATTTCATTTCTCCCTCACTCTCTCATTTCATCTCTTTCTGTCTTGTCTCTAGCAGTCCATAGGTTTTCACGGAACCCTCCCATTTTCGTTGATTCATTTCTCTCTTTCCTTTCTGTCTTGTCTCTCTCATTCGTCCGACCAATTACTCGCACTTGTTCGATTAGTCACATTAGCTCCACTGATAACTGAAACTTGTTGGACTCCACCGTCTATATAATTCCTTCAACGCCTGCTAGACTGCGTGAATCGTTGGTGTACATATATTTACGAATTTAAAAATGTAATTTTATTTATATGAGAAGGTATACAAAAATTATTGTAAAGCACATTCCAGGCACGACATTGTAAAACATATATGATTATCGATTCTTCAAAAATCAATTCAATCCATATTTTTCTAATATTTTACTTTATTTAATTCATTTTTACTTTTGTACGAAAATAATCTGGCCTTGGCATCTGGCCTTGTAATCACGCATGTATTCATGCGGTGGCAGTTCCCGCAAGCCAGCTGCGACAGGCGAAGAATGACGTCATCACCAGGTGTCATCACTAGGGGGAAGGAACAGAGTGTAAATGGCCCGTTACAAGTGCTTGCGAACTGAAAGCGATCACTCGTGCTGCTGTGTGGCCCTTCCAATCAGATCTGTATGGTCCGATACACGTTTAAATGATTAGAACTATTCAAATATATTTTATTTACCATTCGAGAAAAATGCCAAAACAATTATGTTTGAAAATTCAGTAAAAATGTATTTTTAATGGATTTGTAGTGCAAATTCAGTTCAATGAGCTTAAAATTTGTAAATTTCTCACTGTCTCATGATAGCTGGTGACATTAAAATAATCCTAATGCTCGGAACTTTTGGGCTACAAGTCTCGCATGCTAACCACAGGCATACTACGAGCTCACACCGAACCACATGCTTAAATTTTGTATTTCAATCCTTTAGTTACTTTCTGAATCGTGTATGACTTTCCGTGCATTGATTGTTATTATATTATTTAAAAAAAATGATGCAGCAGAGCGGGGCTGTAAGCAAGCGAAATTTATAGTCACAGGTAAATATAATTTGCGATCTCTGAGGAGGCAAAATGTATCGCGAAATTTTAGTTTGCAAGTATTATTTTTAGCTCCATTTACGTGTATATGTTTGTAGTAACCATATTACTTTTACAGGTATAGGGTATGTCAAATACAAAATTTTATACTGTAAAATGTTTTTTTTTAAGTTATGCTTGAATTTTGGTGAGTACAGCAAAAAGTTCTCTCAACTTTATTTATGGTCTCCTATCTTCACGACTTAATACCACATAATATTATTTATTCACTGTCTTGTTCTTTTTTTCCTAGACATAACTATCCTACTCGGAATTTCAGTAGTTGTATGCATATGTTACTAAATCAAGCACTACATAGCAGGCAGGGTACAAGATCAGAAAGAAATAAATAAAAAAATATTATATTTATATAGTTAATACTCCTAACTACAAGCATAACAAACAGAAATATTAATTGTTTCCAAGCCATTCATGTAATGTCTTTACAACAGCATACTCACTTTTCACTTAATGAATATAATATGCTTATACACGGTGCAAGGCTGTCTACACTAGCAAGCATCGAACCAGAACCCTTGGCCATATATACTTCTTCTCACAACAAAGTTTATCTTTCAAGGCCTCTGCAGCCCCTGGAATACGATCAAGACTGAACAGTGTTTGATTCGCAGTCTTGAATGATCGGCGACTGATGGCTTCATCCAAAAGCTGAGGCCTTTCGTAGTTACACTCCAGCCAATCATTGCATTTTATTGGACCTTCTTCAACTACTTCTGTTAAGTGATTGATTATACTTTGCTTAATAGGTCGAGGTAAGTACATATATCTTTCGTAGCTACTAAGTTATTTCCAATGACAAAACCTAATCATTTAAGTTAAAGTTGGATGCTGATTGTCTCAGGTAGAATCCGTTCAATGTGGTTTCACTAACAGGTAGTACACATAGTTTCTTAGCCACAAAAACTCGACATTTACAGTTCTTCTTATGTCTCTTCAACTTTTCACCGCATTTGAAAAGATGTTTGCACTTGCCACATTGTTGAATCCTACAGAAAGGACATTTTACACAACTAGTTTTTCATGCTTCCTCGAACTTTGGCTGTAGGCAAATATCTTGTCACATTAACAGCAACGAAGCATTGGCGAAGTCGTCGATGGAAGCACTGCTGTGTGTGATCCATCCGAATAAGTTGATGATGCCGTCAGTGTCACGCCTGAAGAAGTCGATGGCGATGCTGCTGCTGCCACAGGTGTCCCATCCGAAGAGTCCGATATAAATGTGCCAACCTCAGGCATTGATGTACCAGAAACCTTTGGTTCCATTATATGTTCCAGTTGCTTACACGTGCTGAGACGTAGTGTCTTTCACGACTGCCACTGACAAACTAACCTCCCTAACTGAAACCTGGCTACTTATATACTTGCAAGTAGGCAACTCAACTTTCAATGTTTCACCCACTATAACTCTAGCATACCTCAACCATTCGTCAACACAAACCGTACAAAGCAATCACACAGACCATACAGTGACACAATCAACTTCTTCTCATACCATTCATCATGTCGACTGATAAAAGTCAAAATACACGAACTATCCATACCAAACACTTTAACTCAAACATTCCTTAGCAATACATGCATACATACCGTCCACACCATTCGAAATACACCAACAATCACAAGATAAATACTCTGGAAAACATGACACCCAACATACCATCCATGATAACTCAAGCATACCAAACAAATTTTATAGTCCAGACAAACCCTGCAACACAAACATTCTTACTATCTGTCAAACTAACAAAACTTAACTTACTAAAGCCCTCCCCCTTCCCCCGCAAAAAAAACTAACCTTCACTTACCTACCAAAGGCCAAAGAAATCAAAAATAAAGTATCATATCTTAATCTGCCATAGTCGAGGTAAAAATTATACTTTTCCAAAGCACACACATGTCCTACACGTCTAGCGTTATATCAGTCCCTTATGAAAATTTGACATGTACAACCATGAGAAACACACTTCAAGCAGACTGCGACCAATCAGCCTTCGAGTAACATTCACCTTACTCTTAAAAATGAACAGTCGGATCAAACAGAATTATATTTAAAATCCAATATAGCCAAATAGAAAATCAGACAGTTTTTTGAGCGCCAGTTTTTCTAGGAGTACATAGTTACATTTTCAAGTATTTAAATTTTTGGTAAAATATGTTTTCGTAACTCTACGATCGCTGTTATGTTCAGTTATAAGATTTCGAAATTCCCGGCAGTGAAATTTTATAAATATATATTAGTAAGAATTGTATTCAGTTAAATGTCTTCATAATTTTCGGCAATATACTTTAAAAAACACGTTAAAATTCGCAACTCCCAGAAAGAATAGCCCAAATGAATCCTATCTTGGAGGATGTGTCGAATAGTGTACGAGTAATAAGTGATTACGATAGCAGAGAGATGGCTTACACGTAGGCCCAGCAACTCCCTCTCTTGCGTGACCAGAAATGTCAGTACAAAAAAACTCAGTCAGTGATGAGCCTTCAAACGAAGTGAAAGCAAGTGCCAGTATGCCTCGTCGACGTCAAAGGGCGCCATATCAGCATGCGAGTGAGTTCGAACGGGGCAAAATGATCGGTCTCCGGAAAACGGGACTCTCATACCGTTATATTAGGCACGTACTGCGCATGCTGCTACTACAGTGATGCGTATGTGGAACCAGTTGATAGAAGAGGGTCGTATGTATCCACGAGCGGGTACTGGACCACGCAATGTGACCACAGCATGGAATGACCGCCATCTTGTCCGCATGGCTGTAACGGACCGTACAGCTTCGTCCACAGTGTTGGCTCGACACGGGAACACTGCAACGGGTGTGAACCTGTCTGTGTCGAAGGTTCAATGCCGTTTGCTCTGGGCTGGACTGGTTGCACGTATTCCATTGCGTCGGCTTCCATTGTCTAGAAACCACAAACGCCTCAGACTGCAATGGGCACGTGAACGCCGTCGCTAGCGTGCTAAGTGGCTAAATGTAGTGTTTTCGGACGAGTCCCACTTCAACCTGTCGTACAGCAATGGCCACATACATGTTAGACACTAACGTGGTGACAGCAATCTGGCAGCCTGCATTGTAGAGCGGCATAGCAGACAAACGCCATGTGTGATTGTTTGGGGCGCCATTGGATACAACACGCGATATCGACTCCTACGTAATACGGGCAATCTGAACAGCAACCGCTACATCAGGAAGGTTTTAAAGCTCGAGGTACTGCCCTTCCTTCAGACGACTCCACATGTCATATTTCAGCAGGACAATGCCCGGCCACATGTGGCGAGGAATGTTAAAACCTTCTAATCTGAACGACAGGTACCATTGCTTCAATGACCTGCACATTCACCTGACATGTTGTCCATCGTATATGTCTGGGATATGGTTGGTCAGTGAATTGTTCGTCACGGTCCCTCAGCAACCTCTGTTGATGCTTCGTCGACTCGCATACAAATCACGTAAAGGGAGATTACCCAGGAATATATCCAAGTCCTCTTTGATTCCATGCCAATGCCAGTAGTTGGAAAAAGTAGGTTCTGGGGTAGGGGCTTGGGGCTCGGGACACGGAGACACAAGCCGCCATCTTGGATTTTCCCGATTTTCCGCAAAAAACTATGTTTTTCGAATAGAAAATGGTCAAAATCGGCAGAATGACTACAAAACCGGAAAAATTTCGCGAAATAATAATAATGTTTTTCGCACACCTAGACATAATGCTCTTGCATTACTCCCATGACTCCTCTTTGTGGTGTTTGACTCAATGAGGTGGAGATAATGTGGCTGGATCAGAAATTCCTGCTCTGTCAATCCCATTCACCATCTTGGATGTGGCACTGTCTAGCAAAATGGAGGCACTTCTGATGTGGGCAATGAACTGCCTAGAAAAATGATGGCCTAGTAAAATATTGGTCAATGAACTGCCTAGCAAAATGGCTGCCAATGCATTACCTAGCAAACTGGCAGCCATCTTGTCGACTAATACATCGACAGTGGCCATGTTGATAGCTATCCAAAAGTCTGGAAGCTTCCATCCTACCGAGTGTATCTACTTCCTGCTCTAACATTCTTTATCACTACCCCTGCTCAAGTCTGTTCTGCAGCCCCGATAGCTGTCAATGCACTGCCTTGCAAAATGTTGGCCAATGCAGAACTTCCTGCTCGGTCAATCCAGTCTGCTATCTTGGAAGTGGCACTTCCTAGCAAAATGGCTACCAATGCACTCTCTAGAAAAATTGTGGTCAATGTATAACTTACTAATCTGCCAATCTGGTCCGCCATATTGTAAGTGGCACTATCTAGCAAAAATTATGGCACTACCTAACCAAGAAAGGTGACCAATGCAGAACGTTTTGCTCTTTCAATCTGGTATGCCATATTGTAATGTTGAGTTACCATGACAGCACTTCACGTTCTAGCATTTCACAGCAATGTACTGCCTAGCAAAATTCACTGCACATAAAAATGGCGGCCAATGTAATTCCTATCAAAATGGCTGTCAATGCACTTCCTAGCAAAATAGTGGCTAATGCACTGCTTAGTGAAATGGCAGTAGGACAATGTTACGATATTGTCCCTAGCTTGAAGCCATTCAGCACTGACCATCAAAATGGCATCTGTATTCCCAGCCCAAAGCCACCCAGCCTTTAGAACTGTGTGTGATACAACTATCAAAATCATAACATATGCATAACCCCCGATGACGATTAAGGATGCAGAGCAAATATGAACTATGTTTACACTTATACGCATAGTTGTCTGTAATTTTCAAACTCTTTGAGCTGACACCTACCAAATTCATATCACAGGCGTCATCCCTGACGACGAGAAGGGTAGCAGGAATAAGTATACCCTATGATTACTCATAAGCAGAGTTGGTCATAATTTCCTAACCATTTAAGATATAACTATCATATTCATTGCGTTGGCATAATCTGTGATGACGAGAAGGTTAGAAGGGCCAAGTAAGCCCTTTGTCTACTTAAAAGTATACTTGGCCATAATTTCTGAACCATTTAAGATATAGTTGTCAAATTCATAACATATGAATCGCCCATGATGACGAGAATGTTCGTATGGCCAAGTAGACCCTATGTTTATTAATAAGCATAGTTGGATATTAATTCAGAACTGTTTGCGATATGGTTGTCAAATACATAACATAGACATCACCCTCGATGAAGAGAGGGGTAGAATGGTCAGGTACACTTTTTGTCTACTTGTGAGTATATTTCACTATAATTTCCGAACTCTTCAAGATATAGTTGTCAAATTCATAAAAAAGTATTACTTGAGAGGGCAAGAAGGCTTGGAAGGTCAGTATGTCCTATGAATACTTATAAGTATAGTTGACTATAATATACGAAACATTCAAGTTATAATTGTCAAATTCAATTAAAAAGGTATCACTTCCAACAACAAGAAGGTAAGCCAGATAAGGTATGCCCTATGTATACTTATGAGCATAGAGTAATTTTTAAATCAGGTGAGATATAGTTACCAAATTCACAACATAGACTTCACCCCAGACACTGAAAATAATCGGGATGGGGCCAAGTATGCCCTAACCATACTCATAAGCATAGTTGTTTGTAATTTCCGAATTGTTTTAGATCCAATACCAAAATTGTAACATATATATCACCCCAGTCAATGAGAATAGATGAGATATATAAGCATATCATAACACAGACATCACACACAATGATTAGAAGGTCCATAGGGCCAAGTATAACCTATATCTATTTATAAGAATAGTTGGACATAATTTTCGAACTGTTTAAGATGTAGTTTTCAAATACACAACATAGACATAACCCCAGATGAAGAAAATTAATAAGGGGGCAAGTTTGATCTATGTATTATTATAAGCATAGTTGGCTGTAATATTCTAACCATGTGAGATACCATTATAAAAGTCAGAACATAGGTATGATCCTAGACAACAAAAATTACAGAGGTGTTAAATTTGACCTATGTATACTTCTATACATATTTGACAGTAATATCTGAACTGTTCGATACAACTACCAAAATCATAACTTAGGAATTATCCTAGACACCAAACAGCACTGAGGGGTCGAGTTTCACCTGTCTACTTATAAGCATAGTTGGTTCAAATTTCCGAATTTTGAAGATATACTCACTAAATTAATAACATAAACATCGCCCTCAAGAATGATAATGATTGCAAGGTCAAGTTTGACTTATGTGTACTTATAAGTATAGTTGGCTGTAATTTCCGAACTGTTGAATATAGCGTTTTTAGATTCATAACATAGACAGCGCCCCAGATGACGAGAATGCTTGCAATGTAAAGTATGTCTACTTATAAGCATAGTTGACTATGATTTCGAAACATTCAAGATATAGTTGCCAAATGCAATGAAATAGGCATCACTCCCAATGACGAAATGGCAAGTGAGATTAAGTATTCCCAAAGTCTACTTATAAGCATAGACAGCTGTCATTCCAAGCCATTGAAGAAAGAGTTGCTCAATTCGTAACATAGGCATCGCTCCAGACAATGACAAGAAGGCTTGTGGGGTCAAGTATGTCCTATGGTTCAATGAATAGGTCTAAGAGAGCTGTAAGGGGATATACTCGCCATCTTGAATATCCTGTAGCGTAAAATCCACAACTTCCCTGCAAGAAAGTGCACCTTTGTGGCTACCTTGTTAGATGTGTACCCCCAGATCTGTTATTCTAGTGCAAGTCTATAATGGCCATCACCTTGGATTTTCACTGATTAGCAAAAGAAATGGCACCCAAGTCCACACATAATGAAGCCTCCATGATCCCTATCATAAAAATAAGGCCCCTTCCCCTACCTATCGTCCTTGCCAAAGTGTCGCGCTCTCTCTCCGACGAAAGGCACAGTCCAAACTGAAAGGCGCACCATCTAGCAAAAATTGGTCCCATTCCTCGACCACTGAGCAACAAAATGGCGGCCATGCCCCCAGTAACCAGCAAAAATGGTGGCTGCATCCGAAGCCCCATCTGGACAACTACTAGCACTGTCTGGCAATATGGTAACTGTGTCGACACACCGAATCCCCATTGGACCACTGACCAGCAATATGGCTGCTGTTGGGGTGCTCTAGTTACTGAGCCACAGCAGCACCTCGCATACTCAAGCCACTGAGCCACTGACCTTGGGTGCTCTAGCCACTTACAGACTGTGGCATATCAAGTTCTCTAGCCACTGAGCTACTGCAGCACTATTCACTCTCTAGCCACTGAGCCACCATGTCTTGTTGGGTGCTCTAGCCACTGAGGCACCATGAATCCATGGGTTTTCTAGGCAATGAGCCACCATGGCTCCTCTGGTGTTTTAGGCATTGATCCACCATGGCACTTCGGGTGTTCTAGCCACTGAGCCACTGCAGCATTCGGGGTTCTCAGCTATTGAGCCACCCGGTGGCTCCTCAGGTTCTCTAGCCACTGAGCTTGCCAGTTATAGGTACCAAGCAGGTCACAACCTGAGACACATACCATCATGTAGTGATAATGGTTGTCGTTGTTGTGAAGTATGGCAGGAAGCTGACTGTTACATTTTTTTTTACATTTGCCTGCAGACAGAATCATTGGTGGAATACTTGACATTGGTAAACACCGTCGGTGTCCTGATCACCAAGGAGTCCTTGACAAGCATTAGAGAATCAACATTACCAGTGTGAAAAATACCTTTTAGTAAATGCTGTAATTCACAATGTTACCTGTAGTGATAGCCTGTCTAAAGAACACCTTCTTGCTTGACAGGAAATGAAATCAGTCTACCAGCACGCCTACCTACAACAGGATGGAAGAGATTCTTTACTGCCAAGTTAGTGTTACCATTACAGTCTCATCACATCTCAGGAGTGGTTATAAGACACAACAAGAGCGAGCAGCAGCTGTAGCAAAGGCACCTCCTACACTGAAAAATGAATGAGTGTAAAAAAATTGAGAGGTCAATTTTGCACTGCAAATTCTCGGATAAGATAACCACTCCAGCAACCACGCTGATGTTTGCACCACACACAGCCAACAGTCTCAGGCAACCCTAGACGAGCAACTCAAACTAGCATGCAGTGTGGACAAGCAAGCATCAACAGTTGCCGGTTCGTCAGCTAGCATGGTGGTGGAGCACATACCATTATGGCTGAGTACATTACTACAGATGGAATCAATGGTCGAAGACATATCATCTGTAAGACTGTCTCTGAAGAAACATTACAATGTTATAGTAGCACTGTGTGATTGTGTACTCTAATACATTATGAAGCTGGAATCAATGGTCAAAGATTCTGTAACACAGTCGGCATCGGCATCTCAAGAAAAGCTGCAAGCATTACAGTTTCAATGTGTATACTATCTTTAGTAAATTATATCGTACATACTGACACAAAAATTGTCATTGCATGTTCTGCCTAGCATACAAGGTGGTCCACTGTGTTTATCTGCAGAGATAACATGTATACATAACTACAAGTTTCGTTCATTGGGAAGCGAGTGCAACAAGACATCGGCTAACACATACCAGTAGATAGGATACATTTCTTAGATGTTAGGAATTAAACACACATTTATTGTTGTTATTTATATATATGTTATAAACATAACCAAATCACACACACATACATATATCATTCGATAAAGCCTCCAGCTCTGAGTTAGTTAAAAGTTGAATTTATCTCCCAGATGACAGACATATAACCACAGCTCTGCAATGAAACCAACCACAGTAGTCTATCAACTATGTCAGTGAGGTCTTCAGAGTAACCAGACTTCACGTCACTCTTCACATAAACTTCCTTATACATGCCTGCATCTACGTTCTTCTTATTCCGTGTTGCATAGCTTACAAGGTACCTCTGGACTGGTGTACTAGGTTCGAATCCATGTTTCTTCCATCCCAACTGCACGTAGGTCTAAGGAAGACTCTTTCACTTTGCTGACATTGGCACAACAGTCTTCAACAGTAGAATATACATAATCACCAGCAGACTTGAAGGTCACATGGTCATTCTATGAAGACTTGGAGGTCACATTGTCGTTCTTAGCAGACATAAAGGTCGGTCACATTGTCGTTTTCAGCATCCTAGGTAGCATTGTCTTGTTTCATTTTACATGTTATCAGTCCAGGTGTGTTGTTCACAACCTCTGACTATCTGTATGGTCATGCTTTGCAAACACTCGTAGTTTCTTCTTCGCACACTGGTTTGGAACACCATGCAGGCCCGCATGGTGTCATAGGCACTCGGACTATTGTTAGTTTACATGAATTATCAGCAGGAAGGCTAGTCATGTCATTCTGGCTCATGTCAAGCAAAGGTGCGGTATCTTTACATGCACCAATGTGTCTCTTTAAATTATCGCTTCTACTAAATGTCACACCATGCATATCACATGTTAGCATTCTAGAGGCCGGTCCGTTTACACATTTGCTTTTTTCATGTTGACAAGCATGGCAGCTTTTGATAAAAATCTTCCTACAGGAGCTAAACTGTTTTACAGCTGTGGAGGAGGGTACAGCCATAGAGGTATGCCCTACAGCAGGCTTTGTATCAGCTTACACTATCTTCATGTGAAACAAAACTGTTCTTCCCACAGTAGCAGTATGGGCGTACATATACTAGGTCTAGCCATTGTGATCAATACCTACTAACATGTATTTCACCAGCAGGATTTAAACATTGTACCAATCAATATAGCTAGTCCTTCACCCAGTGGGACTACACTTCATGCAGGCCCATGCGCTTATGCTGTCGTGTATCAGACCGACACTCTATTCCGTCTAGAGCGAAGGGTGCCTTTTCATTATCGATTCTACCAAATTATTGCACTACATATGATAGTATACTGGTGGTTGTACACAGTGCCGACCCCTCACAACTGACCCCTCATTCAGTACCGATATCGAGCAGTTCTGTGTAACAACTGGTCAGTTGTTTCTATGGTTCCAATAATTTATACCGCCGTTCTGTTGGTCGAAGATGCCTCTATGTTTTTAGTGGAGTATGCACCTACTACTGAGTGGCCTATGTGAATTTGTTCTCAATTGTAGCTGATCCATAGTTTTTAATGTACAACCACAAACCTTTCCCATGTACTCTTCTTCATCCTGGCAATCTTCTGTATATTATCTTCAACATTGTCCTCGATGTTGTGTACCTTATGCAGAGGCATATTGGAGGTCTTGAAGGCTTTCTGATTAAATTCATAATCATGTGGGTCTGTTTTGTTATATTGGCATTCTAAACATATATTATATTTTTCACACCTTTTTTTCTCTCATCTGTAAGTTGATCTATAATATTCTGCTTCATATGCGTAAGATATGTACAAATATCTTTCACCATACTTGTTGCAACCTACATGTTCATTAGACCATGTAAAGTAGATTCTTTCATTCTTATTTAGTATGCTTGCAGTATATGCTGGTGTAGGAGGTTTTTCATAAGTACAATTTTTCATATGGTTGTTACTTGCCTCTCTGTATAGTTTTTCCTTGTAGTTATGTATTTTGTGTCGCCTTTCAGTTGGAATGTTTCCTGTTGCTTGATAACACGTGAACTCACACCACACTTATAAAATTGAGTAAATTCAAGGCACCAGCTCGACTTCTTCGATCATGCTCCAGGTTTCTCATGTTGATGGGCACTGCGATGTTTACTAAATGTCTTGCTGTAGTAGCAACATAAATATCTTGATTTCTTCGGAGAATTGTACATGTCCAGGATCGATGTTGCCAACAGTGACAGTGCACTAGTATTCTATATAGCAGAGCAGTCCATAATCTTGGTGCATGTGATGAATGGTCTGCAATATCCAGGTCCGATGTTACAGGTACCTGACCACATGAATTTTTGGATGCAGACCTACATCGCTAAGCAAGCACAGTAGAGAGTCCATCACATGCTGCAAGATGTATTTTTAAGTTATCACATCGTCTAATTTGAGTCTTGCATTGTTTACATGTTAAATAAGATTGTGTCTTGTTCATAGAACAACTAATTTCATGTCTACAAGCATTGTAGATGTTGGAAAATTACCTCTTGCAGAACCGGCACAAATGGCTTACTGAAGTATGTTCCATTTTCGATGTTCACTCTTTGAATACCAACACACTGATAATATTGCCAATCCCACATGTCGTATACGTGCATATATATGCACATGTATATTTTTTCATATCTTGTCAGTGAGATGTAAGCAATCCATAAACACCATCTCAGTTTGGTAGTATATCTGGTTTACTACATTGGCATGTAAGTAGATCCCTCATGTAATCACGCATTGCTATTTATACTATTACAATAGCGACACTGTTTCCTCCCCGATGGATTGTGCAGGTCGGATGTCGATGTACCATTTGTCGATGTACCACCTGATCGCCACAGGTGTGTTGCTTAGCAGGTACAAGGACTTTGCACTTTTTTTCATATGTATAATTAAACTATCTGTAGAAGTGAAGAATCCATGACACTTATCACATCATTATCCTTTGCGATATGGATTCAACTTATATTTATGCTTCATATGTCTCTTTGAATTGTAGGTATGTGCCAATGTCCTGTTACAGTAGCTGGGTGGAGTTGATTCGACCATTGTTTTCAGGGTTGGGCATGATGGCTTTAATGTCATTATCGGTTTGTTCACAGGCATGCTCCCTAATTCGGCATGCTTTTATCTCAGCAACAACCGATTGACATGTACAAGAAGATCATTGCATGTAGCAATATGCCGTTTGGATATGTTTGACACATTTTACAAATTACATAAGCACACATCATATTGTGTGGACAACCAGTCTCATGTCGACGGGCATTGCAGCTTTTATAAATGTCTTGTTGCAGTTGCCACACAAAAAACGGTCCTCCATCATCGAAGATGAGCACTGTTCACTTTTCGAAGTTTGGTTGACAACTGAGCTGGCCAACATATACTACTAATACTTTGAGCTTCATGTATATCACCAACCAAAGCCAGGACGACTCCTACCACCGAAAGGAGTGCGAGAGTGAACCTTGCTAGAATGAGGCCACCTCTACCACTGCACCAAGAATTTTCAGGGACAGAACTGTGAGCTTGATGGTGACTTTTAGCAGAACCTGTGTCGACACGTACCTCGACCTCGTCAGCTTCTCTAGGTACATATCTCTCTCCCTGTCCTTCGTGAGTTCCTAAGGAAATGAATCAGTTATGAATGCTCCTTTTCTTCTTGCTCCTTCAAACGTGCATTACACCAGCCCTTGAATGTGATGTGTCCATAACAGTAGTACATCCTTGCAAACACTCTATACTCAGGAGACAGTCACATATATCTCTGTCCTGTTGCAGATATGCAGGTAGATGTTTGTAGACATATCTTATTTCATCTCATCCAAATGTCGAAGGAATTCTTTAGGCTGACATGCAAGCTCAGGTTCTATGCCGAGTGCTGTGAGTGATTTAAGTTTTCCATAGCCGCTATATCTGATAGAAACTTCTGACCTCTAGAACAGCATGCCATCATTTTCACTGTGCTCCAAGGCGAGTTTTTGGCTGATGCATAGCTATGGTATAAACTGCTGACCTAAAATGATACGCTCTGAAGTCTGTCAGAGTTCGAATGACAGAATAACACAAGGAACCAGAAAATATAAAACAAAACCTACACTGTAAAAAAACTTAGGTAAATTCCCTTGCATGTAAGGGAAACTAATTTCCTCTACAAGAAAGGTAAACTACCTGACAAATTTGGAGTAAATTTACATTACAAATAAGGTAATATTCCCTAGTCGAATGGTAAAATTACCTGACAAAAGAGGGGGGAAATCCTATACAAGTAAGGTAATATCAACTATGTTATATAATGAAGTTGTATTAAAATTTACATCTGCATTTGTGCTGTTAATTTCTTTTTTTACCTATACCCTGTGATGAATAGTAACCGAAATTTTAACTCTAAAATCCGCAACACTTGCCAGAGGGTGGGTGCGAACTATGGATCTCTATCATGGTAGGCCGATGTGTTAGCCATTACACCACGGAAGTGAATATTAGTGTGTTAGAATGTTTCTTCTGCCCGTCCTCCCACTTAGCTGTTGAGAAAATGCTGAAGAGATGCACACATCGCAAGATTATACTTCCATCCATTTATGAGATTTTTCACCACTATGTACGTGAATTTTACTCCAGATTACGACGGTTATAACTTACATACAAAGAGCCATGTTGGACAGCTTGTATGACTAGACATAAAATTAATTTTACGGTAGAAAATATATATTATACAATTATCAAATAGTTACAAATCGACTAGGAAATCCACATGTCGTATGGTAATCTTCCCATCCATGTATGGGATTTTTCACAACCATGTATGTGAATTTTACTCCACAGTGCGATAAATTTACCTTACATGTAAGGAAAACTATTTTTCCCACAAGATTGTGAATATTACATTACACTTGTCTGGTAATTTTATCATTATTTTTTACAGTGTACGATTTGTGCCTTATTAGATTAAAATATTTGTGGTGTGGTCAGGATTCGAACCTACGCTCCCCACACGGGGAACCAGAGCTTAATTAAAGAACCTTAGACTGCTCGGTCAAGCTGACAACATATGTGACCTAGTGAGTTACATACTATATGTATGTATGTAGCAGTGCCAAACTTATCGTGATGGTAATTCTTTGTTGGTCTACTATAGCGTACAATGTTCGTTGCATTTGTCGATAGGTATATATTTATAACTTACTTTGCCTTTACATATTCATCAGTTTTGTCCCATCCATGAACAATAGTTTAAATGTGTGGTGTTCAGATGTTCTTCTTTACACAGTATATGTCTGCGACTGTTGGTAAATGTATGCGTTTCCAGTTGCTATTGTTGGGGACTCCAGCCAACAGCACTGTTTAGTGGTGTATGAGTAGAGAGCAACTCTTGTCAATGTCCTATAGGGACACGTATCCTCCCACATCAAAGGAAAAAAAAAACATAAATTGACATGCCCCAGTGAATAATCACAATTGATAATTCAGTTCGGTATCACTAGGCTGTGAATAAATAGTGTCTTCTTACTTTAGCACGGATATGTGCTCACACTATAACCGGTTCGGAAATTATAGCCAACTATGCTTAAAAGTAGACAAATTACACTTGGCCTTTCGAGCCTTCTCGTCGTCATGGGCGATGCCTGTGTATGAATTTGACAACTCTATCTGGAACACTATGGAAATTATTGCCAACTATACTAATAAGTCGATGTAGGGCAACTTGATCTCGTATGGTATGTTGCTCTGTTATGAATTTGACAACTATATCTTGAAAGGTTCAGAAATGTTAGCCATCTCTGCTTATAAGTCGACATAGGGCATACTTGGCGTTGCGAGCCATCTTGTCAGCTGGTATGATGCATCGGTTATGAATTTGGTAAATATATCTTAACTGGTTCGGAAATTACAGCCAACTATGCTTATAATAGACATAAAGTCTTCTTGTTCCTTCTACTCTTCTGGTCGTCATGGGTGATGCCTATGTTATAATTATAATTGTTGTATCCCAAATGGTTCAGAAATTAGTCATGTATGCTTATAAGTAGACTTCAGGTCTACTTGGCCTTGTGTGCTGTCTCGTCGTCTGATGTGATGCCTATGTTATGAATATAACAACTATATATTGGGTAGTTCGGAAATAACTGCCAACTATATTTATAAGTAGACATAAGATATACGTGGCCTTACAAGCAACTGGTCAACTGGGGTGATGTCTATGTTATGAATTTGGTAGTTGTATTTCAAATGGTTCGGAAATTTAAGCTAACTATGATGGGGGAGAGACTTAATGGGGGAGGGCTATGATCGAATGATGTCGCTGGTCGGAGAACACATACATTTCCCCCAGCCCTTTGAATTTAGCTTTCAGTATATGAAAATTGCATAATAGCAAGTTCGATACACACATGTGTGGTCTATGTTATAATATATGTCCTCTTTTTTTTTTATTTCGAGATATTTGTTAGCACGCTGGCCTTCCATCATGGTGTATCGAGTTTCATCTCATGGCCAAGTCACGAATAGGAATTGTGTCGGAAGATGCCACTGGTCAGCAGGATTTTCCTGCTGTATTGTCCATGCAAGTGCTTTCGGAATATGTTGCTCGATCAGTACAGTAATTTGTTTGTGAGATATGTGATTAGTATAAGCGAGGCAATTGGCAATCCTGAATATAAATTTGAGACCAAACGGAGTTCGATTCTCGGCGGGTAGGTTCCAAAACTTTTTTTGCGCGTGGAAGTCATGTGGGATGCTGGTCGACTGGCTTTTTTTCCCTGTGACCTCTCCCCACCCCCGACATTAGAACAAAAAATAGGGTTTCATAATATATATAATGTTAGTTCATATCGAATTTAGAACATTATTTGCTGAAGCAATGATTTATCTTTATGTTAAATCCTCTGTTTTTTTTTTGTAGTGGTTGATCTGTTAGCACACCCAGCCAGGAAGCACGTCAGAAAAATGACCACTTTTGTGTGCAAGGGGGCTACGGTGGCTGAACGGTTAGCCTGCTCGCCTCCCACCTAGGCAATCCAGATTTAATCCCCCCGGCCAGGTCTGGCCAGATTTTTTTTCGCATGTGGGAATTGTGTCGGACGATGTTACTGGTTGGCAGGTTTTTTCGAGGATCTGCCATTTCTCCCTCCTTTGCATTCTGATGCTGCTCTATTCTCACTTCATTTCAGCCTCATTGCCTCTCAAGACAGTCGCCCGAGCCCTCACATCGTCATCCGCGATGATCACCAATCGAGGTCGCATAGTGGTGGGTGCATTATAGTGTACAGCAGTAGCAGTCTGGAGAACAAGTACATTATCAGCACGATATATAACAGTATTTTTTTCTTTGTCAAACTCAAGTATAATGGGTATATTATCTGCGGATAGGACACGAGACATGCTCTAGCTGGTATAAATCGTTGTGTTTACGACATAGCTGGCCTGCAGGCCCAGGCGGTGTATAGCCACACACCTGCTTTCGCTGGACCATCGGGATGACTGGGGGGAAGGGACACGTGTTCTGTGGCACTAAGAGACTTATATAGGAAAGTACAGATGGTAGGTTAGGGGGCTTAACGTCTCGTCGTCCTCAAAATATGAAGCTCGCCCTTGTGTCCCGGGCCGGCGGGGGAGGGAGGGCGTTTACCAGCTTACACAAGTGCGCTGCTGCGATCGCCATGCAGCTGGCGAGCGGTGGTGGGTGGCAAAGTACGAACAATGAATGTTGGACAGAGTATGTCTACCTGTAAGTAAGAAGGCTCAGAAGGAAATTGCATAATTGCAGGCTCAGTATGTGACAGCATGACCGCCTCAGATTGTGTGTAATTGCGAGCTCAGTAGGTCATGAATACAGTGTATGACTGTCTCCCGACCATTGAAGGCTCCCTTGGTTTCGTTTCAGTCGGATCGTAAGAGCAGCCAGTTTGTGTCGCAGCACTCGATGCTGGTTGGCAAGTACTAGGATTCCTCTCGTAATGGAAAAGTGCAAGCGTGTGACTTGGCTGGTCTGGAGCCCTGACGAGTCTTCCTCCCTCTCTCAGCTAGTGTTCTGTGCCGTTCCTTAGACTTAAAAAATAATAATAAATCGTCTTTATTTGGAGATATTAAGATATATCTGCCTTCTGTTACACTGAACCATTTTTTTTTTTCAATTTGCACTTGTCTTGCTGGTTACGTTTGTCCCTCGCTCACAGAAGGCTCCCGCGAGTGATAATACATGCAGGTAAGTGACTAATCATGTGTGCTGGAGTGCTCTAAGTGACTGATTGCATGTGCAGGGATCGGGAGTGCATGGGGGAAAACTGACACTATATAAGTTAGGTGGTGAGTTAGGGAGGTGAGTGAATGACTATCTGTGTGAAGTGCTCGATACTTAACATGCACACACCTATACCGACATAAGACTCTATTCGCGGCCTGTATATCTTGGCCTGCTTCCGAGGACATTATGTAACTACCCATAATAGCTATTAATAGGACGTCCAGTACAACAAGTAAATCACAGGATGCGTCAGAGGACCTGAGAGGCATTATTCGTCGCTGATGAAACTGAATTTCAAATACATGGTTTAAAAGAAACTAATTAAAATAATTTTTTAACTTGATTATCCTCATTTCATGAGAATAATCCAGCCACTGTGCCAAGATACAGGCATGGCTCAGTGGCCATTTTTTGCTTGTTAATGGGGGCGTTAATGGGCGCCATTTTTTTATAGATAGTCAGTGATCAGTGAACACTCTAATATGACGGCCGTCATATCCCTACATTGGACTCACAGAGCAGGAGGTACACATTTAATATGGTGGCCGCGAGGGTGTGTTTTCTTGGGGGAAAATTTCGAATTTAAAGCTGTGGAAATGAAAATGGTTAGTCTATACCCTCGCTGCACTTTTCGTCCTATCCATTGATACATAGGATATACTTGATCGCGCGAGACTTCTCGTCGTCGTCTGGTGCGATGCCTATGTTATGAATTTGGCAACTATTTCTTAACCGGTTCGGAAACTACAGGCAACTATGCTTAAAGGACATATTTGATCCCGCCAGCCTTCTCGTCTCTTCTGGGGTAATGTCTATGTTTTGAATTCTGGCGACTATACCATCAAGGGTTCGGAAATTCCAACTACTATATTTGTAAGTAGACATAGTTGACCTTGCGAGCCTTCTCGTCATGAATCTGACAACTCTTTCTTCAAATGTTCTGTTGCAACCGCCCCGCTATCTTTTCGTTCTTAATTGCCCAGGTACTTTCATTAAAGGTATTTCTTAATTACTACCTGGTATTACCGTGCCCCACCTTCCATTCTCGTTTATTATTTTACTCAAAGGTTTTTCCTTTCCTATGCAGCCACGCTTCCCTGTGGGCTTGCTACACCAGACACTGTCTGACCCCAGAGGTTAAACACCCGATCGTAGAGACTATAAAAGTCAGTGATATCACGCTAACGAGAAGAAAATATTTTTCAGCCCAATCTTTGCCCTACGACTCCTGTCATTGATATCGCTTAATTGAAAACCATAACATGGTCGCGTGTCACAGGCCTCTGGCCCCAGTTGACAGTTTAAAGTCAAGACACATAACTTTGAAATGACAGGTAGAATGGGTTCGAACTCCCGAAAAGAATCCACAAAAAACCGTCTAGCCGGTGCACACGGCACGCCTGTACAAAGATCATGTACCTCCTCCTCCCGGACTCGGTCTATGACGCCCTCCAATAGGAATATTATATGTGTTATGACTCCGCCCTAGTTCCCGAGTTTAAGCCACTAGCTGAGTGTTACGCGAGAGACAGCCTTACTTCGGCTATGTCCCTCTTCTCCCCAGAGCCTCAGGGAACTATCCAATATACCGCTGTGTAACTCTGTATTTGTGTTCATTGTCTGTTATTTCTTGCTGCTGTTAACTTCGTGTTACGTGTATTTGCGTTAATAAACTTCTCAATTCTATACTTGTCGGTGTGCTCATTGCATACGTGTGTAACCTGCAACTCTCCCATCGGCTCGGGGAGTAACCAACCTACCTTGTTATACAACATACGCCACTTTTCTGAGGTCAGGTGTGGGGCACACCTTAGCGACATCCGTATGCGAGAAGTGTAATAAATCGCGAAAACAGGAAACTACCGACCGCGATCACGGAAAATACGTAACTCGCGTATGAGAACTTCTCTCGTCGCGATGTTTTCGCACTTAAACAACCAACAATTCAGAGAAGTCATAAGAAGGAAGCAAACGTGAACCCTGGCGCTACAAATTAAGGACGTCGCGTAGCTCCAGAAGGGGTTCCTAGTCTCATCGTGTGTGGGCACACGATTATCTACTGCTGTGACGTGTTGTGCAGCGTCCTCCTAGCACATGACGCCCACCGTGACGCATCACAGCGAGTGGAAAACGCTGAGTGAAGAAATCCACAAGGGGCAATAAATTCGTAAAAATTTGAAAGGGTCCATGCGAAACGAAGTAAATTACTGCGCAGAAAGTCATCTTCAACCAGAGGGTACGAATTCTTGACCGGACATCACTTCGCAGCTCAGAGACTACGCTTCAGGGAGACCTAGCGGCAGTCACGTCCACTTCAGGGCAGCTGAGTCGGCGAGGCGTCCCGAGTCCGCGTAAGGGGGTCGTCTACCAGCGGTATCATCACCAGGCCAGCGCGAGAGCACTGCCACCTGGGACACCGACGGCAGAAGCAGAGGTCCTATCCTCGCGTAGCTGTGAAACCGTATTTACAGCGTCACCACAGTGAGTACTGCTATGGCAACCCCGGATAGTGAGGGCCAGGAAATGGCTGTAGTGGCATCTTCATACTGTAGTACTAATGAAGCGTTGAGACTTGTAACTCAGTTCAGCAGCGATAGAAAGGAAGTACTTACGTTTGTTGCAAACGTAGATACTGCTTTTGAAGTAATTGATCCAGATAAACGGGGTAGGTTATTTAAATTTTTCCTGACAAAAATAAGTGGAGAACCTATAATTGCAATAATTCATAGGGAAATAAATAATTGGGAAGAACTATGCAGTTATTTATTAAATACCTATGTAGAAAAGCGAACAGTATATTATCATGTAACTCAGCTTTTCAGTGCCAAGCAGGATAAAAATGAAACTGTTACCTCATGGATTCAGCGTATTCAAAAGTTAGGATCGGAGTTTAGGGAAGCAGCCCTCGCAAATAGCGAGCTGGCCGAAAAGCCAGGCATAATTAAGCTAGCCGACAAATTACGAACCATTAGCTTTGTTCAAGGGTTAAGCTCAGACAGAATTATAATTATTGTACGTAGCAGGAACCATTCGCATTTCGATGACATAGCAGAAGGCGCGCTCGAGGAGGAGAATGCTATTGTGTCCCGTAACGAGCGGTACTTCCGAGGGAATATGGGTTATGCCCCAAATAATAGCGGCAGCAGTAAGCTGCATATTAAAATGGTACAATGTAAGAATTGCGGAAAATAGCAATTCATTGGACAAGTGTTTCGCGAAAAAGAGAATTTTCGCGCTAGTCACAGATAATGTGTGTTTTAGATACGGCCGGCGTGGGAGTTTTGCTCGAGAATGCAAAGTGAAACTTCAGGGCCCGCAACAGACATATCCTCGAGGATTGCACGAAGCGTATCACACACATGGGCGAACCTCTGATCAGATAGAAGCTGAAAAGCAGCGTAATTACGCGACGGAAGCAGGCTATCCGTCCATACTGCCATTATCGAACACGGTTAACCACACTAGTCATGTTAATAAGAAGACGGTTAAGTCACTGCAGGCACATACTGATAGTTATGAAAATTCAAAATTTGAGGAAAGTTCATGCCTTTAAAAAGTCGTTACCGCAAATTCAATCTGTGTGTATGGAGAATTAGATGAGGTGAAAAATGTTTGCAATTGCCACGAGACAAACACTATAGCGCAGCTTCAGTAAGTACGTGTGTGCAATAACTTAACAGTTAACATTAAAAATGTACGGAGCGCTCCCAATAGATCGTAAGGCCCCAATAAATCATAAGTTAGTTCATAAGCTAGTAAATAAGAGTGTTGTAAATGTTTTCTCGCCAAAACTGTATGCAAGTTCCCATAAAATGTGATCCAAGCAAAATATTTTGTGTCGAAAACAGTAAGGAAAAGTAATATGTAAAACTAGATTTAGATGCCAGTAAACAAGGTCCATTACTTCTACTTGTTAACACAGGTGCAGATGTAAGTATCTTGAAAACAGAAACATTGATGCCTACATTACCGTATGACTCAAGAAATAAAATAGTAATTAAAGATGTAGATAGGTCACTAATTAAAACTCAAGGAAATCTGAATACATGTGTGAATGTAGACAATATCAAAATACCATATAAATTTCAACTTGTATCGTCTCAGAGAGACATACCTAGTGATGTAATTCTTGGTAGAGATTTTTTACAATACACTACGGCTAAAATTTGTTACATTCAAAATGTAATAGCAATTTTTGATCACCCAGTACAGATGACGTGCAGTGCATCAACGACAAGACATTCAGCTAATGCTATGCTATCTTTTAACTTAAGACAGGTTAAGGTCCCCAAACGTTCACAGATTATTGTAGAATTAGTAGTTAAGAATGAATTACCAGATTTCACTGAAGGAATAGTGCAAAAACAGGAGATAGCCAGTGGAGTTTACATTACTAACACACTGACGGTAAAATGTAAAGGTAGAGATAAAACATGTTTAATGAACATTAACGATGAAGACACCACACTGCCAGAACCAAAGGTCGAACTCACTCGTATTTCGCAAATTGCTACTTGTAATGTTATACGTAACTCAGAAATTAATTGTGAAGCAGAATTAAAAAGTAAACTTATTACATGTCACCTAGGAGCCAAGAACGAGACACTTTAGTCAGAACATGTCTCGAGTATAATGACGTATTCTTTTTACCTGGTGACAAGCTCACTTACGCAACGACAGTCACGCATAACATACCTACATTACCTGATTCAGTTCCAATAAATATTAAACCATACAGACTGCCAGAGAGCCAGAAAGCAGAGATAAATAATCAAGTTCAGGAAATGTTAGATTTAGGAATAGTTGAACATAGTTATAGCCCTTGGAATTCGCCACTTCTAGTCGTACGAAAGAAGATGGATACTAGTGGAATTAAGAAATACAGATTCGTTCTAGGTTTTAGGTTTTTGAACGAAAGGACGTTAGGAAACGCGTATCCACTAAAAATGTAACCGACATACTTGATCAGTTAGGTAATTCAAAGTTTTTTTTCAACTTTAGACTTACATTCAGGATTTCACAAAATCCTAATTGATGAAAAAGACAAGGAGAAAACTGCATTTAGTGCTGGTGGAGAACACATGCATTTTAACCGAATGCCTTTTGGTTTGACAGGTGCACCAGCCTCTTTCCAAAGATTAATCAATACGGTACTCAGCGGACTACAATCTACACATTGTTTTGTTTATGTAGACGATTGCGTAATATATGCTGAAGATTTAACAGAGCATGATAGAAAATTGAGAGATATGTTTGAAAAGTTAAGAACACATAATTTGAAACTTCAGCCAGACAAGTGTGAATTTTTATACAATAAGGTTTGTTATTTAGAACACATAATTTCAGAATTGGGTGTAAAACCAGACCCTAATAAGGTATCTGCAATGAAAAATTTTCCCAGACCAACGACAACAAAAGAACTAAAATCATTTTTAAGCCTTGCAAATTACTATAAAATGTTTATTCCAAAATGTAGCGATATTGTAACCACATTATTTCGATTACTAAGAATCGACGTTCTATACTGATAGAAATCAGAGCAAGATTCAGCATTTAAAACACTCAAGGAGATGTTAATAACGGAACCAGTATTACAGTTCCCAGACTTTTCAAAATAGTTTGTTTTAACCACATATGCTAGTAAGGTAGCACTCAGTGCTGTACTATCTCAAGGCGTAATAGCCCATGATTTACCTGTAGCTTTTGCTAGCCGCACTCTAAATAAAGCAGAAAGAAATTACAGTACTATTGATAAGGAATTACTGTCAATAATCTGGGAGTTGGCGAATATTTAGGCCGTACATTAATGGTAGAAAATGTAAGATTGTGACAGATCATAAACCGTTTGTGTGGTTGTTTAATGTAAAAGACCCCGGGTGACACTTGATGCGTTGGCGAATAAAATGAGAGGAATACATTTACGAGATAATTTATAAAAAGGGCTCTTTAAACTGTAACGCTAATGCTCTTAGCAGAACTGAGAATGTAGCGAATGTAACTGTTGCAACTAGTTCGAGTTCAGATATAATCAATTGCTTAGATGCGAAAACAGATCCGCAGGAAAAACATATTGAAGAAATTTCGGAAAACATGAAAGCTATAATATTGTATGAATTTCATGACTCAGCTATTGCTGGACATCCCGGTAATAGGACGCATGATAAAATTAAATATAATGTTCCTGATATTGATTGGCCTAATATGAAGAGAGACGCTGAGGAGTATGTAAGACAAAGTAAAAGTTGTCAAACAAATAAACTTCTGAGACCTAAAACGAAAGTTCCTATGGAAATCACTACTACAGCTAGCAAGCTGTTTGAGAAAACAGCGCTAGACATAGTTGGTCCCCTTATAGTAAATTACGAGAATAATAGATATATTTTGACGTTTCAAGATGAACTAACAAAATTCGTCACCGCCAGTCCATTACCTAATCAAGAAGCCGAAACTGTAGCCAAGGCTTTTGTAACTGAAATAATTTTAAGTAATGGTACGCCACAAACACTCTTTTCGGACCAAGACTAATTTTGTGAGTGAACTATTTTAAAATTTTTGCAAAAAATAAAACTACTGCATTTCACCCCCCAGTCAAATGGAAGTTTAGAAAGATCGCACAAACCACTTGTAGAATATTTACGACATTACGTGCATGAAAATTAGAGGAATTGGGATTTCTTCATACCTTTTGCATGTTATTGTTATAAACACCACGAAACATACAGCCACAGGTCATACATCTTTTGAACTAATATACGGTTTTAAACCTACATTACCAACTTCATTAACACAAACACGCGAGTTACCATACGCTTATGACGATTACGTCGCAAAATTGAAGCGACGCCTTCAAAGCAGCCATAAAATTGCTCGTAAAAATTTGCAGCAAAATAAATTAAACATCAAAACTTATTACGTCAGAAATATCACAGACGTAACCTTGCAGGCAGGAGGCAAATTCTTTTGTATGATGAATCAGTTCGTAGAGGTAGAAGTAAAAAGCTTACTCCAGCCTATATTGGATCCTGCGAAGTTATTGAAATAGATGGTGTAAATAAACTAATCAGTAAATCAAATAATAAGTCGTTCAAGGTGCATTTAAACAGGCTTAAACACTTTTACTAACTCTGTTACAGAGTGCAGGGCACCACCTGCTGCTTTTCTCAACTATTTCCCTTACAACTGAAGTGAAATATATAAATTACAAAATAGAAAAGTACGATACTTCACCTGGATTGTATTACGAAAACCTGGGACAAACACAACTGTACAACACGGTCTGGCGCACTGTCACGTACAACAATCTTAGTGTTATAGAAGATGAGATTGGTATGGTAAACAGGTATGTTAAACACACCAAACTGTTATGTGTAAGTGTAATGGTAAAAAAACTGGACCGAATGTAATCACTGAGTGTACTATATTGAAAGACGTATTGAAAATATTGTGAACAATAAAATATTAGTTGATGAAATCACAGGAAATGACGACAAAATGAAGAACGCTCAAAATGCGAACATTTAACTGTAAATTCAGTTGGTTGAGGAAATACACGTTCCAAACGCAAAATATTAAATTTTATTGGGCAAATTTCTAAAATTTTATTTTGAACCATGGATTCTGATGACGCAGATTATTACATGCAACGATTTAAACGTTCCGAGAAAAACACTGATGAATTCCTTAAATTAACTAGAGAACAAATATCTGTAGTAAAATACACATTAAAGACACTTAATGCAACTTTAGGGGACGTAGAATATAACGAACAACTTTTGAAGGACAGTTTAAGCTAAGTTAATCAGGTAATTGCAAAAAATAACAAAGCTATACAAATAGTTTTGCGAATTTTTGAAATTTGCCATAGAGGCACATGTCATTCGATTGACAAATATGCTCACTAATATCCAAAAAGATTTGGATGTAATCACATCTGCTATTCTTAATGCACAAAAGAGACTTTTGCAGCCCCAGGTTATTTCTCCTAACAAATTACTAAAAGTACTTTCAGATAACAGTAATTTCTTTCCCAGGGAAGTTTCCCTACCCTTTGCATTTAGCAAAGAAAATGCTAATGTAATTTTGAATATTTGCGACATAAATGTGTTTATCAAGGACAAAATGTTAGTATTTGTAATTATTTTACCTCTTGTCAGCAAGTACATTTGCAATGCGTACAAGGTAATACGAGTCGTAATTACCACAACACAAACACAACACACTTTATACTTTCGTTCATGTTGAAAAAAATATTTTAAGTGTTGACAGGTTCAAACAATATTACTATACAAGTCACGAAAATGAGCTTAATTCATGTAAGAGTCAAATGAAAGGAAGTTACATTTGTAAACAAGCACAACTGCCACTGAATACACATCAACATTACGAATGCTTAGTTAAAATGCTTCAACCTATTAGAAATATTCCAACTAATTGTGAGGTACGTATCATTAACATAACGCACGCAATTTGGTCACATTTAAGTGACAACGAATGGATATATATATATATATATATATATATATATCACCAGAAAAAGAGTCGCTCACCATTTCACCATTTTGTGCAGTCACCACGAACATTTTTATGTAATTTTGGAAGGAATAGGCAAAATTCAGTTAGGAAATAGGTGCAAAGTTTATAGCAAATCAGCACTTTTATTAGCTAATGAAATAGTAACATCAAACAGTAGTTCAGATATCTTATCCAAAGCTAACCTGGACTATGACTGTTGCGAAGAAGTGCATTCCAAATTAAATCTCACCACTATAAATCTAGCTGGAGAAATAAAACCCTTAGTGAATCACCTGGACGATCTTAAACTAAGTGGATACAAATTAAGCGAATTAGAAGAACACCCTGATAACTACGAATTTCAACAAAAATTCGTCTCATTACAAACGTATTATTCTGCGATTGTTTACATAATAATTGGTATCATTGTGTTGTATCTTATTTATAAGTTATATTGTTTATTCCTGACTGCCCAATGCGATGCAGGGAAAACCTGAAGACTCTGCCTGGTGTAGTAAACACAGTTAACACAAAGGTCCACACTAGCAGTGAAGATGTATCTCTTTCCAATGAAAATGTTCCATTACGCGACATCTCAGATGAGACCTCCTTTCATAGTGAAGACCAAGCAATGCACAGTAATGTTAGACTTTCTGCTAGGCTACTAATATGCAAAAATGTTTACTAATGTCATTTCATCAAAGAATGTTTCTAAACAGAAAGACAACTTTGTAAATGTGTTAGTTTTTTTAAATACAGTCCCAATTTCTATGTTTATAATTATAAGAACTTACAGTTAAGGAGTCCATTTATTTCTCCTTCCTCATAGGCTAAGCAAATAATAAGGGTAACTTGTGAATGTAAATGTCAAATGTGAATTAATGTGTTTATTGTGTCACTGAAGGAGCCAATAAACCACTTTTAAAATAGTAGTTTAAGGTATAGTAAGTAAATGGTAGTCGTAAGGATATTATAGTGTGATTTAATGAAGGTTTTTGTGTTCATACTTCTAAATATCAATGAAATATGTTATCATGGCTATATGAGATATGTAATAATGAGATTCTAATGTGTTTAATGCTTACATGTTTACTTTAAGGTAAGTTGCAATAATATTATATTGAGGATAACGAACCTTGTGTGAAACTGTGTAAAGTTTAACAAACATAATAATTATAAGACATAAAGATGTGCCAATAAAAATAAATGCATTTTAAACCTAAGTTCATCATAAAACGTATTATGCAGGTCATCAACTGAGAGCATTAATTTGTATAACTGCATAACTTGCAACAATTAGTTCGTTAAAAGTGATGTCGTGATAGGATGGCTCTGAATTGCGCAAATTAGAAGGTTGTAACCAACCTAAGGGAATAGTTACAAAGAAAATTGTTTGAGTTTCACATAGACAAAATAATTTCATTAGCTGCTTCTTTTAGCGAATCAGCACTAGTAACCTTCATTGTACAACTGGTAATATATGGTTTTAACACTTTCTTTTCTGATGGCCACTACACCTCTTGGGTTGTGTCCAGCATCTTACAAGAGGGTCTTGCATCCACCCCGCTATATCTTTTCGCTCTTAATTTTCCAGGTACTTTCATTAAAGGTATGTATTAATTACTACCTGGTATTACCGTGCCCCACCTTCCATTCCCATTTATTGTTTTACTCAAAGGCTTTCCTTTCCTATGCAGCCACGCTCCCCTGCGAACTTGCTACACCAGACACTGTCTGACTCCAGAGGTTACCCACCCGATCGTAAAGACTATAATAGTCAGTGATACCACGCTAACGAGAAAAAATATTTTTCAGCCCAGTCTTTGTCCTACGACTCCTGTCATTGATATCGCTTTAATTGAAAACCATAACTTGGTCACGTGTCACAGGCCTCTGGCCCCAGCTGACAGTTTTAAGTCAAGACACATAACTTTGAGATGACAAGTAGAATGGGTTCGAACTCCCGAAAAGAACCAACAAAAAACCATCTAGCCGGTGCACATGGCATGCCTGTACAAAGATCATGTACCTCCTCCTCCCGGACTCGGTCCATGACGTCCTCCAATAGGAATATTATATGTTTTATGACTCCGCCCTAGTTCCCGAGTTTAAGCCAATAGCTGAGTGTTACGCAAGAGACAGCCTTGTGTCGGCTACACTCCTTGTATCCCCAGAGCCTCAGGGAACTATCCAATATAATGCTGTGTAACTGTGTATTTGTATTCTTTGTCTGTTACTTCTTGCTATTGTTAACATCGTGTTATATGTATTCGTGTTAATAAAGTTCTCAATTCTAAACTTGTCGGTGTGCTCATTGCATATGTGTATAACCTGCACCTCTCCCATCCGCTCGGGTAGTAGCCAACCTGCCTTGATATACAACAGTCCATAAACTACAGCCAACTATTCTTATACGTACATACAAGTCACACATGACCTTGCGAGCATTGTCGTCGTAGGTGATATGTATGTTATGAATCTCGTGTATATTTCAACAGTTCGGAAATTCCAACCAACTATGTTTATAAGTAGACATAGGTAATACTTGACCACTCGCTTTTCTTCAGGTTGATTTTTATAGTTGTAATTAAATGGTTCGGAAATTACAGGCAACTATAGTTATAGAAATAAATATATCACACTTGACCCTTGCTCCTTTTCGATGCTTGGGGTGACGTCTACATCGCGGTTTTTGGTATTTGTATAGCACACATACGGGAAAAATACCACCAACTATACTTATAAGTAGACATAGGTCATACTTGAGCCATTGGTCCTTTTAATTGCTTGGAATGATGCCGATGTTATGAGTTTGATAGTTGTATCTCAAACGGTTCTGAAATTAAAGTCAACTATGGTTATAAGTATACATAGGTCAAACTTGACCCCTTGGTTCTTCTAATTGTTTGGGGTGATGTCAATGTTATGATTGTATAGTTTTATCTCTAATGATTCGGAAATAATGGCCAATTATGCTTATAAGTGGACATGTCAAACTTGACTCCTCTGTGCTTTTCAGTGTCTAAGGTGATGCCTAATTACAATTTTCGTAGTTGTACATCAAACTGTTCGGATATTAGAGACTATTAGGCTTATAAACATACATACATCCGATTTGACCCATCAGTGCTTTTCGGTTTCTGGGGTGATGCCTATGTTCTGATTTTGGTAGTTGTAACTTGTATGCTTTGGATATTACAGCCAACTATGCTTATAAGTAGACACATGGAAACCTCGACACCTAAGTCCTTTTTGTCATCTGGAGTGATGCATGTTATGGATTTTACAGTTGTATCTTGAATGGTTCGGAAATTACAGCCAACAGTGCTTATAAGTATACCTAGATCATACTTGTCCTCTTGTCTCTTCTCATTGACTAGGGTTGTCTATGCGATACCATTTTGATAATTGAAGCTCAGCTGGTTCAGAGATTACATTTGTTTATGCTTATAAGTGGACATAGGGCATACTTGATCTTGCTTACCTTCTCGTGATCTGGGGCGATGCCTATTTTATGAATTTGACAATTATGTTTTGAACTGTTCAGAAATTATGGCCAACTATGCTTATAAGTAGACATAGAGGTCTACTTGACTCTTCTACCCTTCTTGGCATCGGTCTTGATGCCCATGCATTGTATTAAACAACTAAAGCTTAATTGGTTTGGAAATAATGGCCAACTATGCTTATGTCATGGGTGATGCCTATGTTATGAATATGGTAATTGTTTCTCAAACAATTCGGAAAGTATGGCCAAGTATACTTATAAGTAGACATAGGGTCTTCTTAGCCCTTCTACCTTGCTCGTCATCGGGGGTGATGTCTATGTTATGAGTTTGATAGTTGTATCACAAATGGTTCAGAAATCTATACCAACAATGCTTGTGAGTAGACACAAGATCTTCTTGGGCCTGCGATATTTTTCGTCGTCGGTTGTGATGCCTATGTTATGAATTTGGCAGTTGTATCTCAAACGATTCGGAATTTACAGCAAACTGTGTTTTTAAGTAGAGATAGTTTGTTTTGGGCCCTGCATCCCTTCTCGTCGTTGGGGGTGATGCATATGTTACGATTTTTATATTAGTATCTCACATGGTTCGAAAGACTGGGTGGATTTGGGCTGGAGACGTGGACTCGATAGGTCGGGTGGCTTTGGGCTGGGGACACATTCGCCATTTAATGGCTAGTGCTGGGTGGCATCGGGCTTGGGACACAGCCTACACTGGTCAGTAGTGGTGGGTGGCTTCGGGCTAGTTACACGATTGTAACACTGCACCGCCACCATTTCGCTAGGCAGTGCATTGATCACAGTTTTACTAGCAGATCATTGGCCGCCACTTCGCTAGCCACAGTGCATTTACAGCCATTTTGCTAGGCAGTGCATTGGCGCGAATTGCCAGAGCAGGAAGTGCTGTCAGGGTGACTCGACATCCCTTGTGCATCATTACACATCTGTCAATCTGATGGCAGATCAGATTGACAGAGTAGGAAGATCTGATCCAGCCACATTCTCGTCCTCATGCTCATTGAGTCAAATGCCACAATGAAGAGTCATAGGAGAAATGGAAGAGCATGAAATCTAGGTGTGCGAAAAACAAAATTTTTTTTCGCGAAATTTTACTGGTTTTGTAGTAATTTATGCCGATTTAAGCCTTTTGCTGTGCGAAAAAAAAAGTTTTCTTTCTTGCAGAAAATCGGGAAAATTCAAGATTGTGGCGTGGGACATGGGGCTGGAGACACTCCAGCCCCATGTCCCTGCCCCATAAGCTACTTTTTACAAGTACTCATGCCTCGAATTTTAGGGGCACTGATTGATTGCAGCTCTTGGAGTCCCCACAATACTGAATCTCAAGGACAGAGGTCATGTACATTTCTGTAATCCTAATCAATTGTGTATTTTCGTTTACCTAATCTGTGGTATAAAGTTCATTTCAATCACATTTATTCTTCTTGGTGCTGCATTTTCCATAATATTTGGTGTATTTTCGTTGACTTAAATGCTGTACGCTTTTAATTTTTCCATGTGGAGAAATTTCGCATTTGCTTTATTTAATGTTTGTTTTTCCAAGTTAAGTGCCAAGAAGTGTTCGTATTAGAGTAAGGTTTCAATTTATCATTTCACGTTTGGAGGAAGTGGACGTAGGAAACAACACGTCATATCAGCAGATTGGTTTTTCTATTGATTTTGCTTCTGTCGATTGAGAGAAAGGGGATCCCGAAGGCTGCCGCCATCCAAGTGGAACGATACAGCAGAGTATTAATCTGCTAAGCATGCTACTGGTCTAAATTGCTTTGGTACTGCCACTGAAATGCCCGCAACATTGCAAATATCTCCCTAACCAGTGCTAGTCTTGAATGATTCGGAACCAATAAAGATATTCCTAAGTTGCTGGCTGAAGAAAAATGGGCTTCTTTGAGTTTCTTATGAAATTCCTTATTCTCAAAGGGTTCGGTCATTCTGGTTAAGGCATTAACTCCTCATGTTTATTATTTTGCAATAGTTTAATAAATCTGCGCTTTATGTTATTTCCGTTTCATATAAACATGATATGAAGTATGCTTATTATATTCCCTTGACACGAAACTTAGAGGCATTGGAATGGCAAAGATGGGACGGAGTTATATAATATTTTGTAAGTATGAAAGCAACATAAAATAGATAGTTTAACTACACAAACATATTGAGTTTACCATTATTCTTTAGGGGTAAACCTTATAAATATTTAGATATACGTAGATGGGGACTGTATTTTACTATCACAATACCATACTTTTTTCTTTGATGATGTAATATTTTAAAGAAAATTTTTATATTATAATTCTATTACAAAAACTGCTCACACCATATCACAATATTGTTTTGCAACTAACATAGTATTCACACTTAAATTTAATTTGAATTCGTTACAGAAAATATTCTCTCAATTGGTGCAGCATTTCCATAAAAACAATGAATAAACGCTACAATTTTACAAATATCTTGAGTGCATAGATACTTTCCCTCATTTACGAAAATATTTGTACCAGTTCTCAGGTAGAGGAATGTTTTCTTTATTGAACTTATCCAACTACCTGAAAATTATAGATTTCGATTGGATGCACTGATCGAATACACGAGTTTCCTCTATTTTCTCTCTCTCTCTATTTCTCTCTCTCTCTCTCTCTCTCTCTCTCTCTCTTTATGGTAAGGTCTTCGTTCGGACTGTCTTATATTTCTTTCCATTCAGGTGCCTTTCTTAGAATCACCTACTTGAAAATTTCAGTCTTCTCCTCAAAAATATTAAATCTCATTCATTTCTCCTGAATCCACTTAAATTTTCATATCTTTTTTGACATTATTAGTAACAAATGCTTCACTTTTTCTGTGCTATGAATACTCGACAAGACTTTCGCTCTTAATTGTTTCTTATGTAGCTAAGCTACTATAGTTATTTTTAATCGACAGCACACAGGAAGCAATTGTGTATGTCTGCAACGTATTTCCAGTTCAGTTTCAAGTTTTCATTAGATTCTGTTTTTGCCAAGCCGTTTCCGGAAAAACCAAAATGGTTGTTTATTCTGTTATGCACACAAAGAAAAAAAATTGTTTTTAAGACAAATTTGTTAATTACTTCCTTCAACAGAGAATACTGTAGATGGAAATTTTTACCAGGTAAGGCATTAAAAATTGTATATTTTTCTAAACACAGCCATTTACCAAAAAAAAAAAAAATAAAAAATAAACGCAGCAAACCGATTGGGAAACAGTTGTATTTTTTTGTTTGGTGTATGACTGTAACAGTTTATTGTTTTATTCTAATCCTATATTTATTCGTCCAGTATGTAAGGCTATAATTGTTAGTAATTATTAATTCTGATGTGGCACGTGCTGAAGAAAATTTAGGTCTATATATCAGAGTCGACAAGCAGTCATTTGCGCAAAAACGAAAACTTTGGTTGTGATGCACAGTGAGATAGGCAAAAAGATCTTCGCTTTTTGAAGTTTTATAGCTTTCACTATCTTCACCTCATCTCACTACAAACGAGCATCGTTATGTTTTTGACTAAACAGATGTAGGATAATATCGCTTCTTCCTCCATTAGTTTCATAAAAATGGACTTACAAAATTTGCATACCACTTTTGTTACATCACTACTCAGCTTGTCCGATCTGAAAAGTTTGAATTATTTCCAAGGTTGTCTTTAGAACTATACATTATTGTATTTTATACAGTAAAAATTAACTTAAAACTTTAAGAAGATAGACCTACATACTTTTAAAGATAATACATTCCCAGCAATCAAAACCTGTCGGCAAAGTTTCGGTAAATTGTTGGCCCGATACCTGTACTGTCGGCAACTGTCGTTTAAATGACAGAAGATAGCCATCTGACAACGGCATGATGTAACTTTTTGAGACAAATTGCTAATCGTTACGATAAAGATAAAGGCCAGGTGTAAAATCTTGGATAACAGATGGATATCACCGAATATGTGTTGACATGATATAGCAGAGAAAACATGTTGCAAGGAACCATAAAATTATTTCTGGGCCAAATCCCATAAAGCATCTTTGTTTTTACGGTAAGCTGGCCATCATCTTATTTAATGTGGCCCAATCACGTTTTCGAGACAAGGCTCTTTTTCACAATAAAGATATAAATTTGATGTCGTTTTGCCTACAAACTTTTGCAAAGTGTTTTGAATAGGCAAGTTGATAGCTAGCTCTTAACGGCATGATGTCTTTTTTGACACAGAATGTTCGCCGTTAGGAAAAAGTCAATGGCCTACTGTATTATTTTTTAGGATAACAGATGTATAGTACCTAAATTTTGCCGGTGTGATATCTGACTGTCAACCTGTCGCCAATAGCTCAAATAATATTCTACGCCGATTCACATAGAGCTTTATCGAATTCAATTATAATATATGTATATATACACCTTTTATCCTCATTAGGGAATCGTATAAATATTTATTATTTATTATAACTATCAAATGTAAAAAATCCAAGTATAACAGTACATCTAGTATTATGAATTCAACTGATTCCATAAATTCAGAATGCGTCATGTTTTTATTTAATTTTCTCTGCGCTTTTGACTTTAACAACTAACTAATAGCATAGATAAAATCACATTATGTTTTTCTTCATAATGCAAATTATTTGTTATCAATTTTCATTCATTAATTGCTAGCAGCTCTAGTTCCAGAATTAGTAGCACCTCTGGAAAATGTACTCGCTCCAAATTGTGTATTCCCAGAGCCTTTGAGTTTATTTTTAAATATCGATAGAACAAACCTTAAAATTCCGATTAATGAGATTGAACCAGTGTTGGTTCACGCATAAATTTGCTGTTTTCTATTCATTGCCTCATGTACAGATACATGTAAATATATTTTACATAGTAAAGAGGATATATGGTTTCAAAGATTACAGGAAGTAGAATAAAAGGGATGAAGATAGGAATTCTTGCTGTGTATGGTGTAGAATTTGCATTTAATTTTCATAACACGTAAGGGTGTCAATATGAAAGATTATGCTGTTGCAATGCTCTTTTAATATTTTTCATTTTCATGCATACTGTAGTTTACATACGCAACAATGGGACAACACATATAACACCTGAGTGACCAGGATTGACAGATGACTTGCAATAAATCAGTGGGAATGGATGTGATCTTACTTAGGCTGCCTCTGTATAATTTCCCGGTGCAGTCGTGGGCCGGTAGTCAACAAGGTTATTACCATTTGCACCCTCTATAAACTAGCATGTGGCATGTGCACTATTTGTGTACGTACGTCAAATTAAAGCAGACAGTTTTAAATACTAGTAAACACATATGTAAGACACTGTGTAAGAAATAAGTTAACTTAACACTGCAGTAGAGAAAACGACAAAAAAGCGCCCTTTGAATATATTTCATTTATTTTACTTTCCATTTTTTTATTGTACTTTTTTAATATAAGAAATTATTAAAGACCCTGATGGCAATATGATAAAAGCTATAAAGACAACACTCTATCCTAACAACACTAAAGGTGGTCATGCCTAGCCTACTTGAACCTTTTTTACGATTAAGTGACATAGCTTGCCAGAGTCTGACTATACAAAAGTCAAAATGGCATCGCTTGTGTAGGCTACTGACGCTAACGGACACCAAGCTGATTCAAACTGTAAATAAAATTATGTCCAGATGAAATGTCAGACCTTTGTGTAGGACTTATCTTTTGATCACCAATTGGATTGAAGGTAGGATGCTCTCGCACGAAGTAGCTCTACACTTACTTTGACGACGTGTTTAAAATATATTTCTCCTGACCACTAAACCTCGCAAATGGGCAACCATTGACTCAAGCTCCATTTCTTGTTACAAATTTACTTAAAATTTGGTTCAGGGACACGTCTACAACACCATAAAGCTAACTAAAAATCCTACCTCTCCGTCCACTTCAGACGGAAGGCCCAGCCCTACCTCTGACGTCGTTTGATGCTGCTAGCGAAGAGAGCGTTAGTCTCTGCAGGCTGACGCTAGCTTAAGGGGGCCTAAAGCGCCAGCCAATAAACAATCGGGATTTAAACCTGCAGGTCAATGGGGATGAAAACTATTCAAACCACCTACATGAACCACCTCTAATGACCTAAATAATGGAAAACCAAAGGATACGTGTTCTCGGAGCTAAGATATAATATAATAAAAAGTAGAAACACTTACAAAATTGAGATCACACCAAAAATGAATATTAATTATATAAAAATAAATACAAAATTAAAAAAATGAACTAGCCTATCCAAATTACACATAAATATTATTGCCACCATACATCTGAGTTTTAAAAATCTTACGTGTTAAGAAAAATTAAATAAATAAAAATAAATAAAATTTACGTAGGCAGTTGAAATCATGTGTGACACGCGTGAAAAAATTACATAAAATCTTGCATGACAATATGTGTAGCAATAAGAACAGGAAAATATAATATGAGTTAATTGTATGCTTATAAACTCTTCTTATGAGTGTTACAACAGTTCATTTTTTTCACAAAATAGTATTTACATTTGAATAAATTTAAATTTACTCTGGTTTGTTGTTCTGGATGAAACTACGAAAATTTATTTTAGCGTACATCCCATCAAATTCGCATGAATGTGATTATCAATGGCCAATCCTATACTACTTTGAATTGTATTTCTGCAGGTTAATTGTATTGGAAAGCCGTATAGTAGCAATTTGCTGTTCTTAGTAGTTTCACACACGCGTTGAAAGGCAAATTTATCTACCTAAAAAAATATATTGGTATCAAAAAGAGGTTGTTTATTTCCTAGTCGCACATGAGTACTTTGTCTCCAAAGTGTTCCAAATAATATAAATCTTCACCGATGCATACCCCGTGACTATAAATTATACTGTAGTACGGAGCACCGATGATAAGCGGCAAGTAGGCGGGCCTGAGGTTTTCAATATTTTCCGTCATTAAGAGGTTTTATCATTTGGAAGAAAACCGGCGTGAACCGGAGACGATTCTTGAAAATGTTTTGTTAACACGTTGCATCCACGTCAAGCCGACAGCTAACTTCCTTTAGAATTTTTTTATTTGAGCAAGAACAGCAATTAACACACTTAAATTGAAATAATGAGCCTCGATGTTGTAAAGGCAAAAGACAGAAATCCAAGAAACTTTACCCCAGCAAACACAACCTGTCGGCAAATTGTCGGCAGATATTGATAGAGCATCTTTATCTTTTCGGTAAACTGACCATATAATTATTTATTCCGGCGCTAGCTTTTGCCAGCCCGATTATGGCCCGTATTTTCCGTGTTTGCTGGGTTTAGCGTCGGTTTCCCGATGTCTGTTTAAAGTTTTGCTTATATTACCATTTGATTAGTTTAAACTGAATATTTAATCTTTGGCTAGTCTCGTACTGTTTCTCAAAATACATCTCACGTTTAAGAAAGTATTGGTTAGTTAAGTGATGGTTAATAGTTCTGACAACATTGCAGTGACGTTTCGTTTGTTATTCGCTGCACTTAGGTCATCGTCTGTTGTTTATGTTGTACTAGTTAGACAAAGTTTGTTGTAAAAACACGAAAGGAAGCAGCAATAATGAGCGGTTTGAACATGAAACCTTATTAATTTGGTTAATATTGTATTAATTTCTTTTAGTTTTAATAGTAGGCCTATTTGTGTTACTGAAAACAAGATAGCTAATATAATGCAATGTAATCTAGACTTTTGCTTGGTTTACTTGACATGTGATTCCAACTCAGATCAGTTTTTACAGTTTTCATAACCGTAGTCTTAGTGATTACATATTACGTGTACTTGAGATGTAGAAGTATTTTAATAATTTATATATTAAATAATTTCCCGACTTAAATAAAACATGTGACATGCTCTAACACATGCCTGGGGCCAGGAGAGTACACACATTACAGAGAGTACACACAATTACTCGTTTCAAAATAAAGTGCTGACAAATATTTTTCTGCGTATGTATATTTGAATTACTCGAATATTACACACATACTTCAAGTATATTAATATTAACACATAATGCAGGCACGAGAAAGAAATCTCGACTTTGCAAATACGACAGCGCATGCTTGCCGTTGAATACTAGCAATACTTTGAAAGCAACATTAGCCTCATTATGGCTCAATACGACACAGGTTTGAAATATATTGCGTGATATGAATGTGTAATAATTATGAAAATCTTCTGCAATAGATAACATATCTGGATAAATGAATACGATCTTTAATACAAAAGTTAGACTACATTTTCCACAAGGACATTTGCTCGCATCTCTACTTTTACAATAATTCCAATGGCTACATAAATTGACGTATTTATAACAAGCAGAAAATGACAAGAAACTTCGTAACTAAACATAGAATCAACAAATATTTACATCACAGAGCCAGAATATTTATTTAAATAATATTATTGTCCATTTGCTAACCTAATCACGCCCCAAAAATGTCGAGGTACTTTGTAAGACATTCACAAACGACAACAAATAAAAGCATTGACGGCCTCAGCACCAAACAGAATTGAATGATTCTGTAGTACTTTTATTGTTATACAAATACATATATGAACTGCCTTCAGATGGCTAACTGTCTCTGATTTTAAAATACATGTGTACTAATTATTTATTTATAGCAGTGTACATCTTAAATACAGTGAATTGCACCACAAAGATATTAAGTAAACGACTAAGTTAGAATGGAATTCATCCAAATTTTAGTATGTGCTGACTTATATTCATCTTATACTAGTGGCTGTCACGAATTCATTGCCAATGGAATTAGTCCAAACACACATAATTTTACTAGTGTGTAGACCTTCGCAAAAACACTTATAATAAATTAAAACGGACAAATTAACTTTTCTCATAATCTTAAAATATAACCCAAAACATCCAAATATACTATTGAGTAAACTTATTGGAAGAACTATGCTTGGTTTTCCAAAGTTAAGGTGTTATTTCAGATCCTATAAAAAGTAGTACTTTAGAAAATGAGCAAAATTCAATTATATTTATACAATATCGGCTTTTTTCATCATTAAATAAGCGTTTATACGCTATGTTTATCCAATTACTTGGATATGTGCCTAAATAGGGCTTACCCAATCCAGTATAGCCCATAATTCTTGAAATTACATTTCTTCATGTACTATTTCATTTTAAAATTAATTAGTTACTTTTATCTAACCTAGGCCGGATAATCGCGGCCGATTGACGAAATCAATAATAATGTCATCTTCTTCCTAAATAACCAATTGAAATCTTCTTCTGACGTTACAAACGAATGAAATACACTAACATAACCTCCCATCAGTCAAGAAGCACGTCAAATAATTATATAATATATTATATGTATGGTAAAATATGCCACAAAAACCGATGATATTAAGGTTTCGTTTGCCTTGGCTAGGTTTTTTACTGAATTATGAGTTGGATCATGTACCTATGAATATGCTTACCACACTCAATATTCTGTGCTCACTACTGTAGATAATTAATACCAGTTACTAGAAATCTGAAAAACCACAATCGACACACCATAGACATTGCAACTGCTAACTACACACAACATATTAAAAGGAAAGCAGTGGCAGCTCTGTTTATGCATACGTTTAATGAGGAGTAAGTTAAAAAGGGTAATGTTAATCAAATTAAATTTTTAGTTGTAGAAATTGGCAACCATAAATCTAGGGAAATAGTGAACAAACTAGCGACAAGTAAAATTACTGTTTTAAATAAATTTGCAGGCCGACACCAGCTAGTCATCCAACACTAATTCTCAACTATTACAGGCATGGCAGTTAATTGATGACAAAGACTGCACGCTGTTATGAATTTACTTAAACTTATGCGAAATCTTTTAAATGACGATATAAGTGAAGGCTGCTCCTCGACTTCTTCGCAGCTGTTGAGAGTCCTCTTATATTCCTGATCTTCCCTCAATTAAAGCTCACGGGCTTTGGTGTGTGCCTCTACAGTCCTTGCACACATTAGCATAACACATAAGCGGGAGGCGAATACTGACTATTAAAATTAGTCACAAAGCTGTCCGACCAAGGCCTCTTCCCTTCTTGAGATTACCGTACACGTCTTCGTACATCGTTCAAGCATGGTTTAAACACGGCGGACTCGTGTGTGAGCTAAAATTATAGCAAAATTATAGCTGAGCAGTCAACTATGACTTGGCTCAGGCCCAGCTAAATATTAATCTTTTTCGATCTTTTCCATTTGTTACCTTTAAACAAAATTTCCAGAATAAAGTAAAATTTGAACATTATTAACTTGAAAATTAAAATTTTTGATTTGCTAGCTAGTCACCTGATATTACATAAACAAAAGGTCGACAACATTCATTTTCTTATAGAAAATAAATTCTTTCTGCTATTAATTACAATAATATATACCTTTCTGGTATGTAAAAAAGTTGACAGCAATACTGGCAACAAATTTAATCCACATACAACACAACTGGCAAAAATAAATAATTAATTAGTACATATGAAACTAAATGTATTCCAAAAAAGATCAAACATATTAATTTTCGTACAGTACAGACCCACTTCCAAAACCTATCATAATTGCCATACTATTAAAATTACAAGTGTTACAACAAACAATTCATTTATATTCAGACCTTAATCAGCAGGACAAAACAGGATATTCTGAAATCGGCTGTTAGTCTACTAGCATTAAATATCAAACTTAGCATATAATAAAAACAAAACCTAACTCTTTACAACAAAGTACACCTTGTCCGAGACAAACAAGTGTAATGTCACGAATTGTTTATCTCTGTGTCATTGCCAACAATGACAATTAATTTTGAACTATGCGAATCTATGTTTTTACAATGGTACTGGTAACAATGATATCAACGTACGGCGATTATAGTATACTAATACTTTATCAATATTGAAGTTTATTTTGGATTTTATTAAGAAAGGGCTAAACTGGTATTTTAATTAAAGCAACGGGATGGCCGGAGAGAAAGGAGCACTATCCCGTTCAAAATGGCACGCATTATTAGCCTACATAGAGTAACTTTTTCTTGCATTCGGCCACTTTTGATTTCGTTATGATTTAGGCTGTTGAGTTTTGTGTTGACATGCGTGGTTATTTGGGTATAGTGTAATCGCTTTAACCCTTGATTCTTCAATCGATGCCTGTGTTATAAAGCTTAAAAAACATCTAAATGTCGACTTTTACAATGTTGACAAGAAGTTACTGTTATAAATAATGAGTCTACTTTCCTCTAAACGAGTGTAAGTTATTTTAATGAAGTTCTAAAAAGTTTAGGTAGTAGGTAGACCTTGGTGTCTGTTTGACAGCGATATCATTAACCAGAAACATGTTCAACAGTGCCGAGACAATAACATATACTCGCGTGCCTTACCTGGGACTCAAACCCAGAGATCTTCGTATAAAAGCTAGGGCGTTATCAACTGCATCACGGGGCTAGAATTCGTAGCATAAACTTCGGAAGTGGTAAGTATAATGTTTTGAATTACAGGGTTCACTAACTTGAAAAACTTACGCTGCCATCATTTTTAAAATAATTATATTGAGCAATTAAAACACCTACCATAAGTGGTAAAGTGGTAAACCTGCTGCAGAAGGAAGGTGCAAAGAGAATATATACTCTACTATCTTTTGTCATTGTTCGTGGACATTAACAATTAAGAAAATACTCTTGCTTTAACAGAAAATATATGTTTCCATAAGTCATGCGATTGATCGATTTTACCCCAACTTGTGGGTAATTCCGATCATTAACATTTACCACTCATATTCGGTGAATTCGGACACATTGTTTTCACAACCCTTATTATAATGATACTTAAAAAGTACGTGCTATAGAAGCAAATGCAACAATTTATCTTGTTCGTAGAACAGAAATCATCGAGAAAAGCCATAAAACAAGTAGAATAGTTAGGACTTAATATTTGCAAAGGTAATAAGCTAATTACTACACGACTAATTATTACCCTATCACTGACAATAATCACAATCATAATTGTTGGGTGAATCAAAACCAGTGCTCTCTGCAAAAGCCCACTCTGAACCCAAAGTGCGCCTATACCAAAGTTCATTGTACTGCCCTTCATCACCACAAAGGATGCAGATGTCTTTGGTACTGCATATTGTTGGTTCATTGTCGTCACCACAAAGATCAACAGCTGCATCAGATTCTGAGGAACTTCCAGAAAGGTCTTCTTGCTACACAGTTTCTTTTTCGGCCGGGAACCAAGGCCTAAGCTATCATGTTGTGTATTTTTCTTGTCTTCCTTGTTCTTTTTTTTTTGTGTATCAGGCTTTTTTATTAGCATCTTCAAGACCTTTCTTTTGTGGAGTTGAAATAAGGACCTGAGAATACATTTTACTTCCACGCCTAGTCTTTAACACCTTGGTCGTCGGAGAGTTTATTTTTGGAACTGCAGCCACATCCTGAAAAGAACATTAAGGAGCTGTACAACTTTATGGTATTAAATCCACATTATGTGAGACACTTCTGTTTCCGGTAGTGGAACTCGGTATAACTGGAGAGGTGGCAGGTGTAATATTTTCCATTCCTTATTCTGTAATATCCACTTCTTGTAGGCTACAGAGAAGGAATACCTCTTCAGCAAAAGTGTCGGAATCCATAGGGAAAATTCCGATTTTCCGAAACCCGTTGATAGCCTTCTCAATTGCCGCTACCTTCATAAACGCAATGGTAAAGAGTCCTGAAAATTCATCTGGGCTGAGTTTTTCGTGAGGATGATTTACCATCCATCTTCTGCATGATTCATTATAAGCCTTCTTCAGCGGTGCATAGAAAGCAACATCTAAAGGTTGCATTCGGAGCGATGTATGTGGAGGCAACGACAGCATGATTATTCCATTCTGACGAAAAGTCATATGACTCTAGGGAAACATGGCTGGAGTGGTTGTCCAGAACAAGAAATACAGGAATTTTAGGATCTGGTTTGCAGAATGCACTGAAATGTTGCAGTCACGCTAAAAATATTTGCTCATATATTCAGCCTGACTCAGATCTCTTTATAATGAACCAAGGGGGGGGGGGGGTATCTCTCTTCATTATGTTGCTGAGCCGTTGCCATGGATAGATGAACATTAGGGGTGCGAATTAACCACTAGCTATCATTGCACATACAGCAGTCACTTTTCGTCCCCTTTCCCAGCTGATAGAAGTTCCAACTGTCTTCTCCCTCTACTTGGCTAGTATATTGCCTGAATGTTGGACAGCGCTTATACCAGTCTCGTCTACATTGGATGTTTTGTCAGGCAAACATTTGTACTTGACCATCAGATCTTCCAAATTGTCATAAAAAATATTTAACTTCATCTTTGTTGAAAGCTGTGATTCGGTTGATGCTGATTGCCCTTGGTTGTCTAAGTGATGTGCTAGGATTTCGCTTATAAAACCTTTCAGCCAATCCCTTCCAGCCAACTTACTTGCCCTACCGAAATTGTGTGGAATCTGCAGATTCTCTGCAAAAGAAAAAGCTAGCTTTCTTAAGTCTGTCATCGTAACACCATAAAACCACTTTGACAGAATAATCACATGACCTACAATCTCATTTTCCTGGGCGGTGTTGAATATTGGCGGTCATCCAAAACTTAGTTTTGAAACATTACCTGGTTTCAGTCGGTCATGAAGTGTGGCATATGGTATTCCATAGCACCTAACTGCTTGCCGAATATATTTCTTGCCTTCTTGTATGGATTTCACAGCTGCAGTCAGTGTTTCAGCATTCCATGATGCTTTCTGTGTTGTTGGAGCTCTATGCCGAGGCATCTGTAAACAATGGATTACAAAGGAGTGATTAACTCTTTCTGTGTCAGTATTCTTTAATGCACTTTACAAAATAAAATTAATGGTTATTAAGTACAATGAAATGTTATTTAAATATTTTTATTAAATTATTTAATAAAAATATATTTATTTAAATTGTTTTGAACAGGATAACAATGCGCTAGCATGCTGGAAAAACCATTGAGGGATTTTAAAGAGTTTAATTTACTGAAAAAATACATTTGGGGTAATTTCTATCACTCGGCGTAATTTCGATCAGCATTGATCGAACTTACCCCAAATGGCCATGTTGAAACAAAGCTAGCATCTTTAAATCAGATGTTAAGTTAAAAATTTCTTCCTCAGATTTTTTTATCCTTAAAATATCATTTGTCCATGAGCACAAACTATTATGGACATTAAGACCATGCATTGTTACTTACCGCACATAATAAATATATTCCGGCCGTCTTAGAAGAATTAGCGACGGAACCAACAAAACACACACACTCTCTCTCTCGCTCTCTGGTATCTACAGAGCCAGCATCACCTGACTTACAGAATGTTCTTCAGTAGTCCTCCGCTAGAGAGTAGCACCTCACAGGCGACCCAATCACGACGGGATTTTAGAGCTCACGTGGTGGTCGGACTTACTCCGGCGATCGGAATCCCCCCAATTTACCTACATGGTTTACCATAGCGCAACTTATGTGTAAAATTTGAGGGTTATCGGTTGATTGGTCCCCGAGATATGTCATAAAACATTTTTTTTCTTGGTACTATCTAACAAAATCACATAAAAAATGTTCTGTATACTATGATTCTAATATACTGCCATCGTAAAAAGGATGGTTGAATTTAGTTAAAATGTTAAATAGATATGCTACAATTATCAAATGATTTACATGGCCGCAATTTCAAAAACCAATGTGTAATCCGACTTGAGTCGTGGAGGTAACTGTACATGGCATTCTGTAGTACTAATACTATGCAACACTTGGCGAAAGTATGGCAAATTGTTCCATATTCTCATCTGGCGTTATTTTTCAAAATAATGGAAAAAGAGGATATCTGCATGCATAGTTGATGCTTCTAATGAATTCTATTAGTGTAAAAAGTTTGTTTAAATTTTGTCTAATTATTTAATAGAAATAATTTTCTATATAAATATTTATATTAACACCATTAAAAAAGCCTGAAGCACCAAAACATACTAGTTTACTGTAGCACTATTTGTGTGAAAAATTTGGTGGAAATAGGTTGATTGTTCCTCGAGATATGGCATAAAACTTCAATTTATTCCTAATTGAAGATCTTCATTAATGGAGGACAAAAATGTTATGTATTAGCACATTCGATGATTGTCGTGGACACTGCCAGTATACAAAGTTTATTTAAATTCGGTTACACACTTTCGTAAATGCTAAGTACTATTTGTTTACCGAGGTTGGTGAAAATCGGTTCACGTGTTCAGAAATTGACAATATCCACACTGAGTGACACAGAAACACACAGCACACACATACAAACAGGCAGGAAATTGATCTAATAATCCTTTCTTTTCTTCGAAAAGTTGCATAACAATAAGAAAAAAGTACTTTATAAAAGCATATATAAAGTGTGAATAGTTTACACTTGTAGTGAAAAGATTTCAAGACACGATACGATTTAAAAAATTGTAGGATCGTCCAGCTTTCGTTATTGGCTGATTCATATTCTGGCCCATGTTAACTTTTTCACACCAATCACGAAGGCTCGATATCAAAGTTACGAAATACTTTGGGACTCGGTCAACTGCAGAAACTGCACCAGTAGCCAATGGAGGTATACCAACAGCTTGGGTGTATACATATTATTGAAGTCTTCTATATGCTCTGATTTTTTCGGAAAAAATCACTGTCTTATTTATAAGGAACTCAGCAGAGAATTACCAATGCAGCTTATTAGCCTATCTTCCTGTACACATATTAATAAGCATATATTATTAATGAGGTTCTCAAAATCTTAGGTGGTAGGAAATTGTTTTAAAATATTTAATACTAGGTATTTTTGTATTATTGTATGGCAATTGCAAAAATTATCGCAGATTTTTTTCAAGTAAACATAGACATAATAATTGAAAACAAGAAACTCAAATCGAAGTATCAAGTGTAGATCCACTACTAAAATGTCAAATTATTCTAGCAAAAATACAGGATGTAACACAATATTTACCAGTATACTAACTTCAGCAGGAATACATAAATTTAAAATTATAATGAATTATTAATGTGCCCAATAGATAAACAAAATTTACCATTTTTAGTGGAATACAAAACGGGAACCCCACTTACAGAAATTGAAAATAGCTCTAATAAATCCAACTAAAGCAGACACAATATATAAAAAAATTAGCCAGTTACTACAGAATAGCAGCCAATAGGGAAAGTTATATGAAAATACACACAGTAGTAGGAGAGAAAAACTCACTATATTACCAAATTACTAAATAAATGAAATAATAGCACCACACACCACGACTCCCTACTAGGAGGTGGACACATTGGAACATTTAAAACACTACAGAAAGTTAAAAACATATTTGGGAGCTGATGAATAAGGATGTTAAAAACATCAAGAATTGACCAATCTGTCAAAAAATTAAACCAACAAATCAAAACCAATAGGTCAACTCCAATCCATATCACCACCATACTCCAATCATGGGTGTTTGATGCAAAAGGGCAATTACATATCTAAAAAAAGACAATAAATATATATTTTGGTAATGACAGAATTTTTCAGCAGATATATAATAGCAAAACCTGAAAATTCAATTGACCTGCAATCATGCCCAAACTTCATTAAGGAAATAATACTAAAATATGGTTGCCGCAACAAATGTTAACCAATAGAGGCAATTGATTCGATAATGAACTAGTAACAGAGTTACTAAAATACTACAGATCAAAAAACTGGCAACCACAACATACAACCTAGCATGCAAATGTCTTGTTGAAGAAATTAATAAAGTCATAGGACAACAACTAACTGCATGCACATACAAAGATCCATTCAGCTGGGACAATCATGTAGAATTTATAATTTTTAATTATAACACTAGCATAAATGCCAGTACACAGTTAACTCCATTTTATCTACTACACTGTGTGGAAGCAAGACAACTATCACATGTAATCATAAACAATTACTCGCAAAGTGGCGACGATTGGTGACAGAAATTGATACATTACAGAGAGTAAGATAAATTATATTTAATCCAGGCTAAGCAAAAACAAAACATTATATTTGATGGAAAACATCAACCCGACAATATCAATTAGGCGATTGGGTTTGTGTCAAAAACAGCGAACGTAGCAAATCCTTAACATTCCAATACAAGGTGCTGTTTAAAGTACCAGACATATTTGATCCCTCTACATTACAAAATCAAACAAATAAATATGGAAAACCAAAATATGACACATAAAATACACACAATATCAAAATTACCCACATTAAAAATTAATTCCAACTTTGTAAGGTTGCAGGTGATATAAGAGAGTCATGGCAGTAGCAACAAGAAGAATAACAGTCATAATTTGTATTAGCATTATGTACTCAGAAGGTTTCGCGTCGTATCGTACACATACAGGACTCTACTGGAGAAAGATAGATGTTAAATTTTATTACTAGGAAACCATACCTCTCACATATTAAAATTTCAAATGTTTACTCTTAAACAAACTAGGGCAAAATGCTTAAATAAACCAAAGTTGAGGTCCTACCTTCTCCAGTAGAGGCACAGCTCATACCCATAATTCCTGTAGCACTTTGAACATAGGAAACCAGCATAAAGAAACACCGGCACACAAACAATGCACTACATCATCTTTAATGGCATCAGACATGAGCGCACCACAAAATCGCAAGTACGGTATGTACAGAATATGTCATGTCAATGTAATACAAAATAAAAACATGCGCAAAATATTATGAACCTAGATCTAGCCATAAGCAAAGAATACTAGGTAGTCACAGCGTAAAATGCAACATATACATTAAGCCGGCCAGCAAAACAATTTATCACATACACACAATACATTTTGGGTGTGGCAGTATGTATCGTAGGTGCGGCAGGATGTGTGGGTGGTTCAGCAGGATATGTTGTAGGTGCAGCAGTATGTCTGATAGGTGTGGCAGGATGTGTGGTAAGTGCGGCAGGATGTGTAGTTGGTGCGGCAGGATGTGTGGTAGGTTCGAAAGGTTGTGTGGTAGTTCTGGCCGGATGTATGATAGATGCAGCAGAATATGTGGTAGGTGCATCAGGATGTAAGGTAGGTGCGTCAGGACATGTGGTAGGTCAGGCAGAATGTACTTTGGGTGTGGCAGGATGTATCGTAGGTGCGGTAGAATGTGTGGGTGGTTCAGCAGGATGTGTTGTGGGTGCAGCTTTATGCGTGGGAGGTGCGGCAGGATGTGTAGTAGGTGCGATTAGATGTGTGGTTTGTGAAGCAGGATGTGTGGAAGTACGGCAGGATGTGTGGTAAATATGGCATGATGTGTGGTGTGTGCAACATGATGTGTGGTGTGTGCAACAGGAAGTGTGGTAGTTGCGGCAAGATGTTTGGAAATGGCGGCAGTATGTGTGGTAGGTTCGTCATGGTGTATGTTTGGTGCGACAGGATGTGTGGTGGGTGCTACAGAATGTGTGGTAGATGCGACTGGATGTGTGGTAGGTTCGGCTGGACGTGTGGTAGGTGCGGCATGATGTGTGATTTGTGCAGGGGATAAGTGGTAGGTGCGGCAGGATGTGTGGTATGTGCTTCATGATGTGTGGTATGTGCGGGAGGATGTGTGGTTGGTGCGGCAGGATGTGTGGTATGGTAGAATGCATTCTCGTTATCTCCGCCGTATGTCGTCGATAGCCGCTATTCATAATGAAAGGAAGCTGGCGGAAGATAATTCATGTCTAGGATGTGGGAGTCGCTGGCATGTATAATTTGCGGCCTAACTAAAAGCCTTGATAAGGAAGTAACCCATAAATCACTGCTGGCCTCGGAGACGAAGACTTGGGAAACCCGCTGCTCTTTACACTCTTACTTTTGCTGCATTCACTTTTTAAATTGAAGTTTGAATTGACAAAATAAACAAGCTGTTGGCTGTAGTGGTGATTGAACTAAAATATGTTTTCTTATGATTAATTTTTTTGAATTAATATCTTTGTTGATTTGTTATCATTTAAAAACCAGGCAATTCCGTAAATGACAAAACGTTCAACACCATCCGGTTTAAAATTATTGTTTTACAGTTCATGAGTAAGTATCGTTGCTACACATCTTACTGACATAATCAGGTATAATTATATTTAATTTGACAATGTTTTGGATATATGTACTTATATTTCATATTATCCTAAAACTTTAAAATAATCGGACATAAATATCAGTTTGGATTGCATTAGGATACACACTAAGTGACTGCTTCATATCCCCTTGAACATATGTATTAAATCATGCCAGCAAGAAGTTACTTGAAATTTCTACGTGACTTAATTACGGCAAGATTTCAATAGGTAAATTACGAAATGTGAAGTCATCTTTCAACGTATGAAATGGACGGTTTTAACCCCCATTGGCATATACATTTCTAAGAGTTTTTATACTATGCGTATGTTGTGGTGCTTATTCCAACTTCTGTCATGAAATTACTTATGTGTCATTTCTAAACGTAAGATTCCTACTGATAGCCCCTTGATCGAGATAAATATATTTATATAAACGAACATGAAATATTAAAAATTTAATATTGTATACTATTAGTACCGCAACTAAAATAAGACGTATATTAGGTTACACCTTTTCACGTACTGCACCGCCAATAATCACATTAAGCAAAAATATTGTTTATACTTTAAAAACATTAAAGAACTCAGAGTAATCATCATTTAACACAAAGATTATTGAAACAATACAGTAAGTGATGCAAGAAAGTCCGCAGGTGAAGTCCCTGAAAATACCTAGACGTGTGCTCATTATTCATAACACATCATTACAATAATAAGTAAAAACTTTACACAGTTCTTCCTGCTACAGAATAAGTGGTATCAGTATGAAAATTAGTAGTTTGCACTTAACATCCAAGACACAATTTTTCCAGTACTGCACACATTCTGTAATACAGCTGAACGCTACAGCATTAAGGAAACACACAGCACAGAAGTAGAATGTATACAAAAACATTTATTACCAATGCAGCCAGTATAATGAACTCAAGTTTTTCAGTTTAGGTAACCGTTATTTAATGGCGTTTCCGTGTAAATGTTATAAGTTGCGCAGCCTCTTAATTTGACGTCACCGTATTTCCCACACAGATACGGCCTGTAAGAATGAGAGAAAATGTAATATTTCAGATTTTACGTCACATGATTAAGCAGAAACGAGGAACTACCGAAACTAGGTCAGCCACCTGAAGGTTTGGCACTCGTAAATGTGTCTAGCAAGAGGAAGGGGGCAGGTAATAGGAGACTGTTGCTAAGATCAGTGGTGGAATGAAGATGACAGATGAATGTTAAAATATCCTGGAGACTTATTTGTTACCCCAGACGATATATCCCACGCCATCATGTGAGAATCTCTGCTCGGAAATCCCCAGTCTATAGATTTCACAGACTTCACAGACAGGAGGACAGTATCTAATAAAATAGCAAAACAAGGCAAACTTTGCAAATTTAGAACGCGGTGAAAAAACATCTCACAAAATTAAGAGTAACTAATACTTCCAAGAAAATCATTTAAATAAAAGGTTGCACTAAGTATCGTCACACGAGAAGTGATTTAAACATATTTTAAATAAGAAAATAATAATTTCAATGTTTGTTTAGTGGAAGAGAACCGACGTTAATGCGGGAACGAGCAGGTTACATAATAAAACCTAAGATCCCAGACAACATAACATCGAGAGTGCTGTTAGATAATTTTTAACGATTTTCGGGAGAGGGATGTTTCCCCACAAACAACTTAGAAATAAAACGTATAATTAACCAGGTCAAAAAACTAACATAGAACTCTTGAAGCCAATCTGTATATTACTTAAATATGTTAGCACTGATCCCATGCTAAAAGCAGAAACAAATATAAGTGTACCATAAGTTCCGGAGAAATGCAGCCTTCGCATCGCCTTGGCAAGAAATAGGGCCTTTTACTCGAAGCACATAAGCAAAGCAAGGAGATCAGAAATGGATCCTACAAATCTCGAATCAGTCCCCCTAAATGGGACTTCGCAGTCGCAAATTGCTGTGCCACACTGCCTTTATCGACATCCCTGTTGATAAAGAATGCGAGGACAGATGCTATCTGTAGATTTTTTTTTTAAGTTCAGGAATCTTCGCTGTTGTTTAGTAGATCAGAGAACATATTTTTAGTTGACAATACATTTAACTAATACACATAGGTATGCTCTATAAATCTTAATCATTCCATTGAATTTAACTGATCAATTAGTTTTAAAATGCCAGTTTTCTTTCATCTATTGATTTAGTGACATTTTCCACTGTTTTTCAATGATTAGTTTTTGACTGGTGGATCAGATAGACAATGTGTAAAAATGGCCGTTAAACATGTATCAAATAAAATAACAACGCATAAAATACTAAAACCAATACAAAATACTTTCTAATGTCTGCGTTTCGTCTTTCATAACACCATTTTGCAATGTAATATGAACATTCACTATTTAATTCCGTTTTCACCTCTTAAGTTTTCACGTAACCCTTACCATCACAGAGCTCTGTTTGAAGGTTTAATCTGGATATAATGGGGGTGAAATGAGTGCACTGACTCGTAGGCCTACTATTTGTTTTAACAATTCTAACGTTACCAATAAGACAAAAGCCAATATAAAGGGTATATAATTTAAAATTACGTATTTTCGGTTAGGAAATGTAACAACTATTTTCCTCTTCCTTAATATCGTTGGCTTCGTAGCCCAGATGGTAAGGTACCGGTCCACAGGAAAAATGGTGTGGGTACATTCCCGACCACCCGCAATAAGTTGGCCGCCACTAATTCAATCATTAAAATTTTTTCAAATTACTTATTCAATCAGCGAAATTGTTTCACTGAAACAATCAGTGGCGTCCCACTGATTCTAAGTGAAGCCATTTTCACTGATTCGGGTAGTGAATTTTACAGTGAATCAGTGGTTTTCCAATTACTCGAATCTAGAGTGTAGTCTTGTTTACCTTTTATCTAAAACGAGTGTTCATAGATGTAGTTTTTTAAGCTCTTGGTTTTCAAGCATTTTTGTTGCCACTTTTTCTCTTACATTTTGCATTTCGTTCAAGACTTTTGTCTTAATTTCATTGTACTTCGATGACAGTAATACAACATACACGAAACAAACAAATAAATAAAACAGGTTATATTCAAAATCCCGACATTCCAACCACTTAAAACCCAAATCATTGTAACGTGGAATGTAAGAATTTAATACTAACACTGTGAACTATTTATTGATGAGAAATAAAGTTAACTTTAAAGGAATGGATTTTTCCCTTACCAATTACTGATTTCTGGTAGTTTGCGATTTCCAAATTAGAACTCGGTGGCTACTATTAGGGAGCTGTGGCCGTAAATTGGCTCCCAGACAACTATCCGACATCCTAGGGCTGGAACAAGTCCAAGCAATAACTTCTCACCACAGTTCCGTCTTTGGCAACCACATATTACACTTAATTGTGGTACTGGAATTCAAGTCGTGCTCAATACTTTAAAACCAGTTTCACGTAAGTAATCACTTGATTCCGAAATGGAAAGTAATTCTTTTCCCTAACTCCTTGTTTGTTATTACGTATTAATTCACTCCACTTGATATTATGAAGTATATTATAGAAGATTCTTAAAGACGATGTGCTGTATATATATATGCAGGTATATCAAACGTAAAATTAAGACTTCATCCGGGGTTTTCCTTCTGCTTAATATCTGGTTTGTTATTCGCAAGGGCTTATAAAAAGTAACGTTTTCGGAATAATATTTAGGATGAATATCGATATTGGTACTTAGTCAGAATTACTAGTTTACAGAATTAATTTAGTATGGTTATTGGCAGAGACAACGAAGAATTTGTATAATTGTGGCTTTTTTTAGTGTCAGCTTTCAATAAAATAATATTACAACTTAATCATTATCGTTTAGGGTGGGAAAGGTAGTCTATGCAGTTCCCTTGGCCCTCTCCTGAATGGTTACACGCAATAATGAAATACTCAAGTCCAGAATTATTAAGGATACTAAAAGAAAGCAGTTGGAAATTATCGGGAAAAACAATGTCTAATTCATTACCTATTCATGTAACTTTTTATCAACCTTTAACACAAAAACCTCCAGGAAAATAGCCAAAATTAAGAGAAAATTGTTAAAAATAAAAAAATTACAAATAGTAATTTTTTTTAATGTTAAAAATTTTAAAAATGCTATTTGTACTACAACAATTAAAAAATTCACACTTGTAGAAAGATAATGTTCCTTCGGGGACAAGGGCTGGGGCTTGTGGTGCTTTTCGCCAAGGTCACCGGCCACCATGTTGGATTCCCGGACATTCTGCTCTGTCATTCAGGTTAAAAGACCGCCATTTCACACAAAATCGTACGTTTTAGCACAAAAATGCTTCAAATTTCCCTTTATTACCTAAAATTTCTTGATTTTTCATAAAAAAATGCTTTATACCCAATGTGGGCAATGTGTCTCCTCAATGTGGGCAAGATGCCTGAGACTCACCCACATAATGAGGAATCGATAAAATAGAATTATTTTAATAAATTATTTTTAAAAATTTTAATACAAATATTTTTATAATTAAAAAAATTAAAGGCGTAAGTATTAAGTGTTATATATCACTGGATTCTTATTTTAAAATGCCATACGATCACGATGTCATAATACAATTTTAAAAAAATATAATTCCTTTAAATTAAAAAATATTTTTATAATTAAAAATTACATAATAGTTAATTGTTGTATAACGCCTGACTCGTATTATCAAAGCTCATACGATCGGAATGTCATGCCACCATTCTGTCTCGATTTTTCATTCTCTATCATTCCTTGTTGTCTCTCTCACTTTCTCTCTTGTCTCTCTCATTAAATCTCTTTCTCTCTTGTCTCGCTATCAGTACATAGGTTTTTTCGGAGTCCCTTAAATTTTTTTGTTGTTGCGTTTCTCTCTCTTTCTCTCTTCTCTCTCACATTGATTTTCTCTCTTTTCTTTCTCTCTTGGCTATCTAATTCGTTCCATTAAATACTCACATTTCTTCGATTAGTCACATTTTCTCCACTTCCCCCGTCTACATAGTTCGTTCATGGCCTACCAGAGTGCACGAATCGTCAGTGAGAATATTTATTTACGAATTTAAATATATATTGTAAATCACATACCAGGAAACACTATGTAAAATATATTAAAATTTTAATACTTTAAAAATCAATTCAATCAATATTTAAAAAAATCGATATGTTTTCTTAGTATGTTACTTTATTCAACTTGTTTCGCTTTTATACGAAAATGAAGTCGCCCAGCCTTGTAACCATGCATGCACACACGCTCGCACGCACGCACTGAAAGGTCTGTGAGCCAGTTGCGACAGGCTAAGAGTACAGTAATGCAATCACAAGGTGCCATGAGGGGGAAGTGAGGCCACTGACCACGAGCACATATAATAATTCTTTTATATATTCTTTTTAAATAATTATGTAGCAAAGTAAGTTTCCCAGCAAATACAACCTGTCGGCAAAGTGACGGCAGATTGTCGGCCCGATACCTGTACTGACGGCAACTGTCGTTTCACTGCCAGAAGATAGCCAACTAACAACGGCGTGACGTCTTTTTTGAGACAGTGTGTTTACCTTTAGAAAAAAGACAACGGCCCACTGTATTTTTTTAGGATACCAGATCGATATAACCTAAATTATGTCGGCGTGATATCTCACAGTAAACATGTCGCCAATAGCAAAAATAATATTCTGGCCCGATCCTGATGTAGCATCTTTGTTTATTCGGTAAGCTGGCCATCATCTGATTTATTCCGACCCGCTAACGTTTTCGAGACATTGCTCTTTATCACAATAAAAATACAAATATTATGTCTTTTTGCCGAAAAAAAATGTTTGAAAGTGGTTTTTGAATAGGCAAGATGTCAGCTAGCTGTTGATGGCGTGGTGTCTTTTTTTAGGTCATTTATTAACCGTTACCATGTTTTTTACGATTATATATATGTGTCACAAGATAGCCCATGGCATTTTTTACTTTGAAATTCTTTTCATTTGTACAACCACCTGGCAGATATATTCAAACTAAACAAAAGAATTTTATTTGCAAGCCTTTGAAGAAACGAAGAAATAGTTTTTAAATAATTAGTGTTTTAAAACTATTTGTTATATTGTCATGGAATTTATACATTCACTTAAAATAATTAGTGTTATGATAAATTTCAAATTACTGGACACTATCTGTAACATACCTCGTGCTGTATAGGTTAGCATGCTGAACTGTTAACTCAAGTGTATTGGGTTCGAATGTGGCACTCAGCAAGCGAAATATTTTCATATCGTATAATGTGTTGAGAAGCTAATAAAATGAATATATAGAAAGCGGAAATAACTATAACTAAAACTCTCAATCGAAAAGTTTAATTTTTTCATGGTTATACTGCTTATTTCTAGACATCATGCTGCTGCAGGCTTGACATCGAAATAACATCCAGCCGTCGCAGACCCAGCGTCTTGCCGCCATCCAGCTGCAGCTGGCCCGGTGTCTTGCCGCCATACAGCTGCTGCAGGCCCGGCATCTTGCCGCCATCCAGTTGCCGCAGGCACTGCGTTTTGCCACCATCCAGCCGCCGCAGGCTCGGCGTCTTGCAGCAATCCATCGGGCTGCTTCCAGCATAAGACAGCAGGCCGACATCATCTGGTCGGAGTTTGTCCGCTCTCTTTTACCGGCCCGATTCCGGCCTGTACTTTTCGTGTTTGTTGGGTGGGCCTTAAGCAAGTGAATATTTACATTCATAGGTGAATATAATTCGCGAACTCTTAGGAGGCAGACAGTCTCGTGTAATTCATTTTGTCAGTAACATTTATAGATCCAGGAATTTATTTGTTTAATATATTTATAGGCATAGTGGTTAATTTAAAGTAATAGTTGGCTGTTCTTAACCAGATCTATCGGACTGGATACGATACAGTATTTAAATAAGGGAATATGAAAATCTGTATTTATTATGTGGTTTAAAAATTTAATTATTTTTTTTTTAAGACGTTCTGAAATGCTATGTAGAGCACAGCAAAATTTTCTCTCGACTTAATTTCCATTCTCCTACATATCTTCGAGACTAAATATTATAGAATGTAAATCAGTCTTTGCCTCGAATATTTTTCGTAGGCATAACTATCATACTCGGATTTTATTCATTGTATGTATATGTGAATAAACCAAGCACCATTATATACTTTATATATATCAGGCAGGTACATCACCACTGAGAAATTAAAGAATTGGTTTATTTATGTATTCACATATTTCAGAAAACAAATATAAGAACATAAAACTTAAACATTCATATAGAATATTAACAGCAGCACATAGTGAACATAATCTGCTTACACACAGCTCAAGACAACCCATTTTAGAAAGCGAACCAGAACCCCTGGATATTATATTCTTCTCGACAACGTTTCATGACTGCCACTGTCAAACAGCTCCATAAAATGAACCCGGAGGTTTGTATACTCGCAAGTAGGCACCATAACATTTAATGTTCTACCAACTAACTCATGGAAACCGTCTGCTCTACTGTTCAACACCAGACATAGAGAGGCCAGGAATGAGTTTATCTTTCAAGTTTAACATTTTATGTATATATAAACATTTTAACTTACATACAATATATTCTTGCTCTTACAGACTTATTTTTCAGAATATTTTTTATTTATTATTCTGATTTTACTTATACAATTTCTAACTATTTTACTTACACGCAGGAGCTTTGTTACTCACGCTGAACTTTCCAAAAATATTTACTTACCGCTCATACTTTCTGGTCTACTGGTCGACACCAGTCAAATATTTAGTGACCACCTATACCATCCACTATAAAACTCAAGCCATCCTAGACCACCCCACACCCAGTCTCATATAACTAAAGAAAAAATCAATTTTACCCTATATTGCTTTACCATCACGAGTTACGCCTTAATGTCTATCCACACAGACCATGAAAAGCAAACATACAGGCCACACCAGTGACACAATCAAATTCTTCTCATACCATCCTCCATGCTGACTGACATCAGTCAAAATACAATAACGATCCATACCAAACACATTTAACTCAAGCATGCCATATCATTACAGGACTCACCAACACTCATATACTGTCAACACCATTCGACATACACCAACAATCGCAATACAAATTTTCTGGAAAATATATCACACAATTTACCATTCATGACAACAAGCGTACGGGAAGAGGTGGAGGAGTTAGCACAAACAAACGTTTTGATGACATTAAGCACGTTTTAAAATGTCGCTTCATATGATCTAGCTCCATAACTCCCTCGACCAAATCCAAGGAATTCCATTTACTAGAGAACATTCACTATCAGTATTCCATTTTATCACTCCTCTTGACAAACATTTTGAACTCTCCGTGCAAAAATGTCATCACCATAACAGGATATTATATTTACTAGAGAGCATTCACTTTAAGAACCACTAACGTATTAATTTAATTTTAAAATCCATGATATATTGCAATTATTTGATGGATTCATCTATTTTTCAGATATATATGCATAATAATTTTTTTACACATACCGATATGTCATTGCTTCATTTAGAGAAATGGAGACCTCACCAATATCACAATATTATTATTAATGAAATATGTCGAACAACTTTTACCCAATTCCCAACCATAATTTAATGCCATATTAAACTACTATATAGCCCAAACCCCAATATGCTGATCGTAAATTGTTTTTAATATCTGGGAATACTTAGATGTCATATCACAATCGCTGCTAAGAAAACATATACATATTCTTCCAGACAATATATTCTATCATGTAGTATTCCAAAAATACCCTAACACTACCTACAATCCATCCCATTAAATAATATCGGTTATAACAAAACACTTCCATTCATGCCATCCAGGACAACAAAACAGTAATATGAGAATTCCTATGAAATAGTTAAGCGAATTTCTCTGATGAAATATTTCATCGTGTAATAGCAAAACACACACATTCAAATAATACCAACACCCATACAGATTACCATAGTCAACGATCCAACCATAACGAAATCTCATTCCAATAGACCATATCACCAAACCAGCAATTCAAATGTTACGGTAGAACAAAAAAAGACATTGTATAGTCCATTCCTGATTGCAAGCGACTTATGAAAATTAACCTTTGAAAAAACACTCTACGCATAACATGTCACCTGTTTTTTCAATAACCTGTATTTCACAAATATATAACACTGTGGTTAACTTTAGAGTACTGTATTATTGAATAAATGAACCTTTACCTTAATATCTTCTATAACTTGTAATATTTATTTATTTTTTAAATATGAATTAACAACAGCAAGTGCAGCGACGTGTTGACATCGACCGGTAAGAAATAGTTCACAGTTAAAATATTATTTTTACCTCGTTTTTTAGTATACTATTTGTAAATTAAACAGTGCCTATCGAAACATTTAAATATTTAAGTAGCCCTAATGGCAATATATCTCAGTTTAAAATAACAGCGGAAAATATCGTGAGTAGGCCGTAACGGTATGGTATTATACTATCGAGCGAGAAAGCAATTGAAAAACTGTCTGCTGGCGAGGCTTTTCACCCTCTTTCTCTTTCTTCGTCTCGTTCACACTCAGGAAATTTCACTTCGCTAGTAACCAAGGAAATTATACATGCTTTCATTTGTAGCACATTTCATATTTATTACAGCAAAATAATGATTTTGGAATTTGTAATTTACAACTGAAAAGGGATTTTAATGTTTGAATACGTATTTTAATATAGTTCATACGATGGCGGGGCAGTTACCTATTGAAGTTGGGAGACGTTGCGTATCATGACATGGCATGTTGCTTTTTGTCAGACGAAACGTAAATTATTTATACTCGGAAAAATACTTCAAATTACCACATCACATTTGTAGACGTGATTTTTAAACCTACCTAGACCAGTTACGATGTTGTAATAAGTCTGTGTTTCCATGGCAGTAAGAAATATACTGTGACGTGTGTTTCGTTAATCATTGCGTTTGTGAAATGGCGTGCCTTTGTGCATCGTGGTCGATACACTGGCCCTGTGTGTGCGTGATTTCAAATATTTGATTAGCACAATTTATACGTTTTAAATGTGAACTGTTTTTATGACAAAGTTATTTATTTACATCCAGTCTGTTTATTTATCACAACGTTGTACCTTTGCCCTAAGGGCTTTGAAACACAGTCGTGTATCGTAATTTGCCACATTCTCAGAAGAAAAATACTAAGCCCAGCCCGATAAATTTCAATAAACCTAATAAACAGTAAGTAGCAATATATATAAATATGAATGGAATAAAAGTTATCGTAGGCTTCTTTGTGGGCATGTTCACCGTTATCTTCTAAAGTTTGTATGACAATAACGGGCAACACGATTTGCGTGCTTGAATTTAATGTGCCTTTTTCACTGGTTGTTCCTTCCTTTTTAATATTTACTCCAACTTAGGCCGTTCTTTTAAAGAAATGACCCAACACATATCAATAACAAAATAATAGTTACAATTAGTACAGCCCTTTACCACGCAATTGTAACAGTGTTAAACACAGTGGCGGTAAAATTCTAACGTGCATTACATGTACTGAGCTACACGTGAAAAAGAGATATGTTAATGTAAAAAAACCGTTAGAACTATCTTCAATTCAGGCATTTTTAAAACGTCTTAAAGTTGACCTAAATAATGTTAGAAGCCTAAACTGTGAATATTCATACGGAATGGTTTTTGGAATATGATAGAAATGTTTGAAATGCTGTAAACAGTAAACAACACATTTGACAGGTATAAAAGTAGAAGTCACATTTCAATGTTTATTTTTAGGTGTAGCAAAAGTATACGAACATATGTATACACACAATGGAATGCAAACATAGATTTTGACAGATGTCACAAACGGTAATGTTTGTTTACATTTGGCGGAAGGATACGAAACGGGCCTGCAAGTAGATATTTAGCAGTGCTGCGAGAAAGTTCCTTCCAATGGGGAATGGACTATAGTCATCAATACTCGCAGACCGTATCATGCCACTCCGTCTGATTAGACTGGCAGAAAACATCATCGGTAGTAGGGTAATGAGAAGGCTGGCGCAGGATTTAGGATTTGGGAGCCGCGAACCAACGGTCATCGCGGGATTTTCCCGTGATATTCTTTCAAAAATCATTAATTTTCACACAAAATCGTATGTTTTAGCCCAAAAATGCCTTCAAATTGCCCTTATTTTCCTAAAAAAATCCTGTTTTTCACTAAAAATTTTCCGATATTCCCAGAGAAGGCGTGAGGTATCAGCGGCTCAGGTGACAGGGATGAGTGATCCAACTTGCTCTTGGGTCAGGAGAGCGGGATTTAGGACTTCTGACCTTAATTCCAAAAATATAAACAATTATTTTTTAAAATTTCAATATATTTTTATAATGAAAAATTTAAAGGTGTAAGTATTAAGCGTTATATATCACAGGGCTCGTATTTTCAAAGTGCATACGATCGTGATGCCATAACACAATACCGCCTTGTCTTTCATGATCTATCATTCCATGCTGTCTCTCCATCTTTCTCTCTTATCTCTCTCATTCCATCTATTTCTCTCCTTCTCTCGTGTCTCTCTTTCTTTCACTCATTCCATCTCTTTCTCTCCTTCTCTCATCTCTCTTTTTCTCTCATTCCATCTCTTTATCTCCATCTCTCTTTTCTCTCTTTCTTTCTCTCTTTCGTTTCTATCTTTCTCTCTATCATTAACTCACACTTGTTCGATTAGTCACATTTGCTCCACTGATAACTTATACATGCTCGACCCATGCTATCTACATAGTGCCTTCATCACCTGCTAGAGTTCGCAAATCGTCAGTGCGTTTATTTATTAACGAATTTAAAAAATGTAATTTTCCATACACGAGAAATCATATAAAAATCTTAGCCTTGTAACCACATATGCACACACACGCCGACAGGTCTGCTAGGGCAGATGCACCTCCTGCGATACGCCAAGAGTAGCATTATCGACATACATGGGCAGTGACGTAAATATACGTCGCGTGGGGAAGGGAAAAGTGCATGCGAACCTAAGCGATCGCGAGGCACTGGGCTAACCAGCCCTGCCAATCAGACACCTTGGAATTTATGCATTAATAAATAAGTAGAATTATTTAAATTTATTTCACTTATCATTTTAATAATGCCGAAAAGATATTCTTTGAAAATTACAGTAAAAATGTATCAAAAATGTGTTTTGCAAAGTATATTCAGTTCAAAGAACTTGAATTTTGTAAACATCACTCTTTCCCATGATATCTGGTTACATTAAGAGGGAAGATTACTCACGACCGGGCAGGATCTGAAGCCGAGATCATTGGATTAGAGGTCCGACATGCTATCCACTGGACCACCAACCTCACACCAAGTGAAGTGCTTAAAACTTGTATATAAGGTTCAAATATTGAAAATACATCCCCTCTTAAAACTACAGAAATATTTTTGGTGTATTCGATATATTTTTCTACCAGTTTATATACGGTTTATTAATAATATATTTTAAAACAGTTTTAGTTAATGTAAAGCTATGCGATGTGCTGTATTTTAACTTCTCGTAACTTTTAGTCGGAGATTGAATTCTTAAGTTCACATGTAATTATTTTCTTCTGTATTCATTTCAAAATAATTATGTAGCAAGTCGCGTTGCAAGCAAGTGAATATGTACAGACATTCAGGTCGATAAATATATTTGGCGACATATTAAGACCAGGCTCATGAAATTAAATTATGGAAGCACCATTTCTTGCTCCAGGAATGTATTGTTGCAATTTCTCTCTCTCTCTCTCTCTCTCTCTCTCTCTCTCTCTCTCTCTCTCTCTCTCTCGCTCTCTCTAGAAATTAAATGGGCTATAAAAATTTCCGTAAGGGATGGAGGTCTTAAAAAAATAAAAGAATAGGATATAATATTCTTATTTTATTTACAATAACTACAGAGAAATTCCCTGAACTCAAAATCGCACAATAAATTGATATATCTTACTGTTCATAACTAATTACTCCAATTAAATACATGTTATATTTACCACAAATAAATCAACTAAATAAAATTATTAAAGATCAGTCCCAATAGACAGTGTATTAACCTATTAAATTATCCTATAAAAGATGTGTCCAAATTGACAGTTCGAATATTTACAATAAAATCAATATTACACTTCCATTCCGTCTCACCTCAGTTCAGTCCATATCCTGCCAGTCGCAATGTTCTAGAGCCCTCCAAGCGCCCTCCGCACAGTAGGCTTCACTCGTCGGTTTCACACCCTCTCAACCATTCACGCCACGAACACTCCGCATGCGGTCATCACGCAATCTCCTGTCGTCGTCCACACTTCACTTCGCTCGCACTCACTCGGCCAGGAGGCCTCCATCAAATATTGCCAGCTGTCGGGCTGCGGCAGTAAATATAGTGTCTTAGGCCGTCACCTAGAATCTTCCCCAACTCGCGTAATGCGTCGCGGAGGGCCGAGGTGCCCGCCAGTCTCACCAGAATATTCTTGCGTCGTCGCCAAACCTGTCGAAACCTCCAGCAGGGGAGAGGGGCCGTGACACAAGCAAGGCACCGAGCAGCACGACAGCCCGATGGCCACTGTCCATTATTCACGGGTTTCCCAGAAAAGGAGTTCAGGAGACAACAAGTGTGTCAGTCCGGGGAGGGGAGGGATGAGGTGGGTCCACTGCCATAGCACCAGGCAGCATTATGGAACACCGGCCCCTCCTTAAGTCTGTTCGTCCCTAACAGACTCTACAACATCAGGACCTTCGTACAGCACCATTCTGTCGATGTGAACAACTTAGGATTCACCCGAAAGCCTTGTCGACAAATCCAAAAGATCATATCATTTAAATGCCCTAGGATCCTCTATGAACCTTCCCATGATTTCTGTAGCTTTGTGCAACATCTCTTCTTCCTTTGAGGGTTGTACAACACCATCAGCTGTCCTTCTTGAAAAGTCTTCTCAGGCATTCTTCGGTCATATCGTGTTTTCATTCTGTCACTGTTAATTTTAAGGTGCCTCCGGACAAACTCACGAATGTAGGTTAACTTATGATGTAACTTAATAGCATATTCTGAAGTGACTGCTTCTTCCTCCTCTGGACGTCCGAACAGCAGGTCACCAGGTAGTTGGAGCTCTCTCCCAAACAGCATCCTTGAAGGTGGTACCCTTTTGAATCGTGGACCACCGAGCGATATGCGAGGAGAAAAAAGGGTACCTTAGAACCCCAATCCCTCTGATTGTCTTCTACAAAGGAAGCCAGATACTCTTCCATGATACGATTTAGCCTCTCAACCATTCCATCCGACTGAGGGTGTAATGCTGTGGTTCGGGTTTTCTTCATTCCTAAAATCCTTGTTACTTCTTGGAAAAGAGTTGCTTCAAAATTTCGTCCTTGGTCCGAATGAATCTCCAGTGGCACTCCAAACCTGGAGAAAACATGCTTGACAAGAGCATCAGCTACTGTGCCAGCCTCTTGGTTTGGTACTGGTATGACCTCGGGCCACTATATGAAATAGTCTTGTGCTACCAGAAGGTATCTATTTCCCTTCACAGTGATTGGTAGGGGTCCGAGAATGTCAACTGCCATCCTCTCGAATGTGGCTCCAACATTGTACTTCTGAAGGGGACCGTGTCCCTTAACCCCCCGGACCCTTCCTTACAGTACATGCATCACACCGACAGCACCACTTCTCAACATCCTACCGACAATGTAGGCGATAGAATCTCATTCGGACTCTGTCAAGTGTCTTATTTACACCGAAGTGACCACCTGCTGCTGTGTTGTGCAGTTCTCTTAGCACTTCTGGGATTCGGCACTCTGGTAGCACCAATTGCAAATAACTCTGTCTCCAATCGTTACTTTCCCAATTCCTGTAAGTACACCATTTTTATGACAAGGGAATTCAACTGTGCCCAGTATGCATTGACTGTCACGCCTAGGCTAGATAGCTTCTCCGATCTCGGTCGCCGACAGGTTTCCTTCCACTCGAATATTGGGTGCAAGGTGATCATTTCTTATGTCCCTTTCGTCCCATGTAGATGACCAATCACCATATACAGGGCTTGAATTATTATCCTTCTTTCATTCCACGATACACCAACCTTTTCCTCCTGGCATTCACAATGACGACACAGTGGTTCACATTGTACCCTGGAGAGTGCATCTGCATTGTTGTGAAGGCATCCAGACCTGTGTTATATTTCAAAGTCATATTCTTGCATGTGCTGTACCCACCGGGCTAATTGACCTTCGGGGTTTTTCAAAATTTAGCAGTCACCATAAAGAAGCATGATCAGTTCTTAGGATGAAGTGTCTGCCATAATTATAGGATGAAAGTGCAATCGCATTCACCACTGCCAAAAGCTACCTGCGTGTCACACAGTAGTTCCTCTCGGGCTCTTGTAGCACCTTACTGAAGGATTCCAATTTTAGTCCTTTCCATCCTGGATTTATGATAACACAGCCCCGATTCCAACATCACTATTATAAGTATTCAGAATAAATTCACCCTCTCTACTTGGAAAGCCCAGAACTGTGGGAGATATCAGAATTCTCTTTAGTCTAGTGAAAGCAATTTCGCACTCTGGGGTCCAACAACATTTTCTTTTTGCCTCAGACACTTCATGCAGAGGTTTGGTGATAGTGGCGAACCCAGGCACAAATCGATGGTAGTAAGCACATAAGCCCAGGAAACTTCAATTTTCAGTTTTATCCTTTGGTAGAGGCCAGTCTGTTATTGCTCTGGTCTTCTCAGGGTCTGTTTCAATCACATGGGCCGATACAACATGGCCCAAAAAATTAATTTTCTTTTGGAAAAGGTGGCATTTCTTGGGAACCAAATTCAGATTGGCCACAGCCACTTTCTGAAACAACGAATCTAAGCATGCCAGGTGCTCTTCAAAAGTTCATCCTGTGACCACAATGCCGTCTAGGTACACCTGACAAATTTCTAAGGGCAGAACTTTATCCATTAGTCGTTCGAAGGTGGCAGAGGCATTGCATAGCCCAAAGGGCATAACCTTGAATTGCCAGGTTCCTTTCCCTTGGACACAAAAGGTAGTCGTTTCCTTGTCTTCTCGGGTCCCCTCGCACTGCCAATACCCGCTCTTCATGTCTAGAGTAGAAAACCATTGTGAGACTGCTCGGCTATTCAGGGTTTCGTCTGTCCTAGGGAGTGGGTGCGTTTCTTTCTTGGTCACATTATTAAGTTGGTGGTAATCAACACAAAATCTAATAGTCATACTTATTTTTCAAGCACAATGGGAGAAGACCATGGACTGACTGGTGGCTCTATCACATCTAAATCCCTCATCTCTTTCAGAATACCTTCAACGACCTCATATGGAGCCAGCTGTAGTCACCTTGGGGGCTGCTTTATGAATCTGGCATCTTCTGTGTCAATGCTGTGGCATGCAACAGTAATTCTGCTAAGGTCATTGGTCTCGCAGGAGAAAGCACCTCTATTTATCTGTAACAATTCTGAAACTGTTCTCTCCTGTCGCTATTTGAGATATTATTTTCTTCTTATCAGCAGTTCCCCCAGAGCATCGGGAAGAGATATTCAGTAGGCTGTGTTACTGAAGCTTCTGGAACATTTGGAATTACCTGTGAGACCTGCTTGCAAAACTCTATTTTGGCCCCCTGGTCAAGATGGATAGCACAGTTAGACAAATTAATAATCCTAAGAGGCAATCTGTCCGATTTAAAAAAAAATCAATGTCCTGACTACAATGACACCGTCGGGTAAAATGCCACCTTCCTGAGCTAGTTCGATTATTCCAAATAGTTTGAAAAATTTTCCCCATGGTATCTGTCTGGAATAACAACTTTGCTTGAAGCATGGAGCACCGTTGACTGATTACACACTACTAGGCAGCTAATTGGCGAAGATAAATCTTGTTGTGTTCACACTACCAACTCAGTATTACCTATATGTAACACCCGTCATCGAGTATCAATATAGCATCCCAGCTTACGTAATACATCAAGACCAAAAATGCATTCGTCCTCTATTTCTGCTATGTATATATCATGTTCTATCTCAAAGTTACCGAGCTGTAAGAGTACCATTCTCTTGCCTTTGACTTGCATGTTCCCACCTGTTACTATAGTTAAATAGCAGTGATCCATGCTCTTATAGGATAATCGCTGGGGGGAAGGCCCAAGAATGTCCGGTATAACCACTGTTATAGTTGCTCTTCTTTCAACGACCACATGTCAAGAAACATAATTTAGTCTCCACTCCACCAATATGGCATTGAATTCTTGTTTCATTGAGCGCACTTGCTAAAGTATTGGGGCCTTCTCTCCAGTAATCACGGACCCTTGTCCCTCAAGACCGGTGTTTACAAGTTTCCCGAGGACATTACACTCTCACCTGCACCTTTGTGCCTGTTCCCTGGCTGCTGCTGCTGCTGCTTCTGCTGCCGAGGACAGTTGGCTCTTAGGTGCCCCGGCTGTTCCCACGCCCAAGATTCCGGCCGTTTGGGTGGGGAATGGCGAGTCTCCTTAGTGCGCACCCTAGAGGCGATGTCCCCCATGGTCGCCTGCAAGTCCTTCAACATCCCCTTGTCGCTGTCGTCCTCCCCTTCATCAGGCATGACTGCCCCCAATGGACGCTGGGCTCTGATGACTGCCGTGCTGACTCCACTTCCAGTGATCAGGCCAAGGCGTCCTGCATGGTGTGAGGCGCAGTTAACCGCATTTCTTGCCGCACCTCGGTGCCAGTGATGGCGTCGACGAAGAAGCCGACGGCAATGACATCTCGTGCCTCTTCCAAGCAGCCCTCCAGAGACAGGTGCGACAGCCTCACCATGTCCTGCCACAGCTCCTGCAGTGGTTCGCCGGGTCGCTGGATGTAGCTTCGTAGATGGGTATAGTGGGCGTGCCGCAGGTACCGTCACCAAATTGCAGTTCCAAAGCCGACACCAGTGTGGAGTATTCTAGACGATGTCGTTCCTGCAACGACTGCAGTATGCTCAGTGCTGGTCCCCTCAGTACAGCCGTCAGATAGTACGCAATGTGCCTGTCCATCGTAAGAGGCGGACTTAATAATGACGCCTTTACCAATTCCTGACTGGGGCGTTCCCAGACTATATAACTGCTGCGCCTCCCCTGCGATAGCTGCACTGGCAGCGACCTCTACCTTCTTCTCGCTGCCTGCACTTGTTGTCTCGGTGGTGACCAAACTCGGCTGTTCTACCGCCCCTGCATGTCGTCTTCCCTGCTCCTGCAAGAACTGCTGCCAATACTTATTGTGGGCGATCACCTCTTGGTCCACTTTACACTCGACACTGTCCAGCCGCTTGCTCAAATTATCAATTTTCTTGTCTTCGAAGTCTATTTTATTGCTACCCAACTCGCTTACACATTTTATCATTCTGTCTACAATTTTGTTCACGCTGTCTACTTTTTTTATCTTCATTTTCGTTTATACTGTATATTTTCTTGTCTACTACTTCGTTGCCACTTCTATTATCTTATCTACAAGTTCACTAAACTAATAATTTCGCTATTTACACATGCACTAACACTATCTATTTTACTATTTACATTTTCATTTACACTAGTAATAGATTCAATAATACTACTAATTTGACTATTTAGATTTTCATTAACACTACTGAATTGACTGTTAACACTACTAATTTGAATATTTGCAGATTCTCTGACACTATCTATTTGGCTACTCAGTCATTCGATTAAGGCACGAAGTGCTTCCATGTCTGTCGACATTTTTTCTGGTTAGCATTCACAAATTTCTTAGTAATTTCTCGGCCTATTGCTCAAATATCGAAATATTCACAAATAATATACAATTGTTTTATTTTTATAAAATGATTCCTTCCCACTTCTCAAACCAGTGTTACAATTTATCTCTGTCTAGAAATTAAATTGGCTATACCAAGTACGTTAAGGGATGGAAGTCCTAATCAAATTTAATAATTTATTATTATTTTACTATTTTATTTACAATAACTACACCGAAATTCCCTGAACTCAAAATCTAACAGTAAATTGATATCACTTACTGTTGATAACTAATGACTCCAATTTAATACAATTTATAATTACCACAAAGAAATTAATTAAATTTGATAATTAAAGATCAGTCCCTATAGACAGTGTATCAACCTATTCAATTATCCTATAAAAGATGCATCCAAATTGACAGTTCGAATATTTACAATACAATCAGTATTTCACTTCCATTCAGTCCCACCTAAGTTCAGTCCTATCTAGACTCCCCCAAGCACCGTCATTCGCAGTAGGCTTCACTCGTCGGTTTCACACCCTCTCGTCCATTCATACCACAAACACCCCGCCTGCCGTCATCACGCAATCTCCTGTCGTCATCCACAATTAACTTCGCTCGCACACACTCGACCAGGAGGCCTCCGTCAAAGACTGCCGGCCGTTTAGTTGCGGCAGTATATATAGTGTTTTAGGCCGTCACCTAGAATCTTCCCCAACTCGCGTGATGCGTCGCGGAGGGCCGAGGTGCCAGCCAGTCGCACCAGCACATTCTTGCCTCGTTGCCAAACCTGCCAAAACCTCCAGCTGGGGAGAGGAGCCGTGTCACAAGAAAGGCGCCGAGCATCGCGACAGCCACTGTTCATTATTCACGGTTTTCACAGAAAAGGGGGTCAGGAGGCAACAAGCATGTCAGCCCCGGGAGGGGAGAGGTGAGGTTGGTCCACCGTCACATCGCTGGGCAGCAGCGCGTAACAGTATGTTTAAGGCCTATATAAATATATTACTTTTATAGGCATAGGGCATGTCATAAAAATTGTCAAATTTAATATATTTTAAATTTTTTCAATGTTGTGCTAACATTTTGTGTAGAGTACAGCAAAAAAGTTTTCTCGACTATTTCTCCATTCTAGTTTTTTTTTTTAATTATTTCCCCTAATACATCTTCAATTCCGCATAAAAATTTGGTAGGTATTTTTCTCGATTCCCAATAAATTGAATACTCTACAAACAAATCTATTCATTGTATTTCGATGTCAAAATTTAAATACCTTTATTTTATTTCTCTGTTTCATATACATCTGATAATTATTGAAAATATTATTAATTTTATAATAACATATTACCATTCAAGTTTTTGTTTAACTTATTCATGTGATCAACATTTTTATTGTTATATTTATACATAATCTGCATAAATGAGATTTTTCATATCTTTTAACAGGGCAAGGGTAATGTAAATTGAAATATTTTATTACTTTTCAATGTTATTTTTTATTAAATTAATTTCTCTCAATTTTGTCGTGTAATTTTATTTATATTTTTAAACTATAATCTACAAACATATTTACCACATTCATAACAAAACACTTTATATATATTTTTTAAATTATGGCTTTTTACATTAGTTTTAAATTTTTTTAAATATTATTTCATAGAATTCTTATTATTGTGTTTAACTTCTATTAGTAAGGGGAAATAATTGATATGTTTTCCTTTATTAAAATTTTTTACATTTTTGAATGTAAAGTTTTCCCATTTATACGAACATATTTTTAAATTGAATACAAATTAAAAATTTTACGATATTATCAATTATAGCATGTATAAGTGAGTCTGATACATTGCTCAACAAGCAAAAAACTTGCGTGAGTTTAAAAACTTAAAACAGTTAGAGGTAAATAAAAAATGTAAACATCATATTTTTTAATTGTTCACACAATTTGTAAGGAAATCTCCTGTGTTTCATATGATAATTTTATGATTTAATTTCCTGATAAGATATACAAGATGTATTAGTAGTAAAGAATAATCAACACTTTTAAATTATATGACATATATATGTTTATGCATAAAATAGTATTATGAGTATATTTTCGTAATTTTTTTATTCATTGTCTTCGTAATTAAAATATGAAAAACATTTTATAACTCTTAATTACTTCGAATTTAGAAAAAGGTTTTATAAATATGAAATGTGTAGGAATATATCCAACGTGATTTTAAGAGGCAAAAATGAATGAAAGGCAATAACTTTTAAACAAATAGATTACAAAAATAAAAAAAAATAAAAATCATTATTGTATTCGAAATAAAATAGATTATTCTGATGAAAGAACTCCATGAAAACTTGTCAAATATATAAAAAAGTTTAAATTTATCAAAGATATTAGAGTACAATTTTTCTTAAACTATCAATAGCAAAATTAAATTGTTATATTATTTTCTCTTACACTTGTTCAATGCAAATAAGTTTTAATAAATAATGTTTTCCAATTCATGTATTTTTGCATATAATAATAACCATTACTTTTGAAATATTTAGATATAAGTTTCAACTCTTAAACTTTTATCGATTCTAAAATTTGAGGAAATATTTTTTTTTTTAAATAAACTTGTAATTCATTTTTTGTTCTATCAAATCATGTCAGTTTAAATATAAATATTTATCTAACTTTATTATTTTTTCAATAGATTTAAAGTGTAATAAATTTAAAGCCTCAATTACTATATCTTTGGGACAAATTATTATTTTTATATCAGGAAAGTTATTTCGGACCTTATCATACCTTTCTTAAGTTATTATTTCCTTTTACACTAATAAACCTTTATTTTTTAATCATTTCGCTCTTAACTTAATTCACTACATTTCCATTGAGAATATATTTATTTTGAAATTTACATTCCAACTCTATTCTTAATCACATGTAATGTTTCCCACTTATTGAAAATAATCTTTGTAAGATATTGAATTTTGGAATGAGGATCTTTGGACTGGGTTTTATAGTTTATAAAAACTTGAGAAATATAAATGGTTGAATTTTAGAAAATGCATCTAAATGACTTAATTTATAACAAAATGGTGTTATCTTTACAATTAAAAAAAAATTAATAATAGAAATTCTAAATCTCAAAAGACAAAATTAAATATTTCGGTTCTTGGATTTAAGAAGTATGGATGCTCTCATAAGATAGGAAAAATATTTAGGTAACTTAACATTTTTGGGTCTCATTCAAATATTAACATGATAATATCAAATTTGATTAAATAATTTAATAATTAAAATTGAGATTTTATTGAAATAAAATATTATAATGTGTTAGCTTCAAAATATGAACACTGTATTTGAAATGAAATTCAAGCAATAACACAAAATAATTTTAGTGAACAAACATGGATTTCATTATCTGTTAGAAACGTCAAATATATAATTATCTTTTTAAAATCAGAAGTAGCCAATTAAATACGATATTATTATATAGCACTTGAAGATATGATGTACTAAAAAAAAACATTCATAAAAATTTAATGTCAACTAGCTATAGAATTTAAAACCAAATCAAAATTAAAGAATAAATAAATACTAAATAACTGCAAAAATAAAAGATATGAGATTAAAATTAAAAACTACTACGAAAATAAATGATATTATTAGCTTTGCTACAACTAAACACTATTTAAAAAAAATTAAAATGGAAGGTACTCAAAAATATTTTAATAAAAACGTTATCTACTTATAATACTTGCATTGCCAAAGAAGATAGAATTTTTTATCTTCGTCATAATGAATGCCACAATTATACAATTACAGAAAAAGCAATTTGTTTATATTTAAAACCATTTACATTTGAAGCAAAATAAGAAATATCTCAAGTATCAAAAATTTAGATGTAACTATCAAACTGATTTGTAAACAAAATAATAATATTCTGGATATAATCAATGCCACGGTAAGTAATTTATACTGTAAGTAAAGAAACAACTAATATTGAACCATTTGTTATTGAACACATATTCACACAAAAAATAAAACAAGTAAATAAAACTGAGGTTTTAAATAATATTGTAGCAGGTAATTTATCATTTCACGAATTTCAGAAATAAATTCTGAATTATATGATACTTTGGAAGATAAATTTATTGTAAAAGACTAAATATTGAAATAAAAAATAAAATGTGTTATCAAATATATAAGAAGAGACTTACTTTATAGCGAATGCAATAAAACATGGCAAATAATATAAAACAAATCAACTCATAATTGTCAACTCTTAAAGTAATCAGAAAAATGAATTGAAAACAAAGTCTTCATTAAATTTCTACCTTAACATTAAGGTAATTAACCTACATATTTTCTAACACTAATATCGCCAGGAAAAATAATAGTGGAATAAAGTGATAGAACTGCTCTTCTTTCATATTTTCCATTTATATAGAATTAAATTTAAACATAAATAAATGTATTCTTAAATATTAATTACTTATTATATTCTTTTTTAATATATTAGAATAAACCAATGATTACTGGCATATTTATATTGAAATTCACATTTGTGAATATTTGAAATATTTTTTGTTGGATTTTAATTCTATAATTCATTAAAATTAATCCAAACATGTTAATAAATATTTTTTTATTAATTCATTTTATTTCAAAGAAAATATTATTGTTAACGAATGTGAATGTTTGATATAACTTCAGTAAATTTTGACAGTTCACGAAATATAGTACGGACACAATGTAACCCTCTGTCACAGCTGTTGCCAGTGAAGAAAGCTATGTTTGTAACCAAACTGTACGAATCGAATACCACACACTGAAATATTGACAACTTCAGTCTAGTACTAAGGCTACTATTTCTGGTAAACCATGCCCACCCATTTTATTTTTGTAATGACCTAATAATATATTAGTTCTTGTTCTGTTAATTTTACTGGGTGGGCGGGGAACTCTTCTTTATTGTCATTCTTGTGAGAGATTGCTTTGTGGGTTTTCTTATAATTAGCAATTTAAAATGCCAATTTTTTGATTATACAGTGGAAAATTTTCATAGTATGGAAATAACATTCAAGTGGCCATAAATCGAAAGTTGTAACTTTATGGGAAGAACAAGTGAGATAAATGTGTTACTGTTTGTACCGATGCGAGAAATACACATTAAATTTTTCAATGAAATTAATTTATCTAATAATATAATTAGATTGTTTTTTTACAATTAACTACACTAAAAATGGCGTTTATTTAGATCATGTGAATTTAAAACCTCCAGCTAGAACAAAATGCGATATATATGTATGTTAATACTGATGTGAGAAATGCACAATGTAAATTTTTTCAATTAATTTAACTTCACACATAAAAATCTTTGGATGTTTTTAAAAAATATGAACTAGGTAGAAAAATGTGTTTTTTTTAGGCTACATCCATTTCGAATATTCTAATAATAGTTTCGAAAAAAAATTATATACAAATCACTCAATCCTACTGTTCACTTTGTAATTCCTAAACATGTGGCGAACCTTGGACGATTTTTTCACTAAAATCATCTTTGACAGCCACTGATGTATAAGAATTTATTTGCTAACTTTTTCAATTAACATAACACTTAAGCTGTTTCTTGAAGCAAACAAATTTTAACACTATCACTTAAAAGTATATTGTCACTCGCGCTTCACGATGGCTAAGGAAAATGACAGACCAAAGCACACAAGGTACAATTTAACGAAGTGGTAGATATGTGTCTATATTTCATGTCACTGAGGAGATAGATAAAAAAAAGCACCTACAACAAATGCGTTTAATTAAATATGCAAATACAAAACTAGTTAACTGCAAATATAATGTTCCAAAACCACCAGCAAAGAATCGTTACAAAAGTGACCTCAAAAGTATCCACTGGGAGGAAGTGTTTTACATAACAGTAACTTATGCACACTAGCCCATGTTCTATAGCTAAAAAAAGTGTTCATAATTATATAAATACATTTCAAACATTAAACTCTATCATTATAGTTAAAGTTCTAAGATATAATTTTTAATGTTGAGAACGACTATTCTTTATAATCATCGCAAAGATTGCCAACATAATAGCATACATCCCGCAACAACAATCAGCTAATACAATACTTTGTAAATGAGAGCATTTACAGTTCACATGCATCGTACGTTGGTCACAGTATCTATAAAAATTTTGCGAAGTTATAAGAATCCCACCATATTTCTGTTCTTTGTACCATTAATACAAAAAAAATTTAGTATAAATGTTAATTTCATAAAAACGTTATTTCAAATATTAATAATAAATATACAGAAATACCAAGAAATACCTGGTAGGAAAAATATAAATGTAGAAGCAAAAATAAAACGGCAATTAAATTAAATATCACAATTAAAATTACATGTTTTCCCATTTATAACATTATTAAATTCACATACCTCTGAAAATTAATTACTCTAAAAAGGAATAATTACTATCCCATGTATATTAATATTTCGAGAAAATATTTCCCCAAGTTATATATTTTTCACATTTTCTACACTGGATTTGTAGTGTTTTCGTATATTTAGAATTTTTTGCATGAATTGATTATAATATTTAATTTATTATAATTAAACAGAAATGTAATTATATAAAATTAAGAAATAATAACTATTATAATTAAAATTTTAAAAAGTAATAATTATAATAGAACAATCTTTCTATATTTTCCTATCTTATATAGCTATTATATAGATATATTTCTCATATGCTAAATGTTTATTTCTTTTGTGTATTTAGTATATTTAAATATGAATTTCTTTAAAATGTAATAACTAATTTAAGAAACACAACTTTTATTAATCCAAGAAATATGTAAGTTATCGAGTCCAACCCATTTAACATAAATTTGTTTGCCTTCTGATCTGAAATCGTTTTCGCCCAAATATTAATCAGCATTATTGGTTTTTAAACTTCGAATTAATAGAAATTTCCTTTTATTTCTTCACCATTGAAAAATAAGTTGGTACATCAAACTTTAAAACTTTAAATATTTAAATTTGTTCTTTTTACTAATTAGATATTTAAACAATTTAAAATACTTTTTTTTTCCAATTTATTTATTCTAAAATCACAGATTTTTTGTATAGTTGTGTAGCACATAAAAGTTTATCGTCAGAATTTTTTAAAATTAGTTCAAAAGCATCATTAAATTGCATATGTATTATTTTTATTTTTAATGTTGTGTATTATAATATTATTTTTTCTCATCACATTAAATTTCTTCCAATAATTTACCATATAAGCCAATTTTTTCCATCTTATCTTTTTTAAGTTTCATTAAATAATTTAACACACATAGCTTGTAGCTCTCTAAGTATGATGAATAAGGATTTATAGCACATTTTTCACCGATTATCTTAATGTATTATACAGATTTTGCCATTTATTAAGAATTTGTTTTTAGATTTTTCAAAATTCATTCAAAAGGTTGTATAGTATTTTCTATAGATATATCTTTATCTGGGTTAGCGAAACTATATTAATAAAACATCAATAGTAGTTTGTTAGTGTGGTTCATATAGTAATTTTTTGAACATTTACTTTTTAGTTTTATTGACTGGACAGTTGCTGTTCTGAAGATCTTTTTATTATTTTTTTTCTTTATATTTTTTGATTATTATATCTGGTGACTTTGTTACACTTACTCCACTTGTTTTCCATGTAATAATGAAAATGTTTTTATTTTTTTCATAACTATAAATATACAAATAGTTATTTAAAACACATTACCTAAATAGACTTAAAGCCCAGCTGTATAGAATATTACAAACGAAGTACTCCCGGCATTAATTTATATTTGAATACAGAATCGGTAGGGTAGTAGCGCTCAGCCCGCTGTAGTCATGTCGATGCCATATTCACAATCTATATAATATTAAATTCATGAAAATTTTTACTGAAATTTGCTGCTAAGATACCGAAAAGTAATACGTAAAGGCGAAAACAGGGACTGAATCTTGTACCAAACTTATTCATATCCTCAATAGCTTCGAGTTTGCAGGTTACTTTGTGGTTGGTGTGATACCTGTCCTTATGATGCGCATGATGTAACGACGATAGAGTTGTGATCGGGAATGCCAAGTGAGATGGAGGCTGCAGAAGAAGGGTGTCGCACCTCCTCTGCAGTTTAGGAGGGTCGGAGTGTGGCCTGCGAAGGCGGAGCTAATTTTCCAGTCGGCTGGAGAACCCTCGCTGGATCGAACACTCTCGCATGTGGTGAGATAAGCGGCGGAGCCCGGCTTGTTAGCAGCAATACGGGCCCTGCTCCTTCCCTCATGAATTGTGACTTTTTTTTTTTAATTGGCCTTTGTTAAGAGAAGAATTTTCGCATTTCCTCTGGCTTACCGAGACCATAAATTCACACTTCTGAATAGAACGTTTGAAAAATCATCCCATGTATGACATGTTTAGTTGTTTCCGTAATGCATCACGTATATCAAGCATTTTATACTTCAGTTTAAAAAATATAATATACTTAGTTAAATTTAACTCTCACTTATATCGTATCTATAAATTGTAATATTTAATTTATAATAGAACGAATAAAAACAGAGGTAATATAGGTTTGTTGGTAATGCGTAGTAAGAAATAGTTCTCATGCAACATCTTATTAAACTGAGTGCGCAAGAATACGGGTTGTTGTCCTTATAAGATATTTTATAGACTAGTTACACTTTGTGAAAAGTGGAACTATAGCACAGCTTCAGAAAAGTTGGAAGTTACCTTCGATGGAAAGTAATTTTCAATGTTATGTGGAAATACCAAAGTTCATGGAAGCTTCTTATAACAATATATTCCGGGCCATTTGTCTATCTAATATGTGTTAATTTTCTAAGCCATTGAGTTGGGTGGTTCTCGGACCATCATTAGTTTGTAATCTCAACATCTGACAGTAGTACTTACGGCCAATGACAATCTTCTTAACCGTATACTACAGTAAAATCATTAATGATTATTATTGAGAAAGCGTGTAATATTGTTCACATTATATCTTGGTTTTTTAAACGCCTGAATTGGAGCATCGCTGAACTGTTTCCTTGCGTCAAGCAATTTTGCGATGGGTGGCTGTCCAAACAGTTTTAGGGAATGATGCACCAAATCTATGGTCTACATAGAACTCGCAATAGTCACGACATACAAGAATTTTTCATCATACCATTCTGAGTGTTTCCGTACGGTATCACAGCTAGGTACACAACAAAATAAGGTCACGTTCGATACATCCACATGGGGAAGTTGAGTACTGTATCCTTGGTAGACGACATAGGTACAGTAAATTTTAATTTTAATTAAATTATAATTTTTATGACTAAGTTCTGTTTAAACGTTTCATTATTTTAAATTATCTACTGCTGTGTTGTACAGAACCCAGATGAAATTTACTGTCGGTTTTAAACTACGTTACTTTAATATTTCGGTGCAATATATACATTACCAAGTTAAAAAAAAAATAGAGAAAAAAAATAGTTTTTAAAAATCAAAATTGACCTATTGCTGTCAGTACTTGCTTATTGGTGCTTAAGATATGCCTTGGAAGCAGACCAGTTTTAACTAAATTCATTAGCCTGGTTGTTCATCATCTACGTTCAAGGAGACAAACTCTGTACGACCCAGACCTATGTTGCCTTTGGCATGCCAAATGATGCTTTTGATGAGAGACTTCCCTATTTTTAGTCTCTACATCTTCTTCACTATACACTGGCCTGTATGGTAAATATTAAATATCTTAATTCACGTTTATACTATACTGGGCGTGTAGGTTTTTGGTTATCCTTTTTAGAAAAATTGAAATGCTGAATGGCACTGAATCTCTCCGGTGGAGGTGGGTTACTATACAGTGCGTGGCTAAAGGCACTATTCTAGTGTGTGATGCTAAATCAGCGTCTTCTGTTCCCAACTGTAAGTAGGCCTAGCAGCAGTATGAACAGGGGGTTTCTAACCCACTAGGCGAATGACATGGTATGGAGCAGATCTAAAAATAGATTTTGCATATTAATGCCTAATACTATTAATTGGCTATTCCTAATTCGATAACATTGTAAATTTAATTGATCGGATTGAGGATTAATACATTTTTTGGAAAATTTTGGGAAATTTTAGATTTTTAAAAATATTTTTTATTTTTTTATTTGAGTGTTATGTGTAATATTTCAATAATGTTCAATTTTTGGAGAGCGATGTTCACCCTTAGACATCTTGCAGGCGACTGCGCAGTGAGACATTGGTGAATGGGTATATATATATGTGTTGAGGTTGGTGGAAGAGTGTGATAAGGGTCCTTTATTTTTGGAGAGCGCATCATCAATGTTCACGCTTGGACGTATTGCGGTGTACTGAGGTGTGATCAGTTAGGGAAGGGGTATATATGTAAGACTAATTTTAATTACAGTATTATTTAAGATAGAGGAGGGGGGAGGGCTTGTACGAGATTCTTCCTGTTTACCATCTGGCAGGCGACTGAGGTGTTGGAGGAGTGGTACAAGATACATCCGCTTTGGCTGGCGTCTGATTGTAGACTGAGGTTAAGTTATGTGAAACAGCAGACATCGGGAAGGCATATCTGGAAATGAATGTTTTATAATAGTATTCCGGCGATATCAAATAAATACGAAACTCGCGACATTAAATATTATGTTTTAAATAACATGAGAGAAACTAATGAAAAAATATGTCACAAATCAATTAAAATGACTTACCTCGATTGACCATTACATCGCACACACAAACTACTCATAACGAATGGAGCACATATAAAAAGTATTAATGAAGCACCAGTTTACTAACCCATCCTGTTTCCTAGCAATACAATATATGTCAAACACGAGAATAAATTACACGAATCAACTGTTAACCAAAATCTCTCATCGAATCATATACACATAATAGATGAAACAAAAGGAAGGAATTATCCCAAATACAAGAATTACAGCCAACTTACCTTATTTCCATGTCAAAAATTAAAACTCATTTACAGCCCCAGCAATCTAGGTGTAATGGCGTACTAAAAAGATTCGGAAAAACATATATTAATATCGAACATATTTTCCATGGAACCTAATCACAATAGTGCACTAGACAATCATGTAAGTTGCTTCACCCTAATCAACTCTCAAGTCTAGCTAACTATGTTTAAATATTCTTAGCATCGAAAAACAAATATGAACAAATACCCACAATATATAACTTTCAGTTAACATGAAACATAAAAAAAATTTAATATTAAGTGCGCAAAAATAAATTAATCTGACACCAAATCGCACACGAAACAACTTACCCCAATTCACATGTATTCCCTAGAATATTTCTAATGTTTTTTTAAAAACCTGTAACGTAGATTTAAGCAAACTGGATCTTGCTTTTACAAACGTGTCTTCCGACCAAAACCGTAACAACTAACTCGCTTTGCTCTCATCGAGTCACGACGGCCCGCAATGTGCTGTTCTGAATGTATCACACGTTTAATAAATGTATGAACAGGTTGTGAAATGTTGTGTGTATTATGAACGAATGTGTAGTGCATGTCTGAGTTGTTCACTCTTCCTAGCAAACCTGCCTTGCAACTGCACTGCTCCGGCCTCAGTGCATGTTCGAAACCAACAGAATGTGAATGCAGTAAGCTGTGGGACCACCCTCTCCGTCGCCCATACCATTCGAGAGCTCTGCCCCGTGACTTCTCTCTCTGGCTCTATTGCTCCTTCCCTCTCTGTCTCTTTCCCCCAAGACATACACAGGTCACGACCATTTAGAACAGTGGTCAACGCAAGTTATTGTCTTCCAAAGCAGAAATCATATATTTAGACTGAGGTAACTGACCAAATTAGGTAATCTACTCTGCAATATGCATTTCTGGGTTGTGGCTTGAATGACCAGGACCCTGGAAGAAATGATACATCCAAAACTCGTGTGTACTGCAGCTCACTTCCAGACATGGTTAAAATTCACAATTCTACCACACAAAAAATCTGTGTCATTAATTTCATGCAATAAAAATGTTTTAATGATTTACACAGTAAATTAACTGATTCACAAAATAAGTGTAGAAACAGAACAAATCACACGCGTCGATCAATTGCAACTGATAACCCACGAAAAGAATTTACAAAGGAAATATAATTACGATAATTACGAACCCTAAAATGTATTCCGAGAAACTAAATATCACTTTAACATTGATGAATTAAGATTATAAAAACAAATTAAACATTAAAACACAAATATATATATCAAATGTAATATATTAGCACCCAAACACAATGAAATTTCAATACGACTATGTATCAAACACAAGAAATTAACACCTAAATTAAATGCAAAAATAAAAATGCGAATTAACAACTAAATGAATCTATCACATTTACAAGTTGAATAAAAATTTAACACAACAAATTACATCACTATTAAAATCATACATATGTATCAAATGCAATGGATTACCAACCGAACACGATGATGCACAAACACTAATCAAACAATCTCCCAATAAAACAAGTGGAATTATCACACAATAAATGTAATAAACTAAGTACACAATTATTATACATCCAACCTCCATCAATATCGGTAGGTTTATTAAATGAAAAACTCATCAATCATGTTCTAATGTTTTATTGATATGATAACTTTACAAATATTGTATTACAATCTTTTAAGATCTTAATTATTCACTCAAGAATTGTGGGCTTTTAAGAATCTTTTCCAGCAGACTAAGGAGGTGTGTTTCCTCTTTTAATGATTTAGTCAACTTAGTAATAATTTGGAGAAGTAACTTTCTGTAATTCATGTCCATAAAAATCACCTTTAATATGCTTTCCATCATAGGTTTCGAGGCAGTATGCTCTAGGAAACGATTGTCTAACTGAAATAATTTTAAATATTTTTTGTGTCCAATTTACAGTATATTTTTTCAATAAACACTTTCCGATTAGAGATCCATACATAATGGCCAACTTTGAATTTTTGCCTTCTCTTGTCGACTAATTTAGGAATAATATATACATTTTTCATTAATCTAATGTCAGTAATCTTTTTGGGAGATATCTTGATTGTTCGATGGTATCTCTTACTATAAAATTTAAGTATTTCAGTCAAAAGTCCATCCAACTGCAAGTCCCCTTCTGTGCAATGTTTGTATATTATATATTTCAAGCTCTTGATAAACTCTTGGCTACACATTATTACATTTAGAATGTATTACTTAATGATTAATTCGATATTCAGCCATCGGTTTCTGAGAATATTTATTATAGAGCTAGGAACCTTTTTCAGTTTGAAGCTATTTTAGCATTCTTTCTTCCAAAACATTTTTCAATGCAGCAGTAAATTTTTTCCAGTCTTGTTCTTCACAGGTATAATCCAAGAATATTTAGAATAAACATCTATTATGGTTAAAATATACTTGTATCCATTATTGTAAATTGAAAGCAATGCCATTTCACACAAATCAGCTTGAAAAAGATCATTTCAACCATGAGTTATAACTCTTCTTCTGGGAAACCTTATCCTTGCAAGAGCATGGAGTTCTTGAGCAGTCATAATGAACTTCATTGTTAATATAACCTTCTTCAGTCAGCTCTTCAATAATAGAAACAATTTCGTTTGTGTGTGAATTGTTCCCTGACTAGCTCGAAGCAATGATAAGTTTTAATCTGTTCACCAATTCATTAGGATTGTTCTAACATATAGGAGAAATCTGATCACCAACTTTATCTTTATATATTCCACTTCCAGCAATATTGCTTAATAAATGTAATTTCGGATGGTTTTCATCTCGTGAACGATTATTTGCATTATTATGACTAATAAGTTATTTTTATTTCCCCAAATTATTGATGGAATAACCATTTTAAACATTAAAAAATAGTAATTCAAACAAACCTTCACTTACATCAGTTAAGTAATCTCCTACTTGAATTCAATTCTAAGGCAAAAACCTTAATAATGCATATTCCAGGAACCATATGTTTCCATGTCGATATACAACAAATATTGTATCATTGGTAGGCGAATATTGTTTTATAGCTAAATAACATTGTGTTATATGAGAAAAGTTTTGCTTTACTTCTTCTTTAAATGTGCTTCCAATTTAATTTCCAATGGTTTTTCATTAGATGTAGTTAACACAGAATGTAAAGTATCCATGCTGCTTGTAACAGGTTTAAATATTTCTTTCTTTAAATCATCCCATGCCATTTGTGCTTGTTTACCTTGGAAATATTTCTCCTTTACAACAGATATGATGTTATATAATTCCGAAACAGACACAGGCATTTTGATTTTGATTATGGTACAGTAATATTCCAGTATTTAGAAATTAATTAAGGCATTGATTTTCTAGCTGGCGCACTATGTCGATTAGCCTGCACCTTTTCGATCTTATCGACTTTACTGAAAATTTTATCTAACTTACTTTCAGGTTCAACTCTCAAGTCATTAATAAAATAATATATTCGAGATTTTAATTCATCAATTTGCTTTGTCAGTTCTGTTTACATAGCTAAACTGAATGTTTTATTAATGAATTAAACAGTCATACATTGCAACATATTTCCTATTTGTGTTTCAAATTGTGTTCTATTAATTACACCTTTTATACATTTAAAATGTTTGTTTGTAGTTTCTGTAGTTTGCAGTGTTGTTATCACATTCGCCAGTATATCCAAAATGTAATTAACATACATAGACACTTTTGTAATACTTTAAATTAGGTTTTTATTCTCTCTTGTATATCGATCAATTACAAATTTAATATGTTTAGTATATTATTGTCTAAGTCTTCCTCATAACATTTATTTACTGCATCAATATGTATCACAATGATAACCATATTACATAACCTAATATATGTCCATTCAAATTGTGATTCCCATAGCGATTTTTGGTTAAATAAGTATTGTAATTATTACTATTTATATATCTAAGTCCAAACATCAAAATAGTCATTAGTTTTCTCGTCGGGAAATAAAAAACTCTCAAATTGCCATCTATATCTCATTTTACATATAACAATTTCTAGTATAATTACCAGAAAACCATACATACTTTTACAACAGTAAAAACACATATTTTTAAACTCTGGAAATTTCATCTCATCCATAACACAACCACTGTAAATATATAATCCATTTTAAACACAATGAACATATTTGCATAATCATGCAAATTATGTTTTGGAATATGTGCATAATTTTGTTATAAAAAAACAATCCAAATATGTGGTTTGCACCTAACATCATCAGTATGTGTGTGTTGTTATATATATATATATATATATATATATATATTATATATATATATATATATATATATATATATATATATATAAGTTGGTGCAATAGTAAAATATATTAGTAATATGTAAATGACACTGACACTAATATTAAGTGGAAACTCATCACAACTATGTTCCATATATTTCCCAGCATTAGAGTTCGATACAAGTACAATATCTTCTTTGTTAGTAAAATGGAAATATTGAATTCTTTCAATAAATGTAAAATGGTTGCTAATTGTTGATATTTCTTTTGTATTGTTTTAGAGTTCCGTGGACAGTCGCAAATAAGCCTATTCGAACTTGAACAACAGCATACAAAATACAGATATACACAACCAATCATTTATGTTCAACATTGGTGGAAAACATTATCGGATTGTGATACCAGTAGGATCTTATGAGTTATATGACTTAGAAACAATCATTTGAGCAGCATTACATGAAGACGTACATTACTGATTATATGGAAATCCAAATGCATTAACTAGTGCAATGTGAAGTAATGCCTATATTGACTTCATGGAACACAATTAAATTACAAATATGTTAGGATACAGACCGAGAGTGTATCCCACCAATCAATACAAGAATCATTAAGACAGGTTAATGTATTGTTGGTAAATGTATGCCGTATATGTTAATATTGTATGGGGTACATATATGGATGGAAAACCGACAAAAACATTGCATGAATTCACATGTGTGGTGGCTCCATGATATAAAATAATTGTACAGCCAAATACTTCGATCTATATAAATATAAATGTTAGTTGTGTTGATGAAATAGTTGTTACAATTGTCGATCAAGATGGTAAACTTATTACTTTTACAAATGAAGCTATTACCATTGGTTTACATTTAATAAAATTATATAAACACTTGTATTCCATGTATATTACAATCAAAATGTGTATTGTTTGTAATAGTCAATACAGACATAATGTAGTCGGTCCTTTTAAAAACTATGTTTCTATGGAACATACTTCGAATAAAGTAACTATAAAAAGATATAAACACAACTATAAAATGCTCACTCAAAGAAGTTACCCATGAATGTAACATAGGGCAGTTATCGGTTTTAAAAGGAATATGGATATACAGTTAATAGAAATGGAAGACATACTTAATGTTGAAAAACCAATAACTTATAAAGATGCAATCACCAATGTGGAAATACGTGTGTATGATCCGTTCTGAGCAGGTCCTTAACTGATTCCATTGGAAATAAGTATTTCTATACAGAATCATGACATTTACACATTACCAATTAAATAAATTATAAGATTTAGATAAACAGTTAAAAATACAACCAATGCAACTAATACAGTAACTCAGAAATAGTGAGGAACAGAGTACTTCATTTAATCGACAGAATTGCATATCTGCTCAATGGGGTTGAAATTTTCCAAACACGAGATGTTGAAATTAATTCCACGTTAAAGAACTATCTCTCGCAGACTGTAAACAATCTTTACACAGGTATTATGGCCGAGTGGCGCAATGCTACCGATTATACTCTACAAATAAACACAGTTGGAAAATACGAATATGTTATACTGTTAAATACAATACTTGGATTTGCTGAAGACTATAAACATATTATATCTAATGCTAAACAAGAATTAGTTATTTTACTCACTAACACACATTTGAATGCTATATGCAGCATGGATAATAACGGGGAAGGTGTAACATTTCAATTAAATACTGTTGAATGGCTAAGGCCACTTATGGAAATTAACCCCCATGAACATGTCAAGTTTTTAAATTATATTGGAAGAGGGAAGAATATAGACATTCCATTCAGTTAATGGGGTTGGAGACTTTTCCAACACTACCAACATCACAAAACGTCATGTTGAATGTGCAATCAAGTTTTCCATCTGAGTCGCCATGATATGTTATTTGTTCTCAAACAAATATACAAAACAATTTAAAAACAGACAGATCACAATTAGATAATTCTGATACATTTTTTTAAAATATCAATTTCATTCTAAACTTCGAACAGTAGGGAAGCAATAATGCATTTGTTGTGTTATTTCTGCAGTAAAGCATTTCCAGTTTTCCAGAACCTATGATGACATGAAATAACAGCCTGTGGAATAAGAACTCAAAGAATACTGCTTTAGTGCAAATTTGGCATTGGCATTTTTCTGGGAGTGATGCTTTAAAGAGACATTATAAAATATGCAGCACTGATTCTATGCAATCTCCACTTGCTCCACCTGCTTCACAATATGCTCCACAATCTGCTCCACCTGCTCCACAATCTGCTCCACCTACCACATTTCCTCCATCTGCTCCAAAACATTGATATGTTTATTCAGGATTGGAAAGTAATTCGTTTACTGGCTTGTCGTCATCTATGTAGAGTTTACCATCCAGCCTCAGATATGAGATTCTGGCTAGCTCGTTTGCTGGTAGATTAAGTAACATGCAGATCCTTAATAACAAAGTAGATTCTGACATGGATTTTGAAATATTTTTTACAGGGTGTAAATACCTCCCTTAGAAATAGTATTGGCATCATCCCAGACTATATTTATTAGTGTCACAGTAGCATGCAAATATCTGAAATCCTTTATGGAGGAGGAAGGTGCTATGGAGCCATTTTACTTTCAAAGTAAATCTCTTCCCATCCTACAATCGTCCGATATTAGGAGATATTTACGATAAGACAATTAAGCCGTATCTAACTAATAGACTTGAGGAGTTTATTGTGCATAGGAGCAGTTGGGCCATGCAGTTAATATTGCATATGGATGTCCATATATCACAATATATAGTATTTACCATTGGTGATACACACCCTAAGCTGCCCAAGTTTATTTCCAATAGGAAGGCCTGTATTCAAGGCATTCCAAATCATTGCTGAAAATTTAGTCATAATGGAAATGTTAAATAGCTTATAACCTGTTGAAAATGAATTGATTTGTACATTGTGAAACATTCTGTACTTGGTTTGCTTGTTAAAAAGCTTTGTAAGTTTTGAAACAACCTGTGTTAAAATGCATTGGTATGTATGTTTGTGTAACACCCTATACTGTTGCTTGTTATGTTTTGAAACAGCCTGTGTAACATTTGTGATGCAAGTGTTTCAAACAATTTGTGTTAAAAGGAATTGATGAAACACACTACACACTATGTGCAGATTATAAATAAATTTGTGAAAAATTATTTCATTTTTAAATTTATTTACCATATCCCTTCACAAACTGTGAAAGGGGCTGTTTCCTTAAGAAATAAAAAGTTTTAGTATGAGAGGTTATTACCTTAGTTTTAACAGATGAAACATGTTATTAGTTCCCAAAAAGTGGTAACTTACTAATACAAACTAGGTTTCAGTAAAAAGAGCAAGTATTGTAATGAAAAAGGTATAGGAAAATGGAACAGCCCAGAGAAAAACCTAATAACCTGTGAAAAAATCTGGAGGATAGCACTCAAGCCGCTTATCTGTTTGTCAATGTATTCATTTCCATTATTAACTTTATACCATAGCATTTATTAAGTGTTGAACCTTGTTACATTTTTAATGAAACATATTGTGTAAAAAGGAAAACTATTCATTTCAAAGAAATAATAAATATGTTTGTATCTTGGAAGTGCAGCTAGCACACAGGGCATGGTATGTTTAACAATGAGTTGTTCAGGTCGAGAGTCAACCTCGTAATTAGATTTGTTTGTCCAGCTCGGAAGTCAATGCTCCATGTTCCACTCTGGCTGCAGTCAGACAGTCATTGCCAACCCCTAACTGTGAACAGCTAATGTCGCTCCATCCTCCACCTCCCCCTTCCACTACACACAACCATGCTTGAGTGATGGTATGTGTGTCTTGCTCTGACCACATCGAACCATCGCAATGCATGCCAACCAGTTGCTATGCATTCATTGCATTATAAATTTTCTAATTCATTAATTAAATTAATACATCCATATAACCCAATATGTATTCCCCAATACAATTTAACAATCCGAAACCTATCATATTATTTTTAATGTCTTACAACAGAAAAACACATAATAATAATATGATGAGCATAACATTACAGTTACAGGTAACTTCGTAGAGAATTAAATATTGTTCAGGTGAAGAGGGATGAGCTCAATTATTTACAAATACACTTGCGAAAGACTTAACACATATTTTCTTTATTTTACCAGAAACAGTTTCTTTTATATATTATTACCCAAAATTATGTTTGACTTACTCAGAGACGAATCCCTTGTTGTTGTAACATAGTTGTAACACTATTTAAACCCTTAGCATAAACATAATCGCAGTTACTTTTCCGATTACATATTAATGAGGGTAAATATATCTGTGTAATATAATTCATGTAAATATGATTGAAAAATATATAATTATGATTATATATTTTACTATAAAGTTACAAATGGGAATATGTATTTTCAAAATACTAATTAAAAATTGTTTAATGTTAATATGTAGCAGACAAAATGTTTATTTTTAGCTTTAACTAGGAAAATCTCAAGGTTATACGAACCACATATTAGGTTTAATGCTTATGGAAAAATAGTAACATTGTTTGTTGATAATATTTCAATACTAGGGAAATATACCACAGCATAGCTTTAAAGACTAATTATTATTAGATAATCGAAGAAGTTTAGTAGTGAAAACGTAAAGATATCTGAATATTTCGTTGTAGTAATATGATTTATAATTGTTGCTCTATGCTGCTCATATAATGAATGATTATACAAAAGAATAGTGCATTAATGATATGCGAAAATGTGTTTAAGTATATTACTATCTAATGGTTTTAGCTTAATATCTATGTTAAAAATTTTTAGTTTATTTATTTATCGTGGAGAGACAACAGTTTCAAATTTCATTGGATAGGGAGACAACGTTTATAGATAGTATAGAGGTATGTTTCACACAATATGTCGTAGGGGCGGTATGGAGGGGGGATAGATATTTCGATACTGTTTGAAGCTTTTTTCTGTAGAAAGGTTTTGGGCGATGCCTGAATGTTCATAACCATCTCACTATTATATTTCAATATTCTTGTAAATAAGGGTCTAGCTTCTAGGCCCCCTCCAATTTTTCCAGTAGTTTTGAATGTGGTTTACTTTGCAATGTCAAAATTTTACGAAGAATATTTTGCTGGGATGTCAATGCAAGCTCTTTGAGCGTGAACTTATTAATTTCAACTGGAGTAGGTTTTATGAGTTAAATCCATTGCCAGATATGCTGATGAATGAGGATCAAGAACTGACGCCCGAATTGGAACCAACGTTTGGTGCATTTGCCTTCCAGCTGATGTCGAGGCCTGCCATCCAATCAATGCTTGGTGCATCTACAGTTCAGCTGATGCCGACACCTGCCATCCAGCCGATGCCTGGTATCATAATGGTTTTAAAATCACTGCATGTAACACATCGTTAGGCTTCATCCTTTTAAAACAAGTTTATGATGTGGTTTACATCTACACATCAAAGAATATTTACTCTTGAATGTAATTATTTATAACATATAATTTAAGAACACTATTTATTTACATGACATTTCTATGTATCTACAATATCTCTGTTGATGCCTCTCAATAAACCTTATCGATTCTATTTTCAGTTACGATGCCTGGAGGAGCATTGTTATTGATGAGTTCCATAACTTGTTGCTTCCTGCACATAATACAATCTCTCCTCAGATGTTGATTATTAACATAGTTGAAGAATGCAGGTGTGCCATAAGGACAATATTAAGCGAAAAGAATTGTAAACTCTTTTGTTAATAGCGAGAGTGGCTCTTGTTATCTAGGATTTGCAAAGTTTTACTGTGACCAAATGTTAAAATCGCATTGTAAGCTCTCACACACTCTTGGTCACAGTGGTCGCAACAGTGACCATTGTGCATTATGTCTTTCAAGTGCATATTGCATCCTATGGTTGGTTTCTCCACTGTGGTTGCTGCTATAATAGCTGATGTGTTGAGCAGTACAGTATTTGATCCTCTCATAAATTAAGATGGTGAAATCTCTCGGTGATGCTGTCTATCACTCACGTTTCTACAACACTATTGTAACTCTTGGTGATGGTGTCGAACACTGTTATAGTTCTCAGTGATGCAGTCGAGCACTGATGACACAGTTTGTACTGGTAGTTAAAGACTTATGATGTGACCTTGATGACTTAAATTTACATTGGAAAAAAAATTATTTCCTCTTCATGGAGTAACCAAATACAAAATCGCGGCCATCTCCTATGAATTTCTCTTTATAATACTGTCTTGTTGGAGCTTTCGTTATAAATATCATTATATTAGCCATTTTGTATACCCTTCCGAGTTAAATTCAGGATGGAAACTTAGGCGAAGTTTTATTAATAAAATGCTACTGAAATGTATGGGATTCCTATCAGTTTGAGCATATATTGGTCTATCTTCTATACTTATTTCTGGTATATTATACTGGGAAACACTAGACTAAGCTGTATGCGACTGACAACTAAGAATATTCAAACACATACTCCAGTAAAAAGCATAGAGTAAAACTATATAATGTGGATTTTCTGGTCAGGTACCAACATTTTGTGTAGCATACTTTGAAACTGTCATAATCATGTTCCAAATTTTAGTATTGTCAGATGGGTATATTAAATATGAGTTATGTTACACAATGTGTGTTATTGGATAAATTTTAAATATACGTTAGTTAGCAGATCCATATATATTTTGTAAAAAATTATACTCAAACGTTTGCTCCATGTAAAAGCAGAAAACGATAAGTGTAATTAGAAAAGAGTTTTTGAATATTATTCAGCAGATTTTACTTTAAAATATTTTTTAAATGGTTACAGTATTTCAAATAGTTAACACAGGCACACTTATGCTAGAACAATGACAATGACATATTTAAAAATACAATGTATAGGCGATGGGTATGGTGTGTGTGGAGGTTGAACAGCGAATTGTGCAATATTTAATTTAGTAACACTGGCTATATTTTACCAAAGAAATATTTGGCCTGGGATATGGTATAGCGTGCGATTAATGATATTTGTTTAGTTCATTTTTATATTTCATCAATTATATTTCTTTACTTGTAATGATATATTTCTTGGAATTGTGGCAGTTAAACTTAGTTGGAATGTAATTCCATTTTTAATATCAGTTGGGATGTGGTTATTGAATTTTTAATGTACTGCTAGGCAAGATCCTTAACGGATGGCGATAGAAAGAGCACAAGCGAGGAAGCGAGGAGAGAGTTCTCTCTACCACAATTGGCTATACCGGTTCAGTTCAGATACGTATGTGTGGCCAGGCTGGCTGGTGATCACTGAAGAGAGCAGAAATATCTAACCTGCTGAGCTCACATTCATAATACACACAACTGCAGAAAACACATTAACAGTGGTAATACTTGTGCGTGTAACAATTAGGAATGGAAAATAAGTTCGCAAATTTATCAAACCAAATGTGTATTAGCAGGAAACTTGTTACATAAAGCTGAAATGAAGGCTGATGTCAGAGTGGCTTGGTGCGAGTGCAATGAGGAGGGGCCAGCTGGGTCTCTGCAGTCTGATGGCTATGGTTCGCAGCATGCTAGGCTAGCTTGATACAGATGTTATGTTGAGAAAATGGTGTTTGGCTAGTAACTGTCTTTAGCTACACCAGATTTCTTTCAATGTTAGAAAAGAGATCTTATGACATAAATATATATATATATATATATATTGTTTGGGAAACTGGACGGGATAGTAAACTATATTGTGTGTTTAATTTTTTTTAGTTATATATTTCATTTGTTAGGTGTGTCACGAAATTTTACGTCTCATTGTCTTTGCATCCTAGGCGTTTAGTGTTATTATATTAACCCATATTTATGTTTTGTTCCTTACTTGGGTTTCGTATTCATCTCTTTGTATTTGGTTAGTAATTGTATTTAATTTTTCTGGTGATTCCTTGCAGCTGGTTGTACATTTCTCGGTTTTAATAGATCTGTTCTGTTGGTTGTGATAAATTACATATCTATGTGCATAATTAGTATCTTTGTCATTTTTATGTTTTATTCATTTCTCGTGGTTTGTATGTAATGCATGTAATTTTATTTAAATATTAGTCTTCTCAGTATGTGTGGATAATAAATGTGCCTTGTTTGCCATTTATTGATTTGCTACTTAGTTTCTCTGATACATTTCTAATGTTGCGTAGAATGGAAATATTTAATGTCTCATATCTATAATTATTTAATGTTTTGGTGATAGTAGGTCGTTCAAATGATACACTTAGTTATTTCAACCAACATTACAGTAGCTAACACGATCCCTCCCCTACCCTCCACACAACCCAGCTCATTCCTCCACTTACCTCAGACGTCAACAGACCTCTGATGCTCCCATCACCCCCTCTCCCTCCTCTCGCCAACAGCCTAGCCACCGACATCATTTCAAAGTCTGCTTTTACCCGAGAAACGATCTCCTCCCTCCCCTCAATAAGCTCACTGCACACTCGAACTATACGGATGAAGGATTTACTCTTATGCCACTTTTGCACCAAGGTCAATACACATATACTGCTGCCCACACACCTCAGAGATCAGTCGCCTGAGAGAAATCCAAGGGTAAAGACCTATGCTGTTTCCTTAAAATAACCTTTATGACACTTAATCTTTTTAACACCAATCAAGCAGTAAATTATTTCGAAAAAATTGAAAATTAAAGGACTTCACACTATTTGCAATGTGGCAGCAGGTGCCAGTAGGATATTGTAAATTTTATTCAAATGATGTTTCCTTTCTAGTTTATAATAACGCACAAGTTGGCAATAGGCGTAATTCAATGGTGAACACTATTTACCTCTTTATCATCACTGTTTTGAAATCATATAATTTTCATCTCATTTACAACACTTTAGTTAGTCATTAACTCGAGGGAGCTGTTATTATATTAATTGGTTATATTGTTTTAATGATTATTGTTATTGTTTGGTTACTTAATTACTTTAAAGCCACGCCATGATAAATAGTACATAAGGAACCTCGTCAACTTATTCATAATGCTGGAGGCTGATGAGTCGTCGGATGGCACGCTCCCATCTCTGGATGTCTTCCTGGTGCAGTGTCCCGACGACAAACACATTGTTTGTACTATTTTCAGTCATTATATATGGCTCATGTTTAGCAACAACAGGCCCTGCCTTCAATCCGTTGGAGGGGGTTTGTTTTATGCGCTCAAGGTTTTTGTTCCACTTCCTCGTTGTATGTTTGCGCTCTCACAATCAGGCCAGCATGCCTGTTGCTGTACATAACTATATGTTGCAGTCCTCTGTGTAACATATTGGAACAAAATGATTTACAGGTAGTTTTCTTGCATGTGCTCGAACCAGGGCTCTTAGCAACAAAAATGCATAGTAATATGGTTAGCACATGGGCATAAATGCAACTTTAATGTACCTTATGTTGCTGGATATGCAATATGTTAAACATGGAAACAAATGCTAAGAGCAGATAATGTTGTAAATATAAGCTTTCAGTTGAATAATTGACATGAATTGATCGGCTCTTAACAGCAATGTCTCACTGGAATAAAATACTGAAGTCAAGGGCAAGGGTGTGGGGGCGTTAGTAGAGGAGTTGTGCAGATCTTGGCACAGCACAATAATTTAACTAAAACTTACCCAAATTTCTCACTTTCAAGCATCAATTTTTCTATCTCTTCTCGTCATTCTCACCCTCAAAATCAAGATAATTTGACCCAAACATTCATTCTCAACTACCCACATTTTTCTTTTAAACATACTTTGTTCACTTTTATATCAGTGGTCCATTTTCAGGGTGAATGAGGCTAAAATTATCACCAATAAGGCAAATATTTACATTTATTTTGAAAGTCAAATCAATTAGTTAAAAATAATATCACAAGGAAAGTATGAAAATTCTTGGAATTCCATAAAAAAAATTATTTAGCTTGAAAGTTAGTCTTTAAAGAACCACACACAAAGAGTAACACAGGTTGAAAATTGATTTTGATTTTGACTCTAAATATGGTTGATTTTAAATTATGCATAGAAAAATTTGACAGGGAATTAGACATTTGTTTGAATTTATCTTGAAATTGGTTGAATTTCAGTTTAATTATTGTGCTGCGCAAAGATCTGCAATAGTTCTCTACTAATTTATAAAATATATATATATAAACACAAGTACCCATTTATTAAAAACACAAAAATTTTACGAGCAAGCCAATGCCATGCCAGGGACCTTATGCTTTTGAAGTTTACAGATATCTCTATCCTGCCAAGGACTCCATTTATTATTTTTCTGACCATATTTAGCACCAACAAAACTCCAATCGGAGAAACCTCCCACTTCACTAGCTGGCCTTTTTTAAAAATAATTTTTAGTGAAGCAGAAGGTTTTAAATTTTTAATTTCTATTATTTCTTATGGTAAATCCTTCCCTATGCAATGCAGGTGCATTACATCATATGGAGAACACCCCAGCTTATACAACTGATACACTACAGTGTAGTGTGCACTTTTTACTGAGGCTTCAGAAGTGCCATTTTTTGCATCAATACACATACTGAGTGTATGGGAAAGAGCAATTGGGATGGTTTTGGCTCTAGTTTTGAATGGTTTGGAGATAATTTAATAAATGTGGGTGCCTTCACATTTATTAAATTATCCTCTCAACTGAGGACCGAACCCCGAATTTCGAGTTACAAACCAAGCACCCATCCACTGAGCAAAAGTGGCTGGGCGAGTGAGGTGCTTATACTTGGTGAGGAAATAATTATATTTTCTCTTGCAATAGTGACTCACGGCATTTTCTCTGTGAGGAGATAATTTTCTGCATCTTTGTGGTTCACTCGCCGAGAGCAGCACCACAGATATAAACACAGCCTGTTAACATGTTTCCTGTTGCCGCAAGAGTTTGCCGAGGCCAGATTTTAGTGTAAAAAATTAGTACGTCCTGTTGCAGACAGAGTGTGCAGCAATTCAGTGCAGCATCCCGGCACATATATGCCTTTTTTTCACTAAGAGAATGAGCTGCAGTGTAGTAAATGAAGAAGATAATATGATTTGTAAAAGTTATTGCTTGTTGCAGCTGTGCAACTACACAAATATTGAATTCACAATAGAGAATTAAAAAATACAATTTTTAATTTGATTTCAATATCTGACACTATCCATTTTTCTACTCAAATTTAATGTTAAAAAACCATAATTTTTGTCCCAGCACTTGTCACATATCTCTTTAAATTTTTCAAAACTTATGTTTCCTCCAACAAAATCGCAGTATATATATATAAAATTTGTTTCATCTTGTCGAAATATACACACAACATTTGTGTTATATCATACTAATTGCTTCGGGACTATGGAATATGACTGAGCAAGATAAAATCATCAAAATTTTTATGCTGACCTCTAGTAAAATATTCGTGGACTACATCTTGCTCATCCAATATTACATCATCAAAAATAACTAGAGAATTAATTTTTATGTTGATCTAGTGAAACAATTTCACCATTGCTACTTTAAAAATAAGCCACTTTGTCATTACATTCTTTGGATATCAATTCAAAATCATCTTGTATTTGAATATATTTTGGTTAATTCAAACTCTTAGAGCAAACATAGAGTTTATTAAAATTTAGCCATTCACTCTTATAAATAAAATTAATTATTAAATTCGTCTGTCCACAGTTTCTGGGCCCAACAATTATCCTGTGAATATCATCGGGCATTAAGTCGCCATTTTTTGTTCTTGGAAGTTTCCTCAGAAATTAAAACACCAACACCCCAGTCAACATTTTTCATTTAATCACAATAGTTGTTGTAATAAATGGATAATAATAAAATTTTCTCCTTAAAAAGAAACTTCACTGTGATATAATTCATAAAGATGAATCCATAGCATTCATTATTTTTCATGCAAAATTTTTAACTAAAAATGTATAGGATAATACTATAATTAGAATTGAAAAAATGTGTGCTGTTGTTGATAAAAATACTATTATAAATATTCCCAGAGGCCAATATGATGTTGAATCATTAAAAGAAGGTATAAATTTAAATGATACCTTTTCAACTTATAAAATAAAATAACAGACAATGTGAAAAATTGAATAACAATTAAAACCAAGTTTGTTATTAAACTTGATGATCACTTATCTGATATTCTCGGTTTTGAAAGAAAATTATCTACTGAAAAAGATCAAATTTTTGTAGGCACTAAATTACCTTTTTTTTTTCAATTCAAAACAATCAATGTTCATTGTAATTTGACATATGGCATGTTTAAAAACATGGTGAATCTAACCTTTGCAGACTAATATAATTATTAGTTTTCCAACAAAAACCATGTTTGGTTTTAGAAATTAAATAATTTATGAGGCCCCATATCCAATTTTTTATTAAATCTATAATGAGCAATTAAATAACGTTGTTTTATAAATTAGAGACAAAAATGGAACACTATTTGATTTTAATGGTTTTGACATCGACATTGTTTTGGATATTAAAGAAGCTTCAAATGTTGCTATTTTATTAGAAATCATAAAGGGCGCCATGTTTTAGGGTCTCCCATAATACCTCGAAAATACAAATATTTTCTTTCAGAAATAATTTGGGCCCAAAATGATATTTTGCATTTTAATCAATATGGTATTTCAGGGCATCTGAATAATTACCCTGAAAATTTAAAACGAATTTTCCACATGATTTTTAGTATTTTTCTTACTCATGGCACCTCTCATTAATAAAATATATATTTTTTCTTTCAGAAGTAGATGTGTTGAATAATTTTCGTATAGCACTAAGTGTCAATGATTCATTAACACCAAATTCATCATATAATTCTAAATATTTTGCTTACTCATCGCACCTCTCATTAATAAAATTATGAAGATTTGACTAGCGGTGAAACACCGCAAGTGGAGAATAAAAAAAATTATTATAAATGTTGATTTATATTATATTATTTTCTAAAACATTTTCTTAGTTTGGTCACACAAACATCTCCAACTTTATATATTGGTTTAAAATATTCACAAAATTTGTTTGCAATAATTTTTTTCATTTTTTGTATTAATTTCAATTGTTTTCATGCCAATAGGTCTGTGATTTGTGTTGTTGCATGCTTTCACTAATTCATCCAATATATTTGACCATTTATAATTGCCATTCAAATAAAAATTTTTCCACATCATATTTTTTTATGTTCGAATATATATTTGAACAATACTAGCTTTTAGTAGAGAAAAAGAAGAAAAATTATTTATATAATGCTTTTTCATAAGTTCTTGAAATATTTTACTATAAAATTATGAGCCATTGTCGCTTTGTAAATTATATGGTTTTCTTTTCATTAAAATATTTTCTAAAGCATTTGCTAAATTTTTGCTGTTTTATCTTTGATTTGCAAAGCAAAAGCAAATTTCGAAGGAAAAAACATCAATAATTGTCATAATATATTTGTAATTATTATTTATATATGTTATACCTTTTTTTTTCCAGTATCCATATCTACAAGATCAATTTGTCACAAATCACCAATTCTATAGGAAATATCTTTTCTTCTTGGAAAATATTTTCGCACAGGTGTATATAATATTTATTAATTATTCCTTCTCTCACATTGAGCAAATTCGTTTTTAAGAATGTTGATTTTTTTTTTAGAATTGCACAACATGCATATACTTTTTTGGACTAATTGCCCATTTATTGTATTTTCATTTTTTATAAAATTATTTTTAGTGACTTTCTGGCACTTCAACATAAAGTATACTCCATTTAATTGTTAAAAAAACACATATAGTTAATTTTTGTATTTCACGAATATTCCTTTTATAGTCATAAACCCATCAGCATATTCGGATATTTGAGTTTTCTTAATCTTAAAAACCAATTTATCACCTTTCTGATGGTTTTCTAAACAATTTTTTTTATCGAATCCTTAATTACAGTTTTAGTATCATCAGGTAAATTATGGGAATTTATTTTATAAACAGTACAATCCATAAGAAAATAAGTATATTTAATTAAAAAAATATTATCAGTTTTTTTACTCCACTTTGCATGTAAATATAATATGTGATTTTTTTTCAACTTTCAAGTTAACGAGTGTGTTGCAGTAATTCGAAACTGATTGATTTAAATTTTGCAATTCTTTATCGAAATATCTTCTAGTGACAGAACCTTTGCCGTCCACATGATCAGCCATATTATTGATTCTGCGATTTTGAATTGACACACATTCCATTGTGAAAACAAAATCTTAGCTAATTTGATCTCGTAAAACATAAACAATTATATTATATTTTGACTCTACATAAGTTTTTAAATCAGAAACACTAGTGTCGTATTTTGATTCAACATCGTTTTTAAATGCATAATCAGAAACAATAGCTTTATATTTGGCATCTACATCATTTTTAATGCAGGATCAGCATCAATAGCTATATATTTTGAACCGACATAGTTTTTTTAATGCATAATCAGAAACAATAGTTTTGTATTTCGAATCTACATTTTTTTTTAATGTCTGTTTTGCAATAGTTATTGATTTTATATTATATTGAATTGTAAATTTATATCTTCTGTTAGAGCATAATCAGAAACAACAGTTTTGTATTTTGAATCAAAATTAATTTATGTATAATATGATTATATATATATTTAATTATTTAACGATAAATATTTTTGATCGCATCTTTTTTATCTACATTTTCGCCTATAACAACAATTCTTCGTCCAAAATATGAGAGATACGATTATGTAAAATCAAAACAAGTGCTTAACTCACATTGTAAAGAAGAAACACTTGCGTTGCATTTTGAATCCATAAATTTTTTAAATATCAACAATATTATCAAAGTTTTTATTTAAAGATTCGGTTAATGGTTTTCCGGATATATCTGTCATTTAATAACATAAAAATTATTTCGCTGAACATAAATTCTTTCGAAAAAAGATATAAAACAATTAAACATAAATGTCCACAGATAACAGAAATTAAATTCTGAATTCTTACTTCATTGCAATAACCATTATTGTTTTTAAAATAATTATTTAAATTATTAAGAATATTGCCTCCAAATGAATCAAAATAATAAACAGAATTATTTTCTTTAAAATAGCAAACTCAATGAGTGCCAGGATTTGTTGAAATATCAAAATCGATCACTGCACATTCATTTTTGGCATTTTTATGGTAGTTTATCAATCATATAAACATTTCTTAAATTTTCTATATTATATATTTTTTAAATATTTTTATATTGATATTGGATAATGGAGTAATTTTTTTTGCCTTTCTCTTTTTTTCGCAACTGCGCCACTACCAGCATTGTTTTCCATTGCTAAATTGTGTCTCTGTTGTTCTTCAAATACTTATATATATATAGTTTGTCCAACAGCACTATAAATTGCAGCAGCTGCTCCTAAAGTGGCGAGTACAATGGAAATAATTATTTAATGATGTAAACCATTGTCAGTTATTTCAGCAGCAATTTTTTAAATGTTGGCAATGGTAAAGTTAATTTGAAATTTTTTTCCTCTTGTAGTTTTTTATAAAATTTATTTATTTATTTTTTTTTTGCAATTTGATCAACTGTTAAAACTTTTCCTATACCTCATTTTTTAAATTCTTCATAAGGAATATCGAAAGTAATATTAGTTATCTTCATTCATATAAGTAAAAAATCATTAATAGTTTGATAAATGTTATTGCCCCATCCTAATATTCTTTTTGTAAACATTGTTAAAGCAACAGCAGCAGAAGCTTATTTTTTCTCCAATCGGAATACATTTATTTCGCAAAATTTCTTTTGCTTCTTTCTGTGAAGTTTTATCTGTTTCATGCCTGGATTCTATATCGTTTTGATTTCTATAAGCAATATGATAATATTTTCAAGCTTCATATAGTTTATTCACTCCTGCATATCAGCTTTCTAATCTTGCATTTAATTTTGTAAATGGTGCACAATAATTATAACCTGGCAAATACCTTTCGGGTAAATTTAAATTTTTTAATGCCCAATTTATCACACCTTTACCATGGGGTTAAGAATTCCGAAATTAGTGCGGAATAGCATTTAAAACGTTTATCAGATATGGTATTCCTTTCAGGTAATTCACAACAAAATCAGAAAATCTTTTTTTTAGCATATTCATAATATTTACTTTTTCATTGTGATAATTTTTATTTCCAGCATTTTCTTCATCGTGAATAACTAAAAAGCTGTCTATTAATTTTCTAACATTGCCCGTCCAAATATATTCTGTCGGCAAATTATTATATTTTTTATGCCAGCTTCAATTTTTAAATCATCATCACTAAAACTCTACAAACTATATTTTGCTTGCAATTTACCTTTTTGTATATCTTGATAAATTGGCCTTGTTATATCTGTGTATTTACACTTCTTACTCGAATAAACATTCATTCTAGGACTATATTCTTGATATACTGCATTTGTTGCTTTAACAATTTCTGCATAATTGTTATTGTCCTTATAAGGAAATTTATATTTTGGTGTCTTTTTATCTACAAGATCAAATTTTTTACTTTTTGTTAACAAATTAATGTGACCCTGTGTTAAATTACATATTTTATCTTTAACAAATAAAAAATTACCATGAATTTTTACCTTAGTAACTCCAATTTGAAAACCGTGGCCAACTCCTCGCAAACCAATTGTTTAATATTAACATTAATATTTTCAGAAATATATTTCCCTAATTTTATAGTAGAAATTTCTGCTATAGGGAGCAGATTTTTTAATGTAGTAACGCCCATTGGTGATTTTGGGAATAATTCTCTTTCAAAAAGTTGTTCTTCTGGTGTTGGTGTATAACCTAAATTTTTTTGCAACAACATGTACTAGTGCTGTATTAAATTTTTTATTTTCTTCACCTACTTGTTCTACTTTTTTGCCAATATTTTGTAATTCACGAATTAATGGTAGATCTTTTTTCTTGTTTTTTTTTCATATCCTACCTCATGGTTCTTTCTATAATTTCTATACTTCTCGATGAGCAATTTTTACTCGAGAAACGCCCTCTAAATCCTTCATTTATATGTTTTTTTTAAAACTTATAAATGAGTTATAAAAGCACTGAGAGTTTTGAGAGACAAACTTTTCCCCAACTGATCAAACGAGGGGGAATTTGAATATTTACAATAATAGTATCGAGTCTGATATTCCTATAGGAAATGGCTTTTCTTTTCCAAATGATGCTTATGTTTTGGAAGAATATCGTCCACTAAAAAGAGATAAAACTGGAGATGAGGCAAAATATGAAAAATTAGATAGTATTGATGTTTATACTAATTTATTTCCATCTCAGTTTTCTAGAGTAGAAATTTTAAAACATGGAAAGATTATTGAGACTGTTTTCAATCCAGGAACAACTTCAGCAATTATGAATATTCTGCTAAGGTCACCCGGTCAACAAAATTATTTAGAATCTACTGGTGTTGATAGTAAATTTCGAGTAGAATCTGTTCGTAGTGATAAAATTAATGAAGTAATGTATCCATTAATATATTTGTTTGGCTTTATTGCCGATAAAAATAAAATTTACTGGAAAGGTGGTTATCAAATAATTTCTTTTTCCCGATATTCGTCTGATAACAATTATTTCTTTCTTTATGAAACTAAGAAAGCAGATAGTACTAAAATGTATAGAAATTGTGCTTATCCAGGCAAAATTGTTTTGTAAAATTTGAAATTTTGTGACCTATTGTTGAATATGAACCTAAGACATCAATTGCAATTAAAGAAAAATTTTAAAAATCCTAAAATTCATACAGGTTTTTGTGTTGGCAATTTTTAGAAAAAGAAGTTCCTGCTGGGGCAACTGTTTTTATAATTTTGATATAAAATATCAGTTTAATAATTTACAATTTAACATGCCTGAATTTGTAATTGTGGGTTTCCAAACAAATAGAAAAAATCAGGCCGAGCAATATGTGTATGCTTCAATGTTTGACCGTTGTAATGTTAGAAATATTTTTGTTAAAAATGGAAGAAATTAAATTTTTCCAAAAGAAAATTGGAATCTAGATATTGAAAATGATCTTTGCCTTAAAATTTATCTGGCTTTTAATGATTTTAGAAATTATTTAATATAAATAAAATTATATACTATATACAGAAATAATGGATTGTATTTTAAGCGAACTTCAGATTATCATGGGGATATCCATTATTATTAAATTGATAATGTAAACGATTTTTAATAAACAAGAAATTGTTGCAATATCTCAATACAATTTTTTAGATAATTGGTTGATTTGTTTTATAGACTAAAAAATAATTTTGTTATATCTAAGTAACTTTTTTTTCTTTCTCTTGTATTTAAATGTACACATTTATTATAAATCAGTAGAGAACTATTGCAGATCTTGGCGCAGCACAATAATTTAAATAAAATTCACACATCAATTTTTCTATCTCTTCTACGTGATTCATCTCGTCATTCTCATCCCCAAAATCAAGGTAATTTGACCCAAATATTCATTCTCAATTACCCACATTTTTTTTTCAAAACATACTTTGTTCACTCTTTGATCAGTGGTCCATTTTCAGGGTGAATGTGGTTAAAATTATTTTCAGTAAAGCAAATATTTATATTTATTTTGAAAGCCAAATCAATTAGTCAAAAATATTATCACAAGAAAAGTTTGAAAATTCTTGGAATTTCATAAAAAATATGTTGATTTAGCTTGAAATTAGTCTTTAAAGAACCATACACAAAGAGTGAACACAGATTGAAAATTGATTTTAATTTTGACGCTAAATATGGTACGGGAATTAGAAATTTGTTTGAATTTAGCTTGGAATTGGTTGAATTTTAGTTTAATTACTGTGCTGCGTCAATATCTGCAATAGTCCTCTACTGGCGTGGAGTGCCGGAGCTGTTCATGCTCTAACATTCTGATCGTTCGGTAATAATTTTAAATCAAACTTTTTCTTTCCCCTTCAAAATCGACGAAATTTGTCTCAAAATGTCAGTTTTTCCTTTTTTCCATCAAAATGTTCCTTTAACCCCTAAGATTTCCCATTTTTCCTTTTAAAAGAAGCATCTAAACCCCACGTTCAAAAACGATCTCCTGGAAAACATTTTTCGATCCCTCGGAAGGATTTGGGGATATCGTTTTCGAAGGCAGAGCAGCGATGGCCATATTGGTTTTATAGGCATAGAGTATGCAAAACCGATTCACAGGACCCAGGGTCCGGAGTCACACATGTCAGGCATCTTGTTTCTGTCAGCCATCGTGGCAAACAATACTGGAGACAGGTGACCTTCTCCCGGTGACCGTGGCTGTCTTGAACCCAACAAATAGTCGAATTCTCCAAAAATATTGCAAGAAACCATAAAAAATGTATTAAAAAAATTATTAATTAAAATTGATTAAAAATGTATTTTACGTATGTAAAGTTTGAATTTTGAATGTATGTGGTAAGAGGAGAGGGGGGACCATAGCCTACCAGCGACCATGTTATACCAGCACACGACCACCATATTGGATTCAAGTAGCCATGATCTTGACCCATGACCTTAAACCGATAAAAATCATAACAGTCACCTAAAAAAATATTAAAATGATTAAAAACTTCCAAAAACCTATAAAAATTATTTTAATATATTATTAAGAATTAATAAAAACAATTACTTTAAATTATTCATATAGCTTTTATTTCTGGAGGTTTCCCAGCACCACATCCAATAGAGGACAGACCCCTCTCCAATCAACCACATTGTCTTAACATTCCTCCCTCCTTCTCTACACAATGGCTCATGCCTTTGTATGCAGCCATCTTAGTTCCTTCGTTTATAATTTGTTTTCATTTTCTTCACCTATGTGGTGTTAGTGTATTAATTACCGATTTCGTTTTGATTATCTTTTCGTTTGCTATTGGTTTACATCGCTTTAGTCTGTCTCTCGCCTATGCTCAACACACCATCTTGGATTTCATATGTTTACTTTATCACCTTGGTGATGCTAGTGTATTAATGATCGATTTAGCCACCAAAGATGACGATTTAGCCACCTATGTTTGACATAACATTTTTTTTTTTTTTCTCATTTGTTTATATTGCTGGAGTTTGTCTCTCACATTCGTTCTCATGACATCTTGTTTTTTCGTTTGCAATTTATTTGCATATTTATAGGTGGTCATCTCGGATCCAGTTTTAAACCGTATGTGGTGCTAGTGTATTATTTATCGATTGAGCCCCTAGGTGACAAACCATATTCGATTGTATTTTCAATCTATAGGTAGCACTAGTGAATTAATTTTCGATTTTAGTCAGCAGGTGAACTACCTATTTGGCCACTAGGTGGCAGCCATATTTGTTTACATTTTTTAAAGTATACATGGTGCTGCCTGCACTTGCCATATATGATACTATTTATATCACCTAAAAAGTGCTAATTTATCAATTTAGCTACCAGGTGAGTTGACGAAACAAACATTCTCTCATGCTCTGTCAAGCCATGTTCACCATCTTTGAGTTCGTTTTTCCTTAGCTAATTTCATTTCATTATCTGGTATTCTTTCTTAAGTTTTTCACCTCGATTTTGTCACGTGTGCTCTATCCACCATCTTAACACTGTTTTCATGGTCTGTCATACCACCCCATGTTTGTAGCCTGCTGATTACTCGGTCCCCTCGAACCACCATCATGGGTTACATAACTTTCGAAATCTTCGATTGTGCAATATGGTCTTGACCTTTAACAATTTAAATCCATTTGATTCCTCATTTGTGGTTACTGTAAAAATAACAGTGGAGTATTAGTGTAAAACCACTCATGTAGAATTTTATGTAGTACCTCTTTTTGCCATATATAGCACTGGAGCAGGACTGGCCAGACCCGACTCGACATTCGCCCTCCCCACCCTCCAGGTCTCAGGGTCAAAATTATACCACTTCAATAGCATGCTTTCATGTCTGTTGCATCCAACCTGCTTAAAATGTATTATGATGGCTATCCATTCTTAGGGTCTGTATGGTTAATTTCAGCATCATACCTTTATTACCACTTTGTTGACGGCACACATCCAGTGATGAGCCTACATAAGAAAAATTTAAGTGGTAACTTTCAAATCATTATATTTTGACACATCATTTCATTAATTTTTATCATACTCAGCTACAGTACCATTATGTAGTAACAGGCATAAAAATCATGCGATCATATTCCCTATGGCAGGGAAGAAGGCGTGCTAAGGCAAGGTACAGCAATATCAGCGATAAATATTTTCTTTTTCATTGAAATTATATATATATATATACATACGTACTTCAGACTACAAACATAAAAACAGAATCCTTATATACTCCATGCCATTCATGTAGTTGCTTTACAACAGTTTGCTTATTTTTCACATAGTGAATGAAATCTGCTTATATGCAGCCTATGACAGTCTATGGCAGCAATCATCCAACCAGAACCATTTGGGTATCTTTTATTTTCTTCTCCATGGCTAATATTTCCTTTCGAGGCCACTACAACACCTGGAATGCTATCAAACTTGTACAATGCTTCATTCGCATTCTTAAGTGCTCGTAGAATAATTGCTTGATCCAAATTTTGTGAATTTTCGTAGGTACAGTCCAGCCAAAAATTATATTATATGTGCCTTTCTTTGACTTTTTTCTGAATTGACTGATTATACTTTGCTTAATGTGGTCAAGGTATGTTCATATGTTTCTTGTACGTACAAAGTTATTCCCAATCACATAATTTTTTTAAGTTTCTTGAATGCTGATTGTTTAAAGTAGAATTCATTCACTGTGGTTTCGCCAGCAGCTAGTACAGGAGGTTTATTGGCTGCAGAAACTCTACCTTTACTGTAGGTGACCCCTCTGAAGAAGTCGATTGTGCTGTCGGTATTATGCCTGAAGACATCGATGACAACACAGCTGTGGGTGACCCACCCGAAGAACTCAAATGTGCTTTGAGCATCATGCCTGAAGAAGTCGATAGCAGTTCTGCTGTAGGTTCTACTGCTGGACGCCCAACCATTGTCTCCATAACATTTTCATATTCCTTCTACAATTCTATAAGCTGAGACAATGTATCTTTCATATTAACTGCTGTTAAACTAAGCCTCTCAGCTGACCACTCTTAGCTGCTTATAATATACCTGTATGCAAGACATATTATGTAATGTTGACAATCACCAAACCATATTACACAAATAAGTCATTGTACGGACAACGACCAACTTGTCACATGACTGCAGATGGTCAGTTGCGTGCAGGCATTAAGACATCACATGCAGGAGTTAGTTGGAGTGATTGTGATGCATGTGGTTCTGATTGTAGTAGGTGTGGTGCATATTGGTGTATATTGCAGAGGATCGCCGTTGATTAAGGAGGAGGATTGCGAAAGATTGAAGAAATTATTTGTGAGGAGGAAAATTCCTGAGGAGGAGGATGGCGAAGGATTGGTGGAAAGATTTACTCCTGCAGACTGACTCCTGCGTGTGATATCTCTATGCCTGCACACGATTAGCCAGCTGAAATAATGTGGCATCTCTGTGTTTGGCTGGTCGATGTCCATACAAGGTCTTATTGGCGTAATATGGTATGTTCACTGTCAACATTACATCAAATGGCTTGCATTCGGGTATATCATAAGCATTGGGGGATGGGGTCAGCTAAGAGGCTTAGTTTCACATCAAGTGATATCAAAAATTCATAATCTCAGATTGTGAAAGCAATTAAAAATTATTGTGGAGACTTATGTTGTGGTTCCGGCAGCAGTACTTACAGCATTACCGCTGTCGACTTCTTCAGGCATGATGATAACAGCACCATCGAGTTGTTCAGATGGGTCACCTACAGCAGTGTCGTCATCGATGCCTTCAGACATGGCGCCGACATCGATGTCTTCAGACATGATATCGACAGTACCATCGACTTCTTCAGATGGGTCACCTTCAGCAGTGCCATCATCGATGAATTCGTCAAGGCTTCGTTGCTGTGACTGTGTCAAAATATTTGCTGACAGCCATGATGCAAGGAAACATAAAGGAAATACTTGTGTGGAGGGACCTTACTGTGCATCGCAATGATGTTCAAAATGCAAACTCATCTTCAAACGATGTTATAACGTCACAGACATAGCAATAACTGTAAACGTAGAGATCCTGCAGCTACGAAATGCCCTGTAGTAGCTGCTGGCGAAGCCACATCGAATGGATTCTTCCTTTAACATTCAAAACTCAAGTGAACCTTACAAGATTATGTGATTGGGAATAACTTTATAGGTAAACAACAAATTACATACCTGGACCACATTACGCAAAGTATAATCAATCAATTAACAGAAGAAGTCGAAGAAGGTCCCTTAAAATGTAATGCTTGCCTGGATAGTACCTACAAATATCCACAAAATTTGGATGATGCCATTAGTCTACAAGCACTTAAGACTGCGAATTAACTATTGTACAAGGTGGATGGCATTCCAGAGGCTGTAGAAGTAGAGACAGCGAGCCACTGTGGCGACATAATTTGCTGAAGAAGTAGGCATTGGCAGCATTGCAGTTGTACATGCACTTTCCTCTCCCTCTCCCTCATCACTGGAGGTGTGCTGTACCAGTCTGATTGCATCCCCCTTCCCCCGCCTGCAGGGCTTCATGTTTCCTAATGACCTCAAGTAACCACTAGACCTACTTTCCCCCGATGCAGTTGTCCCAGTCCACCCCCATTTAGGTCATGTATAATAGTCTATGCTCCTCTCCCCCTGTGGAACTGCAAGATATATGAGAACTTGTTTCGATGGTCGCCATGGGGCTGGCTGGCTGTCAGGAGCGCTCTTTCAGCGACACATACTTGCTTCGGTCTCTGTTGAAGTACTTAGATTTGAATTCGGTAATGAGAGTTTTAGCAACTATATAATGGGAGTAAGTACAAATGTTCACCCTTTGACTGTCGAAGCAGAAGTGTGAAGATTGGAAAGATATGGTGTGTGGTATATGATAGTTGAGGGGGTGGGGATAATCGTTCGGACCTCAGTTTGAACTACCCTCACTGCGAATTTTATTTCTCATATTGGTTAGGTATGGCTAAGGGGCTCTGGACTTGAGGTTCAGACCTCATTTCGAACCCCTCCTCAAGGTAATTTTTTTTCCATATCATTTAGTATTGCCAAGGATTTCTGGGAATGAAATTTCGGACCTTATTTCAAACCCCTTTAAATAAGTTTTTTTAGCATTTCGATTAAGTGTTTCTAATGTATTCTATGGTTGAAATTTCGGTCCTCAGTTCAAACCCCCCTCACACCAACAAAGAAAATTGAATTGTGTGACAACTAGGTTAGTTGGGGGAAGAGGTGAGGAGGTAATACATTGATAGACTCCCCATCCATGGTAACTAGATTGTATTTTCACAATTAGGCATAATTTCATAGTTAGATTAATTAAGAATTTTCTTCCTTCGACTACCGGACCACAGACGAGGAGTGAACTGATGACATGTTTACCCTTCATTTCTGGAATATAAGATAAGTTTTCGGTATGGAGGGGGGTGATGTTCACACTGTCGAGTAAGGTAAATATGTGTAATGACAAATTATTTAATTATATTAATGGATCATGCAACTACCCCCATTACCTGTTACGTGAAATCATTTATTTAATCTTGAAATTGCATAATTGTTTGTTAATGTGTAACCAGAGAATACATACCATAGTTAGCCATTACTTAATTACAAACCTTCCATACATTTCCTCTCCGTAGAACAGCTCGCATCCAGCTGACATCCGATTGCTAGTATCAATAATTTTCACCCCCATGCCCATGGCATTATGTAATACAATTCACTCTTTGAGGGGCTTTAGAGAAAATCCGATTGAGGGTTTTGTATAAGTTTGGAAGAAGTCGACTTGAGATCGGGGAGTTGCATACCCAATGTAGCAAGTGAGTGGGTGATTACACATAAATAGATTATTTAATTAGATTATTTATTCATGCAATGAATATTTATGCGCACAATTACCACACATACCAACCAATTATTTAATTGTGCAATTAATATTTAATTGAGAAATTACCACAAGTATTAACTAAGCATTAGCATAATTACGCTTCTGATTACCTAAATCAATACACTTTTATCCCACATCGATATAATGGAATCTCGCCGGGTGCACGCCGCCAGCACATCGAGAAAGTAACTGGAAACCGTAATGGGTCCGAATCCTAACAATGGGCCAGGGGGAAGGCAACCGAAATTCTCGCAACCAGCTTGCATCTCCAGGGATGCCCGTTTCGAAATGAGAAACTTGTAAGTTCGACATACCACCACTAGGAGGTCAGGCGGCACCTCACAGGAGTCGTTCTGTCTCTCACGATTGCCCTCTCTTACTATAAGATCGCTTATCAGGAGGACACGCAGATGCATATCTAACCAAAATACGTGTTTGTTAAAATGCCTGTGCATTATTGTGTTCTATAATTTCCTTTTATAATTCTTTTTAAAACTCGATAATTTTAGTTCACTTAGGAAAATATTCTACGAATCATGTTTTCAACATGTATTCAACAATATTTTCCCAAACCATATATAAAGATATAAATATATATATATATATATATGAGAACTCGCGTGCTGGTTTACTGTAGGAAAATCCAATGGCGGCTAACTGCCAATATTCAAACACAATGATATATAAAGCGGAAAATTTAATTTAAAAATTTTCTAGCCTTAGTTTCGAAACCTACACACAGATTCGCTCCGCGCAATGCTAGCAGCATTAATAATTGTTTTTATTACTTGAAAATATAAAACTGTGATGCAAAATATGTTTATCGCTGGCAATAACTAACGATGCATTCAGACTCAACCCAAAAAATAAGTGTTCATCCTTAGAGTCACCTACAAACGTCATTATTAATGTGTTATGTGAATTAAAAGTCTAATTAGCCTTTATGCGTATGTAGTTTTTACATGATGAATTAACGCCAAGATTTAATTCACCTTTAAATACACATCTTAGCAGAACCGCTGCTCGCTTCCGACTAACCAAAGTTTTGTTTTTTTATGTTTAACTTATATGCCTGCAATGAGGTAATTATCAAGCGCTCTACAGACCGGGCAAACGATAGGTCTTTCCCAAACCATATTTCATTCTCTCGAACAGTTTAGACATCTCCGATCTCCATCCTCTAAATACGTTCACAAACAATTGCCAGGACTGACACTGCGGCCGACATATCAAAGCCAAAACTGCTCTTGAGATCGTGGGCAATCTGTATTAACAGAGCTCACTTTAATTCCAACAAGAAAAACGAAAACTGCTCTCTGCCCTTATTTTTTGATATTCTAATCAAAACACATTAAAAAATAAAAATTAAAACTCACTACATTTACTTATTACATTTACTCAAATCACGTGTTTAAAACCACAAAAGATTTTTCGACTTTAAATAAGAATGTTATATTTCTGTAAGAGTAATAATCTCTTTGTTATGTATTTTTGTAAATAAAAATTTGTGTACCTATGAGTCTGCGGATTCCGTGATCGGGCGCATGAATACTTGGTCATGGATGTAGTGCGCGCCACCCCCTGGAGGTCAGTGAAACTCAAGTTGGCCTCTGGGTAAGTTTTCCTAATGACGATCTCTCTATCGTTGGTTGTCCGGCAAAGTTTGTGTATGAATTGCAGAAAATTTTTGTCCTCTGGGCTGGATCACGTCACATGGGTTACCGATCAGCGATTATATGTTGTTATTTCGTCACTCGATTGTGTGTGCTACGTAACTGTGTTCTCCCGTGTCCTTCAATCATGTACCGATGCTTCCGCAGGTCACCTCAGAGAATCACCCGCTGTTCAGACATCATGTGAAAAGACAAGATATCAGCCCTCATATCACAATTTACAAGATATTTGATGTATTGGTGATTGTTTATGCAATGTTTATTGCACTGTGTTTAGTTTCTTTTTCTGTGATGCCATCCACACAGTCGCAATTTATTTCGCCATGTGGGTGAGTAATTTACCCATTTTTCTATTCTCAGTTGTGTTTGTTGCTTCGTGTGTTTTTTAATTAGCCAGGGTATTTCCTACTTTATTTCCACCTAACTACATTAGCATAACATCACTTGTGCGGTGATATGAAAGGTTACTGCTTTGTCTTCTCTGTACCATTTTTTTTCGCTTGCTACATTATATTGAAGGCATTTTTAATGAAACTGCAACTTCGGGAAACTAAACTACGTCACACCAGCAACTGTATACAGGCATTAACAAGTGTTCCATATGTGACAACTAACTGCAGTCGGATCCTCTTCCTGATGATGTGGATTAAAATATTTTGACCTCTTAACACAATGAATTATTTAGTTTACTGTCAGACACGCGTGGTAGTGTGGCTTCGTTTCTGGGTAATAGTGTTGTTCAGAGTGAGTCAACTCTACATGTTACTGGTCCATCTGCAAATGTAAGGCTTCCCAAGATCGATTGGCCTACTATTTCAGTGGGAAGATTGGCCTATGTTTTCGCAGTTATATCATGCCACCATTCACAACAATCGTTGTCTGGCTGATGTTGAAATGTTTCTATACTTAATGGGTAACCTCACAGGAGAAGCTTTATAATTTGTAAAATATCTCCCAATTTCTTCTGAGAACTATCCTGTGGCATGGGAACTTGTTACATCCCAGTACCAAATTCTGAGAAATCCGGCATCATTTTACATAAACAGAACCCTCGATTTGTAATATGTCAGCAACACAAAATACAAAACCATCAGGATTTCGTCACCACATTCAATATATTGCAACTGAGGAAAATCCTGTTATTTTCATAGTCTTCATGAGAAATTTGGACGTGGAACAGCACACTCAGTTTAAAAGCTCATGTGCAGAGAAGACTAATGATGTGCCTAAGGTTACAGCACTTGTAGAGTTTCAGCTTGGCAAGGTTCTCTATTATGGACTGTGCCATTGATATAGGAGTCAAAACAAGCACCAGTCAAGTATACCAGAAGGCCAACTCTCATAAAATAAGTAATGTAACACAACCACTGAAATCAGTATTTGTAACTAATACCGAGCTCAATCAGTTAAAGCTCTGTATTGTCTGTCAGTAAACCACTCATGTTGTGTACAAATGCTCGAATTTGGTAATACCTCCCCAACAGAAAGACAGTCAATAGCTCGTAGTAAGAAACTCTGCCTCAACTGCCTGGGAACAGCCCATACTGTAGCATCATGTTCCTCAGCTCTGGTAACTGTGTATTATGCTGACAGAAAACCACCAGTGATTCGCTGCTTACTGGACAGAGCAGCTCAGTCATCCTTCAGAACAGAGGCAGCTGCGAAAGTTCTGTCTTTACCCATTCATAAGGTCAAGGAAAGGGTATGTGATCTCATTCTTGATACAGTCAACATGAAGGGAACTGTTAGTTGTAAAATCCAGTCCTGTGTTGTAACTCAATGTTCCTTCAGTCACTGTACTTTCATTGCCTATAAAAATACCAGCAATCTACCATGAGTAACTTTGGATCCATGTGTTCGTACCCAATTGGGGTCCCTTCCATTAGCTGATGCTCAGTTTGACAAACCTAGTCCTATTGACATATTGCTGGCTGCTGACATCTATGCATGAGTTTGTATGAGTTGGCAACTTTAACTAGGTTAACATATGCCTGTTATGCTGAAATCTAAATTTGACTGGAATCCTCTGGGAGAATACTGTGAACCTAATGCCATCGCTGATCAAGAGCTGATCTCCATGTTTGTGGGGACTAAGGATTCGCTAGACTCAATTCTCAAACAGTTTTAGGAAACTGAGGAACACGTTCGGGTAGTTGCATAACAACCATATACTGACTTCTGTGAGATCCACTTCATGGGCACTCACTTTCTAGATGAATCGGGTAGATCCAAGGTTCGCCTCCCAATCAAGCCTGAGCGACAGCACATCGGAAAAGAATTTGTAAATGCTGAAAACAGATTTTATGCTCTGAAGTGCAAACTCCCATCTCAACCTGACATGAAACCCAACAAGTAGAAAGTCGAGAAAACTCTGAATGTTTTATCCCTCACCAATGTGTGTATAAAATTGAGGGTGGTTTTTAACGGTAGTGCCAGGACTTCAAATGGTGTATCCCACAATGATACACATCTCTCTGGACCCAAGCTTCAAAATTAGATAAGCGATGTCATCTTATGGTTCAGTCTCTACAGTGTTGTTTACTCTTGCAGCATAAAGCAAATGTATTGGCAGATTCTAATCCATGAGGATGATCGGCCATATTAACGTATTCTGTGGTGTGAAGATCCCTCTCTCCCACCTGCAGTTTTCCAACTTAATACGGTAACCTATGGACTCATGCCATCTCCATTTCTGGCGATTCATACATTGCACCAGTTGGCCATTGATGAGGGACTCCATTATCCTTTGGCACAAATTCCTCTTCAGAGTCACATTTTTGTAGATGACATTGTAACTGATGCATCATTAGTGGAGGAAGTATTTGTGCTAAAGAATTCGTTGATTGAAATTAGAAAATGGTCAAGTAACCAGCCTCAGTTGTTGGATGGCATTCCTTTACTTAATAGTGACAATCCCAAAGTGCTTGACTTATCATCTGAACCTGCAGTGAATGTTCTGGGTCTTCAAAGGAGTCCAGAGACATCATTTCTTATGCCATTTAAATATCTGTAATGGTGTCTCAACTAAATGCTTTGTTTTGTCACAGATAGCTCTCATCTATGATCTTATGGGCTGGTTGTCTATAGTAGTAGTGTGGGCAAAAATTTTGCTACATTGGTTGTTAACCCAAGGACTGGGTTGGGACGACCCCTTACCGTAACCAACATGAGAGAAGTGGAATAAATATATCGAGGGACTTGTCTACCTTGAAACCCTTACATTACCATGTTTTGTTGGTCCTGATGCAGCTTGTGTAGAGCAATATGGCTTTCCAGATGCATCTGAACGAGCCTATGCAGCTGTCATGTATTTGATAAGTAGTCATGCTTATGGGAATGTGAACATGCACCTCATAATGGCCATAATCTCGAGTAGCTCCTCTAAAAGAAGTTTCAGTTTCTCGAATTGAGCTCTGCTGTGCTCATCTGCTAGTAAAATTGATGCACTAGTATCATGCCTTCCTCACCCAACACTTAATAGTAACTGCCAGTCATGCATGAACTGACTCTAGTGTAGTTCTCACCTGGATCAAGACTCAGCCCTACCTGTTAAAAACCTTTTTCGCAAATAGAGTTTCTCAAATCCAGGAATGGGTTCCACCTCACTGTTGGAAACATGTTGTTTCTAGAGACAATCCTGCAGATTGTGCTTCTCGTGGTCCGCTTCCCCATGAACTTATGTATCCAAAGGCCATGTTTTGCAGATGACTAGACACAATTCCAAAGGGGAAATCCTTGTTCCACGCGAATCCAGCATTTGGCAACATTTTTGGATTAACAGGGTGTGCTCAGGGCAAGCAGGCATTTGTCAAATTCAAATGTTGAATATGTCACAAAACACACTATCATATTACCAAATGACTATACTGCTGTTGAAGTGTGTGTAAACTATCATCACTAACTACCTACATGCTCCACCACAACTTCTGAAGTCTCTTGTGTCTCAAAAATTTTGTGTTTTGTCAGCTCAACCATTGATCTGGTGTACAGTCTTCAAGTTTGCACGTTGTTTTCCATGCGGGCCTGTCAACTGTCCTCCATTTATGGCTTATTTACCCACGGAACGAGTCACACCTGCTGGAGCGTTTGTGCGGACTGGAGTGAACTATGCTGGAACAATCTACATCAGAGATAATAAGTTGCATCGTTGTGATACCCAGAAGACATACCTATCTATCTTCATATGTTTTGCCACAAAATCTATCCACATCGAAGTGTAAACGATCTGACTGCAGACAGCTTCGTAGCTGCTCTCAATCGATTTTTGTCAAGACGAGGTTTATTTATGGGTCTGTATTCCGATTGGGGCACCACCTTTGTTGATGCTTCAAAGCAACTTCATCAGTCTTTTCAACAGTTTTTCAAATCTCCACTCCTGGAAAACATTCCTTTGTCTCTTTAAATTAGTTTTCATTTCCTCCCCCCTGCTGCTCCTCATCAAGGAGGATTTTGAGAAGCTGCTGTTGAATCAGTCAAATACCATCACAGGCGTATAATCGGCAATCAAGTTCTGACACTCGAGGAACTGATGATGCTCACCACTCGAGTTGAGGCTGTCCTAAATTCACAGCCCTTAATGCCCATCTCTTCTCATCCATGTGGCATGATAGCACTCATACCCGGGCATTTCCTCATAGGTAGGCCTCTTGTTGCTGTACCCCAAACTTACGAAGATGCTGACGATGGCAATACATGTTTGTCCAGAAGATGGAAAATGATATGCATAATAGCCAACCAGATCTTTATACACTGATATAAAGAATATGTGCAGCAAACACAAACCCAGGGGAAGTGGCAAATCCAGCAACCAGGACTCACTGTGGGAGAGCTAGTTCTCGTTGAAGAAGAGCGTGTTCCACTCCTGGGCTGGTGCTTAGCGAGGGTGGTCAAGCTCCACCCTGGGAAAAATGGGGTTACTCGAGTGGTGGATTTAAGCACGCAGAAAGGACGTAGGTGCAGATCTGTACATAAGATGTACCTACCATCTGCCAGTTCAGTATTATTTCATCACCAGTTGTGACTTACTGTACATAGTAAATGTGCATTGTGACTACATTTTTGGAGACCTCAGCCGGTCTCGGCAGGCGGTAATGTTCAGTATTCTTTGTCAATAAACATTTGTGTACATAAGTGTCAGCGGATTCCGTGATCAGGCACATGAATACTTGATCCTGGAAGTAGTGGGTGCCACCTCCTGGAGATCAGTGGCACCTCAAGATAGCGCCGGCATAATTTTTCCTAGTGACGATCTCTCTATCGTTGGTGGTCCAGCAAAGTTTCTGTATGAATTGCAGTACACTCTTTATCATTTAAAATTAAATAGGGTGTAAATGAGATAAAAACCAACACATATTGAATAAATCTCGAGCTAAGTACACATCTCTTTACCAATATTTCCTTATCCAGTTGGATGTGAAGTGTTCTATGTTCAACAAACTGGATTTCTTACCGCAGAGGGGATGCAGTGCGTTGTGAGTGCAGGCCACTGCACGAGGGTGCAGGGGTAAGGGTGAAACTAATTCCAGCAAACAACAGAGCGTTTACCAAGCGACCCTACATTCTTTGTATAGCAGCCAACCATGCAGCTCGCACCATGCAGACGTGTCTCTGTGGTCCGTTTTTGTAAGAACATTCATTCTGCCAGCCTGTCGCACGCCAACAGAGATTACATCCCTACCTTTACCTGCATAGTTTTCGTAAACGTCAGCAATTTAAAAAAAAATAAGGCATATCAGTATAAACATTTTTTTAATTAAATTTGTTTCTAACTTCTTACATAAAAAATGCAATAAAATTAAAAAACCCTTACTTCAGTTGAAATAATCGCTTCACAAATTACATAGTTTTCCTGGTATGCTTGACTTATGAAAACCAAGCACCGAAATAGTTCTATGCTGCAGTAAATATTAGTTTTCTTCATATACCGATTTCCGTAACTATTCATTTTTTCGCAAAGACAACTCTTTTAAAGTGTATAAACATTTGCATTCCATCACCTCAAATATTCAACATCTTGCGATCACAGAGTCCGTCTTTGTTTTCCATCACCCAAAAATTCAGAACTCATCCAGCGCTGACATCAATTAAGTCATTCTTAAATCATTAATCTCTCACAAGATTTTATAACGTAAAACATTAGTGTACAGAATAAAATCCGGCTTCCGAAGCATATTAAATACATCGATAAAACATTATATTAGAAAACAGAAATATTCACACATACACCCTCACAGGCACACACCCTCACTCACAGACTCACACAAACACACACACCCTCTCTCTCTCTCACACACACATACACATACACACACACACAAAATCTCATGAAAAAACAAACACTACAAATAAAATTGCATTCACATTTTTACTATTTGTGTAACTAATATAGCCATTCTTATAAATAAAAAACCACACAACATCCACAGATATACAACACATTCAAAACGTCCTTAAACATTTGCTTCTGATATGACGGTACATCGTAAAGGAATGATCTACAGACGAAATCATCAGTTATTACTAGAAAACCAACTATTTTTTCAATGCATCACCTTCGTTGTATACAATAAGAGTTTTTAAAACTCGCGTATGGGAGGTAAACATACACTAACATTTATTAGAACAATATTTGTTTTTAACAGTCTTTTTTCATCTTGATTTATATACATAGATGAGGGATTAACGTATTTCTCTTCTAAAGTAGGTGGAGGCGATAAGTTCGAAATATTTATGTAAATGTCTTAAATATGTTTTCCACGTTCTTCCGAAGAACGCATACCCATTTTCTAACATACCAAACTAAGATGGTGTATATATTATCCCCAAATGTTAATGATTCAAATAGGAACACTATTAAGGGCTATTCACTGAAAACTATCTGAGATTCGCTAATACCAGTCATTACATTTAAACACCCAAACAAACAGAATGAAATAACCACCTAATCACACCATGCTTGTTACTTTTCGTGAACTTAGTACTATACGGGAGAATAAATATATATAAATTATCCCCGAGAATGTAAACTATTCTTAGGATGTAACCAGCAAGCTTAAAAACAATAATTCGACAAAATTCTTTAAAATAAAGTTTTCCATAACTAATTTACATTTAATAAATACATGTGAGGACATATACCATATTAAAAACAGTATTGGGAAGGATGAGAGTTCGAGTTGCAACCAAAGCATTTAGATTTCTTTCTTTTTTCCCAATGCTTTCCCTAAATTAATTCAGGTAAATGCCGGAATATTTACGTACTACACGCCATACCAAGTGTCCTTGGCAACGCAGTTATAGTTAACCAATTCCCATCTCGCAGAGGGATATAGTAGATTATTCATCCCACATCGTAAACCTATTTACATAGACAAACAATTATCGAAAATGTGAACTACACATAGGGGCCTATATACCCCCCCCCCCTCCCGCAATAATTTTCCCACCAAATGTTTTGTAAAATGCGTATTGCAATAACCCATGTAGACTTCTCATCCATTCGAATTATTTAAGTATGAAACATAAGTAAGGTACTATGAACTTAACTTTTCAGTCCAACATTCCCTTGCTATATCGTCACACAGGAAACATACTGGATAAGTCTATGATGGAGCAGAAATCAGTCCACTCGCCTCTTACCATAAACACGCAATGTAAGTCAGTCCATTATACAAATTTTCGTTCGTATATCATTTATCTAATCGATACCGAAGTGAATGGAAGACAATATTCCCTCAATATAAACAAGCAATCATATATCACAGACAATTTTCATTAGATTGCCAAGTTATAACAAAATCCGACTTCAGATGTCAAAATATTCCCGCCACAAACTATCGAAAGTTATTGTAATTTACTATCTTTGTTGTACCCAACATCAGAGTATTTGTTAAAGTATTAACAAAAGGAGATAGAGGAAATTTTGCAGTTTTTTTTTTTTTTTTTTTTTAATAGTCCATCCATCTCTTCTTCACATAACCATTTTGTCATACTGTAAAACATTTAACCCCCAACTAGCAAACCTTTTACCCTATTACCAATCATTTATCCCCTAAATAGCAAGCATTTTCACCCCTCTCACCAAACATTTTGCCCCTCCTAATATCGAAATTTTGCCCACTCCTGGAAAAAAATTATTATATATACAAGACAGTTCTGTTAACCAGTGGTGAAGTATATTTACAAACTGATAAACACACGCATAAATATACTCTATTTCATATAAAATATTTAAGCATTTGCAGAAATTGACCATATATATAGTCTACTAGCGAAACCACACGAGCAGACGTTATAATGAAACCATTTCGAAATACATTACCGAAAACATAGCTTCAAAGCATTCTTACGAAATAACACAATCTATCTTACCACCATAACACCTATCATAACATTTACAGCGTTCGTAATATCTCTTAAAATTATCATCTCTAAAGAAATGATCCATCTCGCATTCCAGTAGTAGTGCTAGTTCGAAATCAAAACTAGGAAGAATAACGTTATCAACATACTTAGCAAATGTTAATTTAAAATCAACACTCCAAATATATACCGCTCACACAAAAAATGTTTCAGTTTCTTTATACAAACGTATATGTATTTTACTGAACACATAATAGCATTTATAATTTACCATAAAAAATACATATGTTGTCAATGTTCATCGAAGAACGAATGCATAGAACCATTGTTGGTAATTTTATAACATCCCTTGAAACTATCGCTCTGAGAAAACTAAAAACGACAAAGCTATGCGCTAGTTCATAAATTTGTAGTGCAATCATAAATTCATTACGTTGGAAAATTATTACCTATTATTAAATTTATATATTATTTAATTTTTCCAAAGCCTCTTAAGACAAAGTTTCATTTATTTGAAATAGAGATCTCACCCCTAACACCATATTATTAATAAAATATGTAGGCCAGCATTCCCTACCGTCTTATCATAATTAATGGCATATCATACAGCTATTTACCCTAAACCTCCATCTACACATCGAGAAGTGTTTAAATTAACTTATAACAAAACTTACATACCTCAAAAACATACCAAACGGCTCATTCTACGGATTCTTCCATCAAAATATTCTATCATGTGATACCCAAATATACAAACCAACCATAACACCAAACGTTATCTTCACACCATTAAACCTTATCGAACATACCAAACCCATCTCTTCATACTATCCATAACAACAATGACATAGCATCCATTTGCAACACCCTTAGCATCAAACATTACCAGTAAAACAAACGTACCATATAGACAAATCATATCAACGACGGAAAAAAAAATATTATGACCAATAATACTAACATCCTACCACCCGATTTACTTTCCAAATCATTTAAACAAAACAAACCAGACAAGATAACAATACCTTTGCATATATTTTGATGCATATTTTAAAATTAGTCCTTCTAGTAAATCGCAACACATCGTAAAAGTTAGGAAGTCTGTACTCCTCTCGAATATTTGCTCTATACTCAGTTATTACTAAATGATTTTTAATGAAAACACCATTGGTTCTTTCCATCTAACAATGATAAAATTGATATCATACGCAATACACATTTAACTCAGATTAGATTTATTCATTTTTCCAGAACATTTTAATATAAGGAGGGATCGAACAGAAACAGAATTCTTTCATGCACATTTAATTTACTTCACACACTTATAAAAATACATATACTAATATTTTCACACTCAAACATATTCCTTATTAAACATAAATATTAATTGTTTAGTTTAATTTTATAAAACAAATCATGTTGTGAGCAGTCCATATCTTCCGATTCGCTTACACCACGCCACAATTATCACATGGATACATATTGTACGACGGGCTGAAAACATAGAAACTAGCTTCATGTCGTCTGTTGCTAGAGCTAGTGGTCTTGCCACAATATTTGCAGATGTTTGATACTCTTGTGTAACTTCGATTCCCAGAGGTCAAGGGCATTCGTGTTACTATTCGCACTGTCTTCTTATCCTCACAAATCATTTCCTTATTCATATAACAAAAACTCGCACACACATATACTATCACTATATATTTTTACTCCTGATAATCTGCACTCCGAAATTTGTAGTAATGATAAAAGCTGCTTGTAAAGGTCTAAAGTGATACATCTAAATCTCAAGTCACTCGAAGTCAATCCGAGAAAGAGAGCTCCTACTCAAACGGCAGACGAACTGCAAATGAGCAAGAGAGCTGGTGCGTCTGCATATATAACCTCGCTTTCCACCCACTCGAACTCCCATCAGTATCCCAAAATATCTTACACCATCTCCTAGGTTGTATTATATCTATAATAATAAATCTTCCTTGAAAACCCTCTATTCATGGGAGACGTGAAAACACACATGTTGCATGCCTAAAAACCGATACCACTACAGAGCAAATAGTTTATGTTTACTATATCGACTGTCTCAATATATGTCATAAAATTATTTGTCAGATGTGGGATTCGAACTAATGCTCCCCTTACAAGGAACCATAGCTTAAATCCAGCGTGTTAGCCTGTTGGACCAATCTTACAATTGCTAATAGTATGGAAATTTCAGAAAAAGGTTTTATATTGAAAATTGCTACCTTAAGCTTAACCATAACCTCTATCAACATCTCTATCAAAATCTACTACTTAAAACAAAAAAAGGTTCACATATTCTTAGAAAATTTTAAATTTGCAGAAGAATCATAAAACCTTGGCCAAGTCTTCAGCTTCGTTAAACGAAGAATCGACACTGGCGACTAGAAGTTAGCGATGATGCAGATCACGGTTCCATGTTCGTCGAGGTCAAAGGCAGAAACATCGTGGTACAAGCGCACTCTGAGGAAACCCAAATAATGGTTCATCCCAGATGGAAACAGGTTACATAAAATTATGTATATTTATACAATTATCTATATCCCTATATTATATATAATTTTATATATTCCTAACTTATATATAATTTTATATATTACTATCTTGTATATAATTTTATATATTCCTATCTTATACATAATTTTATATATTCCTATCTTATATAACTAGTTTCCTTATATTAAATAGTTCGGAAGAAACAAATAAGTCTAATCTGAGTGTGATGCGTATTGAAATTATACTAATATTGTCATCAATGTTAGATGACAAATAAATGCTGTTTTTAATACAAATATTTTAGTAATAACTTAGTATACAGCAAATGTTTGAAAGACGTACTGACTTCGAAATTTCTACGATGTGTTGTGGTTAGTATGCAATTTACTAGAAGCATTAATTTGGAAATATGCATGCAAAGATATGTAAAGTTATTGTTATCTGGTCTCTGGTTTGTTTCGTTTAATGATTTGGAAAGAAAGTCGTATGATGTTACTATTATTGATAGAAATATGTTTTGTTCCGTGGTTGATATGATTTGTCTATACGGCATTTTAATTTTGCTGGTAACGTTTGATGCTAAGGCTTTTGCAAAAGGATGCTATGGTTTGATCAGATGAGCTGTGTGTTGCGATTTTATTTGGGAGTATTAATCGATATAATGTTTTCTGATGGAACATTTGATTTATGGATTGGTGATATAACTTATTAACATAAGATTTATTTAATATTGCATTGCTATCGAGGGCATAGTGTGTGAGTGACTATTATTTGGCTGTGTGTTGGCTATTGCACGATGAAGTGTTTTGTCACATTAATTCGCTGGAAAATTTCATAGTAATGCTTATATGATTACATTGTTGTTATGTATTACCATCCATAACAAGGGAAGGGAAGTGTTTCGTATGTCCGATATGATTTAATGGAGTGTAGATAAATGATTGATGTTATGGTTTCTTCTTGTATTATGGGATATCATATGATAGAATATTTTGATAAACAATCCATATAAATATATCTTTGGTATGTTTTTGAGATTGAGTATGGTATGAAATTAAATATAAGGATTTAGTTTAAACCTTTTTTCGATGTGTAGATAGAGGTTTGTGTTATATGGTAATTTGATATCTCAATTCTCAATAATTATGATTGGGCGGTAGGGAATGCATATTTAATTAATAGTGTTAGGGGTGATATCTGTGTTTCTAGCAAATTATAACTTGTATAAACTGGACTTACAAAAGAAATGTGTATATATATATAAATTAATAATAATAATCTCCTAATGTAATGAATTTATGATAGAATTAGAAATTTATAAACTTGTGCACGGCTTTGTTATTCTTAGTCTACTCAGAGTGATAAGTTCAAAGGATTCTATAACATTCCCTGCAATGGTTCTACGTTCTCGCTCCTTGATGAAAATTGACAACATATGCAATTTTCATAGTAATTTATAGATGTTATATTACTTGTTAATTAAAATAAGGATACCTTTGTATAAGGAATCTGAAACATTTTAAAGTGTGAGCGATATATAAAACGGAGTGTTAATTTTAAATTCACATTTAATAAATATGTTTATAATGCAATTGTTTCTAGTTTTGATATCGAACTTAGACTAATCCTGGAATGTGAGATGGAGCATTTCATTAAAGATCATAATTTAAAGAGATTTTACAAACCCTGTGAATGTAATGATAATTGCTGTGGTGGTAATATCGATTGTGTTAATTCAGAGGAATGAATTTATTCTATATTTTCGGTAATCTATTTAGAAATGGTTTCATGATAACATGTGCTCGTACAGTTTCGCTAGTACACTATACATATATGGTCAATTTCTGTAAGAGCTTAAATATTTTATGGGAAATAAGGGACATTCACATGTGTGTGTGTGTGTGTGTGTGTGTGTGTGTGTGTGTGTGTGTGTGTGTGTGTGTGTGTGTTTGTCTGAATGGAGGGTAAAGTTAGGTAACTCCGTGATATCAAGTAACTCCGTGATAGATAGAATGCTCTCTGTGACGCCGTAGCTTGAACCCCAAACGGATTAATGATTTTTCTTGGGGATGGCAGGAGCATCCAGGAGTCTTTTAAGCCCGCGCTCTCCATGTATAGGCAACTGTACGAAGTTCTACGAAGTTTTTCGGCTCGCGGTGTAGCGTGGACGGGACAGCTACTGGCCATGTAAACAGTAGTGGACATTTTATTTCTCTGAAACAAACTTCTCATTGTATAAATTTCATATTAACTCCAGTTAAAGAAAAGATACATATAATTATATTATTAACATTTACATGGAAGCAGCGTCACGTGTATAAGGTGCGTGAGAATAGCAATGTAATAGTTTTTCTTAGGTTATGGGACTGTTTCCTTCACGCTTCGCGTTGACATGCCGCCGATGCGGATTAAAGGCTCGCCCAAACCGTCGCGAGAGCTGCAGCGGGAGCGGGAATCGCGAGGTACAGCAGCGCCCCTGGCGGGATATGAGAATACCCAACCTAGGGCCAAATTTCCCGCGTGTTTTCTGGTGAAAGCGGGAATGCTTTGGGATCCCGCCAGGTCCGCTGCATGCTCTCGATTCTCGCCAACCACCTGGTGGGAACTTGTCAGTAGGTAGGAAGTCTTCACAAGATGACTTTGTCTCCGGAGCAGTTACTTAAAACGGTGTACTTGTACCCAGTGTTGTACGATCAGAATCATGCGGATTACAAGAAAGAATAACATATGGACAGAGATTTGGAAAGAAGTACAAGAGCTCAGCAAGTAAAACAACTTTTATTATTACATGAATGCAATCGGTGTATAAAAATATCACGCATAATATAAATATTAGTACATTATACAAGCCAAGAAGCAAAAATTATCATGTTTATTACATATAGGCCTTAAACAGCAATTAAATAATATGACATTCTGAAATTTGCGCTACAGTCGAGAAATAACTGCCACTAACATATCCAGTATAAAAAAGCAATAATATTATATTACAGTTCTATCGTTTGTTAGCTACATACAATTAATGTTATTTATTGTGATGATATGTTACTGTTGAAAAAGTCCACAAACCTTTCTCGCACCTGCAATGCAAAACGAGTAGCAACCTATGGAGTTCGAAGAATATTGTTGAAAGTACCATTTGTGGTATCAGGAGCACCAACACATTCGAAATATATTGCATCAGCGTGTTTGTCTCTTAGAAAATGGTGTAATATGCAGGTTGCCATGACAATAATTTTAGATGAATGAACTGAAACTTCCAGTGACCTGTGAAATAACTTCCACTATTGTACAATAATTCCAAAGGCACTCTCAATAACATCACAAGCTCTACAAAGCCTATAGTTATACTTTCGTAGACACCTACGTTGCATAACTTTCTGTTGTGGAAAAGATTTCAAGAGAAAAGGTGACAGAGAAAAGGTTTCATCGCCTACTAAACAATAGGGAGTGCAAATTTTGGCATAATAAAGGCTTAGAGTCCGGTATGTTCAAGTCATTGCTATATATTATTATAGCCATTTTTGATTCATGAAAAATTCCACCGACACTGTTCTTTTCGTAGCCACCGACATCCACACAAATAAATTTGTAATCTGGGCCAACAATGGATAAAAGTACAACTGAAAACTTATACCTGTAGCAAAAATACGTAGAACCACTATTTGGCGGCACTTCGCGGTCACATGTTTCCCGTCGACACTACCGACGCAATTAGGAAATTGCAAACGTTCGTAGAAACCTTCAGCAGCCTCTTTCCAAATCCTTGAGCGGGGTTCAGGCATGTATAATGGCTGGAGTCTTGTAATAATAGTCTGTGAAACTTGTTTCATAATTTGGTTCACTGTATCAAATCCATTCTAAAATTACGGCCTATAGTTTTAAAGGAATCGCCGGTTGTCAAATACCTGAAACAGCAATATCTATTACGTAGCTTTTTGTATTTGTGTACGACTTATACTTTCCTCCATTTATAGTTTCAAACCTATGTTACGTTGAGAAATTTTGTTTCTGTGAATGTTTGCGATCAATATCTAACAATATTTTCACAGCAGCTCACTAGCCCCCGGACCCGCCTTTTTTTACCCCCAAATAAATTATGAATTACATTCGCTGTAAAGTGAGCACATATGAGAGCCCTGCTTAGTTTCTCATTTCACCCCCAAAGTGTCTCCTTCCACCCAATATACAAATTAACATTGTCGTGAACCTATTGGCTTGTGTTCATGAGCTGACCAAGTGGCACTCTTACAATGTTAAATTACATTCCCTTTTTCACTGCCAAGTTAACTGGGAGTAAGCTAAGGACGAATGTGTTGAGTTATGTGCAGTTAGCTGACAGTGATATATTCCTGAGATTAACTTCAGAAAAGCTCACTTTACCAGGAAAATGCTACATCAGACTGCTCCAAGTGTTGCCCCAAAATGTTATTATACACGGGCTTTAGAGTGTGGTATTACAAGTTATATGTTGCAATGCCATACATTTCACTTGTGATTTGTAAGGGAGAAAGTGAGTTCCTTCAGTTTAAACATTCTAAAAATAGTTTTCAGTTACTTCCTTTTATTGGAGTACTTTTTTATTTGCAAGTGATGTTCTGAAACGAAAATGGAAGAATCTGTGTGACACACAAAATTCCTAAACAATATCTGCATCTTACAATGAGGGGATGGCTCACTAGTTTGATGTAAAGCCATTGGAACATTGCACTAGCACTCCAAACTTGTAATTAAATGGCATGTTTAAGGGCTCTGAAGTTAGAAACTATTAATTATTCGTAGCTAACTTCACTTCAGTGAAGGATGGAGGATGGACAGTGTGCGAGCTAGTAAAAGTTTTAGTATCCTGTGGTGTACACTTAAGGATTATTGCACCCAATTTTTAGCAGATCCAGGTAGTGTAACTCTTGCAAAAACTGGAAAGCCTTTTTTATGCTGCATGAAATTAATCTTAAGGTAGTGAACTACATAACAACAATGCAGTCGTTAAGGCTTTGAGCTTACAGTTAACCAGGTCAGACGCGTGGGGAATAGGGTTACTCAAGCTGCAGGACTCAACACCCCTTCTCTTCAGATAAGCGCAAATATTTTGTTTGTGTAAATTTATTTTGAAAATTTGAATATTTTTACCATTTGGGAATTATGCTGTGCAATATGATTTTTCGTTATAGTCTGTCAGATGTACCAGGCCTTCATTACTACGATATGTACAATTCCATTGCATTAAAAAATACTTTTCACAGTAAAATACTTCATTTAGTGGTAAACATCGTACTATCACGAATTAACTTGAATACTACCACGGAGTAACTATAATATCACGGAGTACCTAGAATATCACGGAGTAACCTACTTTTAATACAAAAACTTGTTATTCAGTAACTGGGAGAAATACATCGCTATTTTCAATAGATTTGTATGAAATTGTACTTAAAGAATCCCTCTATCTCATGAAACAAAGACAAATAACCGTAGTATAATACTATTGAAACAGTAACAAAAAGTCTTAGTATCATGGAATTACATAACTTTATCATAAATATATTTCACCTATGTTGAACAGTATGTGTTTGTAATTATAGTAATATGTGTATAAGAGTGTGCAAAATTTTTACTAAGAGGGGCTAAATACTTACTAGGAGGAGCTAAATGTTTGATAGGAGGGGCCAAAATGTTTGTTGTCTAGAGATAAAATGATTGTTAAGAGGGTAAAATGTTTGCTAGTTGGGGTTAAGATAATTGGTATTAGAGTAAAATGTTTGCTAGTTGGGGGTACAATGTTTGTTAGTAGGAAGTGATTGTTTACAGGAGGGTAAAATGTTAACTGGAGGGAAAAAATGTTTGGTAGTATGGATCAAAATGTTTGCAATTTGGGGTAAAAAAAAAAGATGGTTTTATTAGGTGATCATTTCAACCTGTTAGTTTGGGAACTTTATGTAATTACTGATAATAGCGAATTTTAGATAGTTTTCGGTGAATAGGACCTAATTGTGTTTCTAATGCGAAACACTAACATTTGGAGATTAGTATATACGCCACTTTGGTTTGGTGTGTTAGAAATTGGGTGTGTGTTCCTCGGAAGAACGTGGAAAATATTTTTTAATAGATTTTCATAAATACTTTGAATTCATCGCCTCCACGTTCTTTAGAAGATAAATATTTAAACCCGTCATCTGTGAATTTATATCGACAGGAAATTTACTTAACTTCACAAATTTAGAAGATATAAAAAATTATTTGTTTGGTAAAGACTGTTGGAAATAAATATTTTTGTGATAAATGTTAGTGTATGTTTACCTTCCATATGCAAATTGAAACACGCTTATGGTATACGATGAATGTGATGCATTGAAAAACTTGATGATATTTCTGGTAATCACTGACGATTTCATGTAAGGATAATTCCTATACGATGTACTGTCAAATGAGAAGCAAATGTTTAAGGACGTTTAGAATGTGTAGTATATCGGTGTATGTTGAGTGGTTGTTTATTTATAAGAAAGTGTATATTAGTTAAACAAATGGGTAGCGCCCTCTACGACCAGAGGACGCGACGAGGCGGCTATACAAAGCCCTAAGTTGCCCTGAAGTGAGTAGTGCGGAGAAAACACAAAGCGACACCAATGCAAAGCTAAATTATAGCCATGTAAGTAACTGGTGATCGGGAAAGTTAAAACAGTTAGCATTTACCAGAAATCCACTTCCCAAACTCTATTGTGCTTCAATTTCACCAAAAAAATAATTGTGGTATGTGTTACCAAGTAATGAGGCAAATTACTTTTCATCAATTTGTTTGCTGTTGTTGTATAGAACACTTGTAGTATGTTATCCTTAAGTTCATCACAACTTTAACTCTCTTTTGTTTTGAATCAGACTATGGTTGTAGGTTAACTATGGGTTCATCATAAGTAGGAAATATCATCAGTTATCAGAAATGCATGTAAGCAGAAACAGTGTTTAGTAGCTCTATTTGAATGTGCACAATGGTACGTTATGCAAATGTATATACAATACTTAGCTGAATATCACATGTATCAAAACCTTTTAAAATATCATTAAATATCATGGAAAAGGTACAAAAATCCAGAACGCTATCAATTTATATATTTCCCATGGCTGTTCTTGCCTAAGTACAGGACATTTTCAATTATCATTGCAAAGACAAATTATCCTTGTGAATTGAGACAAGTTTTGTGAAAATATATTTATGAGTATCTCTGACCATAACAGAAAAGGCCACCAGATCAATAATATAGTATTTAAGTATACAAGCAGTATTTTATACCGACAGTTTATTTACTTGGCAATAGTCTATATGTTGAATGCCAATATTTACAATCTTTATGAGTATCTGTGACCGTAACAGAAAAGGCCACTTTATGAATACTATAATAATTAAGTATACAAGCAATATTTTATACTGACAGGTTATTTACTTGGCAACAGCCTATACGTTGAATGCCAATATTTACATTAATCAAACTAAAAGCCTTCAAACAAATCATACCAAGAAATGTTAATTATTTAGTAGAATAAATATCAAAGATTAAATTGGATTTTCTCATTAATCAAATACTGAACAATACAAATTATTCAAATTTAAAATTGTCTTTTTTCAACTTGACGATAGCAACAAAATGCTATATTAGACCATAAATCTTCAACCAAATACATTAAAAGAGGAATTTTTTTATCTTGGCTATCACCGCAAAAAACTAAAGGCCCATTATAATTTCTCTCTTTAAAAGTTTTCCTCGACAGATATGGATTTTAAAACTCCTTTTAAAAATATTTGACAGAAGCTTCATTATATTAACATTCATTTCAAAACAATGATACTTTTTTGGTTGTTTTTTCAAAAACAAGTAAATGGGAAATATTTACATTTCCTAATGCCGTCATTATAAAATTTTAGGAATTTCTAACGAAACTTTCATGATAGTCTCCAAAAATCTCTTAAGAACATGCTTTCTATGGAAAAGTGATAACAAAGTTTCGAGCTATACAAACTCCTACCAGGGCTTCGTGCCATATGGGCTTAAAGTTCAGCATTTTAGAAAAAGTCTCAAAGCACTTTATTCGTGACGATGCTGTCTGTTCCTCTTGGAGTCTGCCGTCTGTTCCTCTCCCGACTGGCTCTGCTAGGCCGATATTTATACATAAATACCAGGTTTTAAACCTCTAAAGCTCGGCCAATATAAATCAATCTCATAGGTGCATGTCCAAAAACAGGCATTAGCACACAAACTTCGTCATAATGGGGTGAACTCCAATCACTGGCGAAATCTTCCTTCCCTCCACTTGGTCTCCTAGTTGCATAGCGAATCACAAGTTGCCTGGGGAGGTGGCAACTAGCTGACCACAGCAAAGCCTCATGCCTGTGGGACAGCTGAGTGAATCCAAGCAGGATACACAATGCATATGCGAGAACACCTCGCTCCGAAGCACTCTTTCCCCTTAAGTATGGCCCCGCAAGGCCTGCCTGACACAGACTCCACGCCACTCTGAACAAACCAGCCGAAATTACGGTCAATGGAATCTTCAGCCAATTTTCATGCTTCTTTCGCCATGGACTCCTTGCAGAATCCCACCAGATTCCACCAAAATAAAAGTAATTGAGGAAAATCGATGTAGCATAGTTAGCCAAATGATGAATGAAACACCAATCTTCATAGCCCGAATCAACCATGTCCAATAGGGTAGTCATATTTTGACAGTAATTTTCTCAGAAATGTATTTAAACCAATATTTCAGAATGAAAATAACAAATTCAAATAGTGAACGTATATCAGGATTACTTTTTCTGTACATACCACATAAACTCGTGATAAAAACTTCATGACAAAGATAAGGCAATATTTTACTCGTGACACCAGAGCAACGAAAAACGGTAAAATTTGTTCATAGTCCAGAAAAATTCAAAATTTGAAATCAAATTTGTGTTAGCAAAAATGAGGGAGGGAGGCAAGTAGGGTAAAACTGAGACACCCTGTCTCAATCCCCCATCCTAATGGAGAATTTACAGAAGAACCATAATTTAGCAATCTGCCAAAGATCCAAAAAGATCATAAGAAGAGAGGATATGATGTAGAAGATATAGAAGAGCAACACAGAAGAGCTGTAGTAAAAGGGGAGACATAACTTGATGAAGATCCAGAACTCATCATCCTCAGAAAGTTCCTCGAAGAAATATGTAGACATAAGATGCTCCCGGGATCTTGAAGTTCTCAGGAAGACAGAATACTGCAAATGTAATAAGGTAGTCCAGAGGAACCCAAGATGAATCCTCCTTGAAGTGGCCACCTCCAATGAAGATCCATCTGTAGCTCCATCTGTCCAGGTAGGTCCAGGAGTAGACAGGCCCATGGTACTGGATGGACATTTGTCCATCCAGTAGAACTGGGCTGCAGCTACTTCCCAACTCCAGTGTTGATGAGGTTACCAAAACAAAAAAAGAGCTTGCACAAGCATTACGACATTCATAAATCCAGGATGCATCCTCCACAGCATCAAGTAATCCAATTTCAGGTACACAATTATTGTGATGGCATACTGCTAGATGCCAGATGGTTTGTCCTATATAACTAACGTTTTATAATACAGGAAAGCATGTTCCCAAGGTTAAAATACACCTTAAACCTAAATGAGGATGATTACAATACGAAATGGGAATGAGACATCTTAATTCTAAATGAAGGTGAAGACTGTGAAATGAACACGAGACACCTTAATTCTAAAGGGAAATGAAAACACTGCAAAATGAGCATGAGTGAAAGATAGTCACTCCAAGGGGATCAGACATAAAAACCAATCTTCAAAACACACTGATGATGATGATGAAACAAACTCTATAACAATAACAACTGATGATATGAATCCAATTACAATAACTTAAATAATGAAACAAACCCTATCAAACATTACTATAACACAAACACACTCCCTTCCCAGTGATTTCACTCGCAATATCATGCAAACTCAATTTATTTGATGTACTCAGTTTTACTTGGGAGAGATGAGCCTTATTAAAATATCCTGTGATGAATACATCTTCCAACAGAATGGTTACAGGGAGACAAAAACTTTCGCACAACAAACAGCCCTGCAATTTTAGGTGCCAGTTTCGCACTGAACTGTGCTGCTTTATTGCTTAAGTAGTGTGTTTTTAGAAACACTTTATCGCCCTGCTTAATGGTTACAGAACCACTCTGGAAATCCTTCTTCGACGACAGCTTAAGATTGTATTTGCGAAGGTTCTGGATGATTTCTGCCCACATGGCATTCAAATCCTTCTGATTTGCTGCTTCCCAGCAGAAATCATGCAACCCTCATACATTTATGAGTGGATGAAGTAAATTTCATCCAAAGAAGAACTCAGAGGGTACCTTTTTGGTAGCTGAACTAACAACATTATTGAAGACCAAAGCCAACTGGTACAAACCCACATTCCACTCTTTGTGAGAGCCAGTTTGAAAAATCTGCAATGCTACTTTAATGTTCTGGTTGTATCTTTCAACTGCATTATCCTTGGGATAGTAGGGAATGGTTTGAACTAACTAAATCCCCCAAGAGAATGCTAAGTTCTTAAACTAAATTGACGTGAAATATGTAGCATTGTCCGTTACCATGTATATAGGTGAGCCAAAAACAAAAACCTCTGACACAACATATTTCAAATTTCTGACGATTTCATGCTCCAAAGAGGAAAGAAAAGGACAAATTTACTAATGCTATCCACTGTCCCTAGGATAGAAGTAAATCCTGAATTAGAAAGGGGAAGAGGACCAAAAATATCCAGATACAACCATTCCCAAGGAAATTTGCCAAATGTGGCACTATAAGGGCTTACGACCTTAGCATTCCTCTGCTTAGCACGTTGGCACTCTATGCACTCATGGACAAGTTGTTCCACATACTTTGCTAGCCCTGGCCAGAAAAACATCTCCTTCACCCGAGTAATGGTCTTCTCCTGACCCAAGTGAATTCCAAAATAGGTGTTGTGGTAGTAGTGAAGCATCTATCCTCTTAACATCTGAGGTACAAATAAACTGAATTTCCCTGTTGTGGGGTAAACCTGTCCCAAAAGTCCTTTCCTGACTTCGATATTTACTCCATTCCCTGCGGCTATATCAGCCATTATTCCCTGACATTCAAGGTCAAGACTTGGTGGAGTTGCAACTTAATGTATGCCTGCAGAAATCCTGGAGGACCTAGGGGGTGGGGGGTGCACCAGCAGTTTCAACCAGAAGATTAGGTTTATTCTGGGTGGCAATCACTGAAGGGTCATCCTTATCCTGAAGGTTCTTCTCTTCCACCCCAGACCCAGTAGGCATGGTGTCCACAAGAAATTCGTCAGCACCAAACACCTGACTCATGGCATCGGCAACCCTGATGTCGATCCCCTTTATGTGCTTAATGGTAAAATTAAAACACATCAACTGCACCAGCCACCTAGCTAAACGACCTGCAGATTTATTTGTCATTTAGAACCAACTCAAGGCCTGGTTGTCAGTATGGAGCTCAAATCCCCCACTTTCAAGTCAGTCCTTAAATTTCTCGATCCCGTATATCACAACTAGGACTTTTTTCTCATAAGATGAAAAATTCTGCTCAGCAGGAGTCAATAGTCGACTAGCATACGAGACCGGAACGAGCAGTACTTTTTTCCTCTGACATAACACCGCCCTAATAGCCTTCCAACTCGCATCCACCTTAAGGATGAATGGCTCGCTGAATTGGGGTAACTGGAGCACGAGAGAAGTAGCTAGCTTCTCCTTTAGTTCACAAAAAACCTTTTCTTTGGCTCCACCCTGATCGAAATCAACCCCCTTTCACTTGAAAGTATTCAAAGGCTCGGCAATCTCTGCAAAATTGTGCATAAACTTGGAATGGAAACCAACCATTCCTAGGTAACGTGGAACACCTCTCACATTTCTTTGAGCAGGGAAACTCACCACAGGCCTGAACTTTTCTGGGTCCATTAGCAACTTTCCTTCGGAAATGACAAAATCTAAATACTGTACATAGGTTTAGGTCCACGTAAGCTTATGAGGGTTAATGGTAAGGGCAGCATACGTGAGAGCAAGATAGAGTAGTCTAAAATGTTTAAGGTGGTATTCAAACAAGTTGCTATACACACACACTTCATCAATGTACGTGAAAAAGAAATCATGTTGGTATTTACTCAAGATGGAAAACAACACATGGGAGATGGCCTTGGGCCCACAATTAACACCCATGGGCTACACATCCACTGGAATTGCACCCATGGGGTAACAAAGGCCAAGATACCACGAGAGTCTTCATGCAACGCACATTGAAGAAAACCACTATTCAGCTCAAAAATTGAAAAATTCTTTGTGTTATCCACATGTTGAAAAACTGACTCAATGGTTAATTTACCTTGCAAAATTCGCATATGACTCGGTATTCCCCAGAGGTCTTCTTTGGGAGTAAATATGCCGGGCTGGAATAACTACAATTGGATGATTCCACCACATGTCCTTCTTGTAGGTCATGATTACCTTACCGAAAATTTTTAATTTTGGAGGTGCCACTCGATATGGTACGGGGGACACAGGTTCTGGGTCTTTTATTTTCAATTCTATTGGGTTCTTAGTGTAATGTCTTAACTTGTGAGTTACCACATCCACAAACTCTTGTAATAGATCAAGTTGGGCCACCTGTCTCTAAGATAACTCAGTATCCTCTACAGTGGATTTTACTGCAATGTCATGAAAAGCATACTGCTTTGAGCTAATACCCACAGGCTGGTCCTTGCAAAAAAAACACTTATTCTCTTTTGGCTACATTGAGGTTGGCATGGGTGTTACTCAAATAATTAATTCCCAGCAATAGTTCATGACTTAGTCCAGGAAAGATCTTAGAAGGAAACTTCCAAGAAAAGTTATCAATTTTTATTTTGAACACCAGTTCTCCCCATGAGGTTACAACACCTCTGTTAGCAAGAGAAAACCCCACTTCATCACTAGGACTAAAGCGAACACATCCATTAGGCAAGGTCTTTAAAAGATGGTTGCTACAATCCGTACTGATTAGGGAACAGGATGCTCCCTAATCCAAAAGAGCTGATACTTTCATTTTTTCAGCTATGACTACTGGTACATACAAAAGGCCATTCTTTTTCTCAAAGCTCATCACATTTACTGCATTTTCTCGTACGGTTTTATCCCTAAACAGACAATGTGCCTTCACATGACCAGCCTGCTTGCATAAAAAGTAAATAATTTTTTTTATCAGTTCTCAAGGACTGCCCACTGGGGCCAGGACCAATTGTCTGTGAGTATCAGGACCGGGATTTCACCTTTTCCCTTTCTCTATTACTTAAATTCCCTGGACTGCCTTCAGCAGTAAAGACAGTGAAGAGGGATTTCCGGTGGTAACACTCAGTTGCCATGTGATTGTTATTACCACATATAAACAAAATTTACTGGAACTGGGTTTCTCCCTGTTTTACTTGGTCACCTTTGGTTCGACTTTGGTTGAGAGGTCAGGAGAACAATCCATCATTGTGCGTTCAACATCAGTTACTAACTTTAATAACTGGGTTAAAGTAGCAGGTTTCGATTCAAAGCAAAAATTCCTGCAATACGAAGGATGTAAATTATTGAACATAACTTGGGGGAATACTCTTCACCAATACAAGGGCACCCTACAATTTGAACAGTGTTCAAAATGGCCTAAATAAACTCCCGCATCGACTGGGTGTTGTCCTGCTTCTTTTCAAGCAGTTTTAACCGAAAGTTAGTTAAAGTGCTCTCACTGGACACCAATTGTAAACATAATTTTATAACCTTATCAAAGTCCCAATTTTCCTCTCAATCTTTGGAAAAGGTTGATTGCAACAGTTTGGGTACCCGAAAGATAGCCAGTGCATAAACAATTTGCAGAGAACCAAAATTCAATTTAACACAGCTGAGGACACGAAAAAATTGACAACCTCCGCCAAAGATGTACTCTTCGAAGAAATTTCAGAAGGGATGTTCTTAAGAATTTTGTAAAATGGGTAGGACTACCAACTTCAGCTCCTGTAGTGCTGGCAGCTGCCTTGGCACCATCTTTTCTCACCATTGCCCTGATGAGGAACCCGAAGCTCCTCGATACCTTCAGTGTCGAGGACTTCCTCACCTACTTCCTTTATAACTGCTTGAGTCCCGCCTTGGATAGTTTCTGGACCCATGCAGTCGCAGCTGTGGACATCGTGACAAGTTAGTTTCAGGCAAAACAAGACGACAAAGCACAGACACTAGAATGTGGCACACTGAATAAACACCAATTTAAAAATGGTAAAAATTGTGTTTGTTTTGTTTGTTTCATTGGTTTGGGGGGTAATACTCTCCAACTACAATCCAGATATAACCTCCAAATCCTATGCCAACACTCTAGTCCAAAGAGAATAGTGCGCAGTTTTCCTTGTGCTGCCCTCTATGACCAGAGGACGCGACAAGGCGGCTAAACAAAGCCCTAAGTTGCCCTGAAGTGAGTGGTGCAGAGAAAACACAAAGAGGCACCAATGCAAAGCTAAATTATAGCCCTGTAACTGAACGGTGATTGGAAAAGTCAAAACAGTTAGCATTTACCAGAAATCCATTTCCCAAACTCCATTGTACTTCAATTTCACAAAAAAAATTATTGTGGTATATTTTACCAAGTAATACAGTAAATGACTTGTCATTTGTTTGTTTGTTGTTGTTGTGTAGAACACTTGCTATCCTTAAGTTCATCACAAACTTAACTCTCTTTTGTTTTGAATCAGACAATGCATGTAGGTTAACTCTGGGTTCATCATAAGCAGGAATTATCATTAATTATTAGAAATGCATGTAAGCAGAAACTGCATTCGGTATCTTTATTTGAATGTGCACAATGGCACATAATTCAAAAGGATATACATTACTAAGCTAAACATCACAGGTATCAATGCCTTTTAAAATATCAATAAATATAATATAAAAGGTATAAAAATCCAAAACTCTATCAATTTATATATTTCCATGGCTGTTCTTGCCTAACTACAGGGCATTTTCAATTATCATTGGAAAGACATATTATCCTTGTGAATTGAGACAAGTCTTGTAAAAATATTTGTGTGAGTATCTGTGACCATAAAAGAAAAGGCCACCAGACCAATACTATAATATTTAAGTATACAAGCAATATTTTATACTGACAGGTTATTTACTTGGCAATGGCCTATATGTTTAACGCCGCTGATTACTTTCATCAAACTAAAAGTCTTCAAACAAATAATATCTGAAAATGCTAATTATTTAGTAGAATAAATATGAAAGATTATATTGTATTTTCTCATTAACCAAATACTGACCCATACGAATTATTGAGTATTGCACAATATTTAAAATTGAATTTTACAACATGTTGGTATCAACAAAACACTAAATTAGACCATATATCTTCAACCAAATACATAAAAGAGCAATTTTTTTACTTCACTATAAGATATTGTGAGATAATAAATAATGACTCGAGTTGATGTCAGCGCTTAATGAGTTCTGAATTTTTATGTAATAGAAACCAAATACGGAGTGTATGATCGCGAGATGTTGAGTATTTAAGGTGCTGGTATGGAAATCTTTAAACACCTGAAAAGTGTTGTCTTGACGAAAAGCGAATGAATACGGAAATAAGTATATAGAGACAACGAATATTTATTTCAACATTGGACGATTTCGGTGCTTGACATTCATAACTCAAGCATGCCAGTAAAATTATGTAATGGGTGTGACAAATATTACATTTGGAGTAAGTTAATTTTAATTTTATTTTTATTTTATTATGTAAGAAGTGAGAAAAAAATCAAATAATGGAAAAAATATATTGATATACTTAAATTTGTAAGATTGTGGTAACGTTTAAGAAAACTATGTATGGAGAGGTGGGGGTGTAATCTTTTTTTGGCGTGCGATGGGCTGGCAGGATGGATGTTCTTAGAAAACCAGACTGTGGAGACACATCTGCGCGGTGCGAGCTGCTTGGTTGGCTGCTAGAAAAAGAATGAAGTGTCGCTGGGCACGCACTCTGATATAGTTTCCTGGAAGTAGTTTCACACCGACCCCCTACACTCTCACACAGTGGTCAGCACTCATGTCGCACTGCATCTCCTCTTTGGTAAGCAATCCCCTTGGTTAAATATAGCACATCTCACATCCATCTGGGTAAAATAATATTGGTAGAGAGATGTTTACGCTACTCGGGATTTATTCTGTATGATGTTGGCCTCGATGATATTTACACAATATTAAATTTAAAATAATTAATAGGTAATTACTTTTAAAGAAATATTACCTTAGTATTTAATGTCCAAAAATGTTTTGGGTGTTTAAACATTTGATTTGAGTAATTGTAATGAGTTTTAAGTTCTTATTTTTTAATGTTATTTTCTAAGAAGTTTAAAAAATTAAGCATGGAGAGCTGTTTTCGTTTTTGTTGTAGGGATTATAGTGAGCTCTGTCAATACAGATTGTCGATGATCTCGAGAGTTGTTTTGGCTTTGCTATGTCAGGCGAAGTGACAGTCTTTGCGGTTGTTTGTAAATGTGTTTAGAGGATGGAGATCGGACATGTCTGAACAGTTCGAGGGAATTAAATAGGGTTTGGGAAAGGCCAATCATTTACCCGGTCTATTGTGCATTTGTTAATTACTATATTGAGGACATACAAGTTAAACATAAAAAGTAAAATTTTGGTTAGTCGGAAGTAAGCAATGGTTCTGATATGATGTGTATTTAAGGGTGAAATTAATCTCCGTGTTTGTTCGTTATGTAAGTACTACATACGTGTATGTTTTTCGTTACGCGATTTAAATTCAAGTATAATTGTTGAGAGACGAATCGATAACTTAATTCTCAAGCCTATGGGTGTTAACCAACTGCCTCGAACCAAAGATTAAATCCTTATACTTACAGTCGCCTTCCACCCTCGTTATTTGTTTGTTACGTGAATAAAAAATCCAATTACTCTGTATGGTACTCGCTTACTGTTTAAAATTTAGAGCTATTAAAAAAACTGAATACACTGCGAAAAAAATTGAGGTCGAATTTCCTTACATGTGAGGGAAGCTAATTTCCTCTACATGTAAGGTAAATTTACCTGTCAAATTTGGAGTAAATTTACATTACAAGTAAGGTACTATTCCCTAACTGTACAGGAAAATTACCGTACATAATATGGGGGAAATCCCATACACGTAGGGTAATACTAACTATATTGTATAACAAAATTATTTTTGAAAATAAAAGGGGTAATAGTAACGGTAATTTTTATTTTACCTATATACTCTAACGAATAGTAACCGAAATCATAATTCTTTCCTCGTTACTTGCCGGAGGGTTGGCTCGAACCAGAAGCTTCCATCACGATAGGCCGATGCGCTATCCATTGTACTATGAAGACAACACGTCGTGAGAAGTGAATATTAGCGTGTTAAAGGTTCGTTTCTTCCGCCCATCCTCCCACTTAGCTGTTGAGAAAATACTGAAGAGATGCACGTGTCTTAAGGTCATTTTCCCATCCATTTATGAGAGTTTCCACCGCAATGACGTGAATTTTACTCCAGAGTGCCGTAACTATGCCTTACAATATAGAGATCCATGTTGGACAGTTTGTATGACAAGAAAACAAAAACTAATTTTAAGATAAAAATTAATTATATATAATTATCAAATAGTTACATATCGACTCGGAGATCCACACGTAGTATGGTAATTTTCCCATCTATGTATGGGATTTTTCACTATCATGTACGTGAATTTTACTCCTCAGTGTGGTAATTTTATCTTACATGTAAGGAAAGTTACGTTTCCCCCACAAGTTTGCTAATATTACCTTACACATGTCAGGTAATTTTACCATTATTTTTACAGTGTAATATATTACACGAAAAATGCAGGATGAAACACTAGTAAATGTCAGCAATTAATATATATTGCATCACGGTTTTATATTTTCTCCTTATAATAATGTTCACTATTGCTGCCTGTGTCGCGCGAAGAGAATTTGTGTGTATTATTCCAATATATATATAATAGAACTTTTTAAAATATTAGTATTCTACTTTATATATTATCGCGTTCCAGTATGACGTATTAACCGTTGGATTTCCCTACAATAACTCATTGCGCGAAGTTGTGATATTTTTTTGAGTATCCTTTTTTAGCTTGCTTGAGAATATGTTGTGGGATACATGATAAACACACGACTCAAAGAATGTTTACCTAAGTGAAACAAAATAGCAAGTTTTAAAAAGGAGTATACAACGAAATTATGGTTACGTAAGAACACACAGGCATTTTAACATAGATGTGTTTTAGCTAGAGATGCGTCTGTGTCCTACCGACAAGCCATCATATAGTAACAGAGGGAGAAAGAGAGACAGAACGACCCTGCGAGGTGCTGCCCTCCTAGTGGTGTTACGTCGAACATACTAGTTTCCCGTCTCGGAATTCTCGTCCCAAGAGGTGCAAGTTGGTTGCGAGAACGTTTTCTTCCTTCCCCGGCCGATGGTTAGCATTCGGTCCTGTTAGCGGTTGCAGTTTCTTGCTCAGTATGCGAGCGGCGTGCACCTGATGTGATTCCGCTATGTGGGCGCAAGGGGAAAAATAGTCGATATAGTTAATCTGAAGCGAACATTTTATAAAGATATGGTGTAATAAGTAATTGCACAAGTGCATAGTTGTTGCTTGTGGTAATTGCGCAATTAAATATTCATTGCACTATTAAAAAATTATATCTTTTTTTTGGTAATTGTACGATTACATATTCACTGCACGAATAGTTCATATAATTAAATTAACTATTTACGTATAGTACGTTGATTACGCCCGCGAACAGAAGTCGACTCCTTCCAAACTTATACTACACAGTTTTTCAAATAAATTCTCTTTCCTTATATTTTAATACCTTCCAATATTGAAGATACCCTATATCAGATTTTCACTAACGCCCCTCAAACGGTGAATTATTTTAAATAATGACTATGGCATGGGGGTAAAAAGCATTGATACTACCAGTCGGAGATCTGTCGGAAACGAGCTGTCTTAGGAAGAGGACGTGTATGGATGGTTTGTACTTAGTAAATGCTAATTACAGAATGTAACCTCTCGGTGCATGTAAATAAATAATTATTAGTTTTCTCTATTATATAAATAATTTCATGTAATAAGTAATTGAGATAATTGTACATTTAAATAACCTAACTAAATATTGTTTTTATTACACATATTTACCCTACTTGAATGTAAAATCCTCCCCCCTCCCTATTCCGAAATCTTCACTTATATTTTGGCAACAAAAGGGTGAATATATCATC